>OY744515.1:81778776-81918776 GCA_963556195.1 Sepiola atlantica
TCAGGAGATTTGCCTTTGTTTGTCTTATTTTTCATTTATGGCTTTTTTATTTTCATGTTTATGACTTATGATTTATGTTTTTATTGTTTATGACATTTTGATTTTAGACCAGCAGCCAAATTCTTGTTACAAAAAAACAAAAAAATTCAGTGAAAATTTTGTTTCATAAAATAAATGTTTTATTTTTTTCTTCTGTTTTCAAACGATTGATTCTGTTTGTTCTTCGGTTCTTTCTGTTTTGGCCAATTTTTAAAAATTATTATTATTATACAAACATGACGTACTTGGATTGGTTTTCTTTTCTTGGTTGTTATTGGCAACAAGGTTACAATGAATAAAAGTCAAAAGACTGACTACAAATGTATGTCACCTTTAGTATTTTTGCTAGGATTATTAGAATCTCACGAAACAAAAAAAAGCAGTGCATTTAATGTATGTATGTATATATATATATATATATATAATAAATATTTGTTTTGTTTATTATCTATGTACGTATACGTTTCGTCCTTTATAATCGGGACTCATCAGCATAGAGATATAGCTATTCACTACTGGTCATGCGATTCGAAACCCCGGATTCCGAGTATTTTACAACTCAAAGCCCGACATCTAGAACCACTGGGCCACCGCTGAATAGCGAATAAACAGTGATAATTTTAACGCTTTATCCGACGGCTTGACGTCATAAAAGCGTTCAACTTAATGAAAGTAACGATGCATTTATAGCTAACAACGTTATACTGTGTTAATACTACACTTACAGTGCCCGTCTCTCTCTCTCTCTCTCTCTCTCTCTATATATATATATATATATATATATATATATATATATATCGTACATGTATTGTATTAGTTTCTGTAAATGTAAATCCGTAGAAACTCAAGTGTTTATAAAAAGTGCTCAATACCAAGTAGAGCTGTTTATAAGTATAAATTTTTATTTATACAAACATTATTGGTTACATATGTGCATACATGTTTCGGTTGCACTTTTCCAAGAAAGTCAACCTCATCAGACCAAGAATTTTTTAGGAATGGATGGATTTGAAGAATTTTCTATCTTAAATAACTCTTTTTTGGGATCTAGCATCTTCTATAAGAAATAGAAGATGCTAGAAATAGAAGATGCTAGATCCCAAAAAAGAGTTATTTAAGATAGAAAATTCTTCAAATCCATCCATTCCTGAAAAATTCTTGGTCTGATGAGGTTGACTTTCTTGGAAAAGTGCAACCGAAACATGTATGCACATATGTAACCAATAATGTTTGTATAAATAAAAATTTATACTTATATATATATATATATATATATATATATATTGGCAAAAACTACTGATTAATCTAGCTGTAACCTTCTTTACGAAAAAAAAAACAATAAAAAAATTTTCCTTTCACAATTTGGTAATTTAAAGAAAAAAAACAACAAAAAATCATTGCCATGGTCTTATTTAATATATTCCAATTGTGGGCAAATTTACTGTATATGAACATAAGAGAATGTATTAATTTAATGTAGTCGAACATAAGAGTCAGATACGCCATGTTTGAATTTCATTAGTTTGTTTGTGTGCTGTTCGTAAATCATATTCTGTTCTATTCTAGAATAGTAGTGCAGCCAATCATAACTCAGTGAATGTTTCAGAACCTCAAGTCTATGGATGGTCATATTGATAGAATTTAGCTGTTATTTAATTTGATTTATCAGTAGATGAGTCGTGTTAAGGTAGGTATTCGGTGTCTCTGTAGTTGCCGGTCTCAGATCAAAATGTAAGCGATGTAAATAATGTTACCGTGTTAACTAGGAATGTGGGAGGAGGAAATCTATAGAGAGAAAAGTTTGTGCTACCATCTTTTATCTTACGTGTTAGGGAGAGTGTGATGCGTCGGATAAAAAATAATTTTTTTTTGCAGATCTTTTTGCGGAAATAGGTGAAAATGTCTAGGAACATGGTCGAATGATGTGATTAATGTTGTTGCGTATGATTGGTTTGTTGTTGTGGCTACTCTAGTTAGAATTATCGGGGAAAAATGAGATCATTTTATATAGAAGAAGAAGAAGAAGAAGAAGAAGGAGAAGAAGACAGAAAAATAAAAATTAAAAAACTTAACGATTTATCAAAAACATGGATGTATTTATTGTAATTTACACAGATGAGAGAAGTAGGTACTATTCTTTTTTCTTTTTCATGGCAAATGTGATGATGATGATGATGATGATCACCATCTCCACAGCCAAAAACAACAACAAATTTTGTTTTAAAAATAAACGTATCTATCTAATTAGTAAAAGAAAATTTTGCTAGTCATTGTGTTCAATGCAGAGTTTATTTTAAAAAATAAATTATTCCAAAGGTATCTAAGTTGTTAGTGTGCGTAAATGTTCCGTGCCAGCTGTCTGAAACTTATGACGTATTACTAAAAATCGCAATATTAGGTTTTTAAACTATGCCATTTTGCCCCCAAAATAGAATGTTTTTGTTCCAATTAAAGAGAAGTAACTTTGTATGAAGGAATATCAGAGTTAAATACTGATAGTTAAGTATGACAGATATTTGAAAATAATTCTGACCCGGACAAATTATTTTCTGGAAGGAATTAAATCGAATTATATTTTATTATTCTTAACAACATGCCGTAACGATCTACAAGAAAAACTGACGAAATATTGATTCTGTAGAGAGAAAGTTATCGATGACAATAAAAAAACGATAAAGGGACTGCCTTTTTATATTATTTGAATTATTCAGACTACTATTCTCATCTTGGATATTATTCTCACAACGTTATGCCCGATGTAATCTCCGACCTTCTTCAGTTCCATCTTGTCGAACTTGGGAATCTTTATGTTGAACTCGGGAATCTGTACGGAATTTAGAACAGAACACTTTATTTAATTTATGGGGATAGATTTTTTTTTTCGTTCTGTCAGCCATGACCGGGTAGAAATATGAAGTAATTCTTAATTAAGAAGAGTAAAATGTGGCTTTTGTCCTCACATTCCATGAGCGATGTTTCTGACAAAGGGGGAAGAATCTATCCATCGAACATTTATCGTTGGCTAGTTTTTGACCTTGAAGTATTATTTTTTTAGCTCCTTACATCAAGTGGCTTCATGCCTTGTCTGGAGCGATTTCCATAAAAATAAATTATATTCTTTATATTGCCTACACGGAGGATGAATCTTCAATCGCCAGAAGACTGTCACTTAGAACTGATTAAACTGAGCACTGTATCCGTTGCGCAATAAGTGAATATAAAATAGAAGCATAGGTGAACATTTTATTTTTAAGACATCTAGAAGAATATCCGCCCCAGGACAGGTAAAATAAATTCCCCATACAGAACCGTTTTGTACTACTTGTATGTCCCCTTACAAAGATTAAAATCAAGATATAATGTAAATACACCTTATATCTAGAATCCTTATTTCAATGTTTATCAAAATCCATTACATGATTTTAATTCTAGAAAATGTCTAAAATTTTGAGATTGCCTTTACTTTATATATTAGCTGTAAGAATTAATTATTTTTGGAGTTAGAATACTTTTCAAAATTAAATTGTTATTCTTGTTTTAATGTCCAATATTTTGATTTCAATCTTTTTGTGATGTATTATTTTTAAGCTTAATTTAATCCGCATGAATCATTTCCAAGCATAGTTTGATATCTGACTTTGAACAAATGTTACTCACAAACTGTCGGTGATTGGTGATTTGAAATGAATCTGAGAAGCCATGGACGAGAGTGTATCGAATGTCAGACTGGCTAGGATGAGCTTCACTTATAATCAGTACTGATCAATATCAACCAATCACAGATCAAGAGCTAATTGGTTGGCCGCCAGGTCACTCAGCCCTGCTGTTATTTACTGGTTGAGCATTAACTGTTTCATATTGCCGTCGTGTGTGAACTCGATAACCATTGTTACCAGCAAATTCACGTTGCCCAATGTCGTTAAATGCCAAGAAACCCGCTCCACGGATTAGCAGAGCGCCAACAGTTGAAAGCAGTATGTCATCTGAATCGTCAGATACAGATAGCGTGGAGAGTATTGGTAAATATGTATCACTACCCTTCTTCTTCTTCTTCTTCTTCTTCTTCTTCTTCTTCTTCTATAAATCTTGGAGGCAGTTACTCTGTTTTTACGGCATTATAGAAATGTCTTTGATGTTTCTGCTGTTTCACCACGACATTAAAATATTTAAAGAAATGTATAAACTTTGTTATGTACTTACGTGTTAGCTGAAAATAAGATAGTACAGAAATATTAACGCAAATTCATCCAGTATTTATTAAATTATGAGAAAAAGAAAAAGAAACGATTTTACGTATTGTTAGATATTTTGTAACAAGGGAGATAACTATATTTTTTTAATAACCAATTTAGTAGAAAACCAAAAAATCCAAGATATGAGTTATCTACCCTGCCCCTTTGCGACCCAGGATAAAATCGAGCTATTGAAAGGTACAAGATGGCGACATATAGATAAAATCGTTTTTTATTTTTAATTTAATAAATACTAGATGAATCTGCATAATTTTTGGTGTACAGTCTTTTTTTCAGCTACCACATAAGTACATAACAAAGTTTATACATTTCTTTAGCTATTTTTTTTTATACATGTCATGGTGAAACAGCAGAAGCACCATTTCTTTAAAATGAATACTCCCTAAAATTCATATTATTTGAATTATTCGAACTAGTGTTCTCATCTTGCATGTTATTCTCACAATGTTTTGGCCGATGTAACCTCCGACCTTCTTTTGCAAGAGTCCGAATAATACAAATAATACAAATTATCAATCTTCATCTAAAAAATGCAGAAAAATACTCCCTAAAATGTGTTGTTGAATCTTGAATGCAAAGAGTTACATATTCTTTTCCCAATTAAATGTCAAATTTTTTTACATAAAAAAATATTTATTTTTTGTCTATCTTCTGGCAATTTCTTTTTTAAATTCTAAACGCGGAATAATATTTCCTTTTATTTTAATAAAATGTCTTTATATTTATGTGAGTTTTTAAAAAAGTTTGGTTACCCTGGTGACACAATTGGAGCACAGGGAGGAGCTGGTGCTAGTGTGATTGCAAGAGTTAGTGGATAGAATAAGATCAAGGAACTTCCGCCATTACTAACCAGTAGAGCGTTACCACTATAAACCAAGAGAAAAGTTTATTAGGCATGTTTATGAAGTGTGATGATGTATAGAAATGAAATCTGGCCATCAGAGGGTTGGGGATATACGTTGCATGGTGAAAAATAATAGGATAATTATACGATCTAATATGAATCTTAAAGACAAACTTAGATCTGATGACTACAGAGGAAAATTAAATCTGGACATTATAGTGATATGTGTGCAGAACAGGAGTTTTCGTTGATATTGTCACATTGAAAGAATGGATGAGAGTTCTTGGGTTAGAAGATAACAGTTGCGATTGCAGGGTCAGTTGGCAGAAGAATGCCAATGAAAACATAGGATGAAGTGAAAAGGATGGAGTTTAGAGAAAGAGAGAGAAATAAAGATCTGGCAAGAGATAGATTAGTTTGGAAGTCAATTTCTAAAAGCCGCCCAACACATGCCAGCATGTAAAACGGATGTTAAACCGATAATGATTATGATGATGATTGGTAGTTTATAAAAAGTCAATCGTACATTAAAAGCTCAATTTTAAAGACGTCAAAAGGTTTATGTAAACATTTACTTTGTTGCCCTACTTTTCTAAATAATCTGTTTCAACTGGCAATTAAAAAAAAATGCTTTTGTGGATATATCCGAACCATCAGAAAGTTTGAATAGATGTCTATTCTGGCTTGGTAGGTTTGAAACGTTCCCTCAAATAATGGCGATAGAGATGCGCAGGTAGAGCCATGCTAATATACAATCCTCCCTGGTGTAGCACGACATTAGAATTTCAAATTGGTTAATGGTGTTTCTGTAGTTCAGATTCTTAAAACTTTCGCATGAGATCAATCTTCGAAAATATTACTTTTTCATGAGAATTTTTAATGCCTTGAACATAATGCCTTTATTTTATTTAATAAATTTTTATTTTGAGATTTTTGTATCGTTTTGAGGCTCACAGACAAAAAATAGTGTGGTTCAATGACTACATAGATAGAAAAGAGACAAGTTGCCTTTAATTGATCTCATGATTTTTATTTTTTTCTGTGGTCAGACATTCTATTTGACAAGATTTGAAAAAAGGAACATTTTGTTTGAAATAAAAAAAAATATGTTTAAATCTAGCTAGTTTGCTGTCGCCACCCCACCATCACCTCGAACACCGTATTTTTCAGTTTTACAGGTGGTTGGTGTCAGTTTACTTTGGAAACTAACTGGTTCCATGTTATGGCTCACCTGTAATGGCCAGATGTGCTTTTCATTGATTAATATTTTGCGTGTACGTGCGTCTGTGTGCATGCGTAGCCATGTCAATACAACATGAAGTCGACATTTTTCTGATTAATGACTGATATCTAACATGCTATTAAAGTGACTCACTGACATGATTTGTGTGGTAAAATACCATTGTTTTAAGAATACTTACAGGAAGATTGTATAGCTCCAGTACTTCTGTGAAGAAAAGTCTACACTGTTTCATGACCAGCCTTCAATCTTTTAGATTCATTAAAGTGACGAAGCAGATATTTACCATCTTTCTGCACTAATCTTTTGCCCAAACCATGTCTATAAAAAAATTTCTGGTTTAAATTCGGTACTTGTAAGGAATGGAAATCCAGAAACGTAAGAAACCCAAAACAAGCAGCAGCAGCAGCTTACTTGATCTCCTTGATTTTCAAGGCCAAAGCTAAATACGAGGTTAAGTAGAAATTACCGATAAGCATAGCCAGCAGGGCTTTATGCGCTCCACTACTTTTGGAGCTGCTACCGCTCCTGCTCCAACACCCAAAATTGGAGCTGACTCCTCTCACGCTTCCCATTTTCAAAAAGGAGCCACTCCAGCTTAAACTCCTATAATAAAAGGAGTGGCTCTTTTTCACCGCTGCATAATGAAAATGTACCTTCTTTCATAAACGTTCTATTCTGCCAATGAGTTAATCTTGTAATGAATGTAGAATGTTATTTTCACATAACTAGAAAAATGAATGTTATTTTTCTTATTTACATGAAGGAAGACTTTAAAGAATACTATTTGAAAAGTTTACATTTAAAGAAATTAAGATTTATAGTATAAAACTTTAATCTTAATGCACTCTCATTATTAAAAATTGGTTATGTTGCATTACCCGTTCTTTCGGGGTATTCGGTAAGATCCAACAAGAATGACAAAGAACAGAACGTATATGGTAAACACTTTGGTTTCTATCCGAACGTGAACTGAAGCAATCGTTCCACAAGCATTTCCAATTGTTTGTTTGATGAAATACAAGTCAGGGGATTCCTTCACAGTACCAACTTGCTTATCAGTCGCATTTTTAGTCAGCGGACACGAAAGCCTAACAGCAAGACGGGCTTGGGTACCATAACCAATAAAGCTTCATCGGTGCCATAAACATCGGTAAACTCCCATTCTTCCGGTACTTCGATACTCTGACCACAAGCGCTCCGGCTCTTCGCGTTTCTGAAACCGCCGCCTTTCAAGTCTCGCTTGCACTGCAGAACCTTCTCCTTTTTAACAGTTATCAAGTCGCTTTCTTTTTTTCTCGACGTCCCACCCACAATGGACTCATCCACGATTCATTTTTGCCACTCTTCATTATCTTACAGTTACACATTATTTCCTACGCCATCTGGTCCGGAAGTGGTTGATCATTTTACGTTAAATTTATAGAGGAAAGTGATCCCCCTCACTAAAGTCTAAAGTATTGGGTTTTTTAATTCTTTTTTGCAGATATTTCCCCAGGCTGTTTACATGTAATCGCCTAATAAAAGTAGAATCTCATTTTTATTTTTTGCTAAAATTAAAATACGATTGATTAAACTAAATGATCCAGTAATACCAAGTTTTATTATTAAAAACAATGTTAGAACAAATAAAAGAAATGCATTTCTTTAGAAAGTTTTATCATAAAGAAGGACTCATCACAAAATAATATGAATTAATAAAAAATCAGTTGAAAGTATTTTACGGCGTTGAAAGTATAAACTTTACCAATATACAGATAAGCATTTAAAAGATGTTGATAGATGTATTGTAAAATTTTAGTTAACTTACAATTTCGGGGTGAAAAAATATTGAGTACAAAAATAATTTGTCTGTAAATTAAAAGAAAAATTGACTTATTTATTCAATCAGCAATAAACATCCTTGTCATAAATACAAAATAGTTCAAATCTTTAAGAAAATAACTTCAAAGACATCTATAGACTCACTGGCGTATTTGAAGACATCTGTTGCCAAATTGTCTCCTGCCTTAAGAAAACTGTCCTATCAAAAATGTAACATTTAGATGCTAAAATCTACTTGGGGTTATAAAAAAACCTGATAAATTCAAATGTTCTGTTTTCATGTGTAACTCTCTCGTTCTCTCTCCCTGCCTCTACCCCTCTCCCCCCTCTCTCTCCCTATCTCATATACATTTACCAGAGATATAATTTAAAAAATAACTGAAAGAGTTTAGCTGAGACTTTCTTTTCTTTTCCTTTTATTGCTGAATAAAAAAAACTAATGTTTAAAAAAAAATCAAATAATTTTGGAGCGAGGAGCCATGCTCTTTAGTCCCAAATGGAGCTGCTCACGCTCTACTCCTGCTGAATATAAAATGAGCCCTCTTCTCCTTCGCTCCAGCAAAAAGGAGCGTGCTCCTGGAGCACACTCTTTTTTGGAGGGCTCCGTAAAGCCCTGATAGCCAGTAATAGAGATGCGATTTTATTTATTATAGATATATGATCTGCTGGTCTGTTAGACTTTTACTGAAAATCTTACTCTTAACTAGACATATAAACTGACCGGTGATCACTTCTTCAGACAGGGTCGTTCTTTTGATACTGATGCTGATGACTATCATTCTTTTGATACTGATGCTGATGACTATCATTCTTTTGATACTGATGACTATCATTCTTTTGATGCTGATGACTATCATTCTTTTGATGCTGATGACTATCGTTTTTTTGATACTGATGACTGGCGTTCTTTTGATACTGTTGCTGATGACCGTCTAGTAGTTACTCTTTCAAGATGAAGAAATGAGAACTTTTTTTGGCTGACCCGACTGAGGATTGTTTTGCTGTGGATTGAAAAAGTTGGGTATTTAAAAATGATGTACACTTGGGATCTTTTGATAAAGCTGGAAAATGTTTTTTAAAACATGGAAATTTTAAAGACTCTAGAAACAAACATAATCAGACATAAATCCACAGTAGATTGCTGACCTTCCTCGCCATGTTTTTTTTTTCAGATTATTCTTTATCTGTTTTTATTAATTTCTCATTTCTTTGAGTCAAATAATCCATGTGAACACACGCGTTGTAGAATTTCTTAACCGTCAGAAATTAGTTCCAAAAATATTTCTTGGCTGACAATGTTTTTTTTTTGTGGAGTTCCAAGCGACACATTTAATTTTCTCCACTTGTAGCAGTCAAGCAATTTAAATGAAGAGAGAACCATTTTCAAAAGAGAATGAGAAGAAATGGTTAAAGTATTTTGCAGTTGTAAAGTTTGTCAATTTTTGTTTGAACCAACTTTGCCAACTGAAAATTGGCAGTGAAATCGAAACAAAAGGAAGAATTACTCAAACTTTGGCAAGGAATTTGATGTTTGTTTTACTGACTTTCTCATTACTTTGAAAACGCATTGCAAAAAAAGTGGTTTTACTTTTGAAACAATAGACAATTCTTTCTCTCTCTCTCTCTCTCTCTCTCTCTCATTTATATATATATATATATATATATATATATATATATATATATATAAGAACTTGGGGTTAAGCGGTTGGAGGGGGACCTAGACAAACTGACCTGGTTATGATACCTCAACTTCCTTCCCCTTCCCCTTCCGTTATAAATCATACAATTTCCATCTCTCTCTATAAATATATTACTCTCTTTCCCCTCACTGTATTGCCTTCCGTTATAGATCGTGCAATCTCCCCCGTCTCTCTCTCTCTATATATATATATTAAATATGTTGTCACTCTCTTTCCCCCTCAAAATACGTCTTAAATAGTTCATTTCCCCCTCTCTACATATATGTATTAAATATGTTGTCGCCCTCTCTATATGTGTATTGAATAGTGAGTGTGAGTTTCTCTTTTTTCGTTTTCAAAAATGTAATCGTCTCGCTTGGATGCTTGAAAAGGCTGTAGGGTCGAAATAAATTATTGCACCGGTGATTATGTGATTCTGTGTTACTTTACTTTATTTTATTCTTGCTCGGTTTATTACATTGAGCTCTTATACTCGGATTTCCTTCTGGGATTTATTTCACTATATATATATATATATATATATATATATATATATATATATATATATATATACAGTACCGTCCAAAATTAAGGAACAAAAATTAAATCTTCTGAATCCAAACAAAATTATATATTAATTTTTGTGAAAATTTCACTGAATATACACATTATGTGATTGGACTTTTACTGAGATTTTCAGATGAATTAAAATAGTATTTTTAAAGTTATCCACCATTTTACAGATTTCAAGTGCCCAAAATTAAGGAACAAAATATTATTTTTAACTAAATCACATAAAAAAGGCAAAAGAGATTTAATATTTGGTACTTCCACCTTTGTTTTCAATAACTGCTGCGCATCTACGACTGCAGGATTGCACTAAATCTTGACATTGGGCCACAGTTATCTTGCCCCATTCATCTTTCAGTTTCAGCCACAAGTCTTCGATGTTTTCTGGATTCTTTGCCATAACATTCTGTCCTAGAGTCTTCCATAAGTTTTCTATAGGGTTCATGTTAGGACTCTGAGCAGGCCAGTCCATTACCTCTACTTCTTGATCAGCCAGATAATTCATGACCAGCTTTGCCTTATAGCAGGGAGCATTATCCTGCATAAAAACAGGCTTTTCGATACCAGAATTGTGTAACACTGGCAAAACATACTGTTCTAAAACATTCTTGTATACAGTGGCATTTACTCTAGTATTTAAGCGTACAAGTGGTGATGTACCCTGCCGTGATATCATGCCGAAAACTATCGCTACCTCCACCAAATTTAACAGTTTTTTGATGCAGCTAGGATCCAAACTTTCGCCTTTTCTATTTCTTACAAATTGTTTTCCATCACTGCCAAATACATTAAATTTCGATTCGTCACTGAAATAAACTTTTTTCCAATTTTCTTCTGACCATATAACATGCTTTTTTGCGAACGCCAATCTAGCTGCTTTGTTTTTTTGTTTTTTTACTTATTAGCGGCTTTTTCCGAGGAGATCTTGTAAAAAGACTTATTTCGTGCACCCTTCTGGACACAGTTTGTTGTGAAACATTTGTGACATTTTCCATTTGTTTAGAAATGTTGCCAGCTGTAAGGAAACGGTCTTTTAACACTAGGCGTTGTATAACTCTGCCCTCTTTTGCCGCTGTCTTTCTTTGTCTACCAGGTTTCTTTGTGTTACTTAACCTTCCAGTTTCTTTATAGAGTTTGAGAACTCAGCTTACAACACTTTTTTAACGTTTCACACGTTTTCCGATTTCTTCTATTGTCAACTTTTCTTTTTTTAATTTGATGATTTTTTCTTTGTCGCTTAAATCAGCTTTATTTCTTTTTGACATGATTGATATTGCGTGACTTGCAGCAGTGATGATAATTAAAGTTTAGAATATTTATTTTCATCCTGTTATACAAAAAAAACCCTACTGTTTTAAACTTTAAACAATTATTTTTCCTTAATGTTCCTTCATTTTGGACACTTGAAATATGTAAAATGGTAGATAACTTTAATAATATTATTTTACTTCATCTGAAAATCTCGGTAAAAGTCCAACTACATGATTTACATATGTAGTGAAATTTTAACAAATATTAAAATATAAATTATTTGAGATTAGGAAAATTTTATTTTTGTTCCTTAATTTTGGACGGTACTGTATATATATATATATATATATATATATATATATATATATATAATGAAAATATATTTATGGCAATCCGTGTTTTATCCTCTGCGTCTGCATCCGTGTTTCGTCCTCATAGGGAATCATCTCGTCAGGCTAAGTTCCTGATATATATATTACATGATTTTAATTCTAGGCTTAAGGGTATTAAAAAAAAATAATGTTCATGTAATCTTAATTGGTGTCTAATAACTATAGATTCAATTTAATGTAAATTTTTGAATGGGAGATTGTGCCCATATGACCCTAACTAGCCCTTAAAATATCCTAAAGAAATTGAAATTTGATGTCTAATGCCTATTGTTTAAATTTCACAAAAATCGGAGTTATCTGAATTTTCACCCTCTTTTTGATCCCTTTGCATAAAACTAAATTTAACTAAATATATCCCACATTACCCACTCTTACACCTCGCAGCTCTTTTTCAAAAATCATGATGATCAGTTAATTAGTTTAGCAGTGAATCCTACGCACAAAAATATAAACATATATACATACTTCGAAAAATTTTAAAAATAAAAAAGATATAATCAAGCAGAAAAGTTCTGTTATGTGTAACAATGTTTGCTTAAATTAAAGAATGCTGCCTCACACACACACACAATATATATATATATATATATATATATATATATATATATATATATATATATATATATATATATCACTGTTGTTTCATTTGACTCTAGTCGAATTCTCATAAATCAAGTGGTCCTTTCCTTGGGCTAACACTTAATCTCTGTATGAGATACATAGATATTCGAATATTCTATTAAAGTTCTCCTTTATTTCTCCAACACTGAGTTAGTAATTAAGTGAAGAACATTAATTTTCCTCTCCCCAATTGACCAGTTAACTATGTTATAGTATATATTTCTTGTGGTCTCTTGGTCTTACCGGATTTCAGAACAAGAATTCATCTAGTCTGGTGGAGTATCCAGCAAAATGTGGTTACTTGAGGTTACATCACTAGGAAAAGGTGCACTATTCCTCGTCTGAGCAAGTATATAGCCGTGCTGAGATTTTATTTGTGCTGTGAATACTATGTTATCTTGAATATTTGGTCAGCGTTTACTTGTAGGGTAAAATATCCTCATGTCAGGTTTTCCTGACAAACTCCTGTACAGAGAGACCGAAGACACTCGAGGATAGGGTCCAGTAGGTAATTCAAACTCTCCAGTAGGTAATTCAAACTCTCTCTTTTTTTTCTTCTTATTTTTCCGTTTTTGCTGGGGATGGGACATCCTACCGGATGCCAGACATTCACCGGCTATTTCAGACACTCCAGCCTAAGGATCTTTTTTAAGATTCTAACCGTCCATTTAAGTGCAATTGTTTATATTTCTCTTGCACTCGGTTCACCGAGTATACTCGCCAGATTGCTTTTAAAATTCTTTTTTCATTAGTCCTGTTGCTCCTATAATTACTGGGATGATGTGAAGTGGGAAACTAAAGATAAAAATCATATCTTTAAATTATATCCTATCTTGAATAGTCAATGCTCGATATACGAGATAGAGCAACAGTATAAGTTGATAAGTGATGAGAATAAAAATTGGATAAAATGCAATATTTATTAAATCATCAATTGTTCAAAACAAGGGTTATATATAAGAAAAACTGTTTTTCATTCCTTAAACCATGGCTTTTCAAAGATGTAGTCAGAGGAAAATTTACTATGATGTCAACATTTAAAAAAGTGTAAAAATATAAAAGAATGTAGAAGATATAAAAGTAAAGAAAATCACCGAAGTAAAAGCGGATAGAAACAAAGTCTCTCTTTGAATTGGAAATCTCTACAACTCCTGATATCTGAAACACTTCAACCCATAACACGGAAATTACCCAATGCTTTAATTCTCGGACTTGTTTATACAAACTCTCTATGCCTTTTCTACGGTAATTTTCTTTGCTTTTAGATATTCTACATTTTTTTATATTTTTACACTTTTTCAAATGTTGACATTATAGTAAATTTTATTTTACTGATTTATATGTCGAACTTCCTCTAACGATCACTTTGAATAGGAATGAAAAAATAGTTTTTCTTATATATAACCCTTGTTTTGAATAACTGATGATTTAATAAATATTGTATTTTACCCAATGTGTATTCTCATACAAAAGGTGGCATTCGTTTTATTGATTTGAAGAATATTTAGCTGACAATTATGTTTACGGTATAAATATATTTATTGTCTTCAAAATAATTAAATTACATCAATTTAAAATAAATAAGAAAAAATGAGACATATTCGTTTTAAGAGGTTTATGTAGTCTGCTTGAAGCATTCTTTACTTGTATATAGAAATGTGATACTTAGAAGGCAATACAATGCAGAGGTGTGACGGATAGACACAAGTTGGAACAAATAAGACATAATGGCGGAACAGGTTAAATAGCTTCACCCTTAATACAATGTACACACACACACACACACATATATATATATATAAATCATATGTAGTAATAGTATGAAAATATATCAACTACTAAGCTCTACTCACATATTGAGCACTGCTGAAGTAAATACTGAAAATTTGTACACATTATATCACCTTATAATATTATATGTGAATATATGAAGTAATAATAATAAAAATTTATATATATATATATATATATATATATATATATATATATATGAGAGAGAGAGATGAAAAAGGAAAACCGAAAATTGTTTATAGTTTCATTGACGTTTCATCTTTATTCCAAGACTTTCTCAAGATGAATAAAGACGAAATCTCGATGAACATACAAACACTTTTCAGTTTTCCCTTTTTTTAATTTTTCATTAACTTGAATTATTAATTTAATAATTATCATATATATATATATATATATATATATATATATATATAGAATAAGGGTGATACAAAAATGAATTGAGAAAAGAATTGCACTATATCAAATTTTGAGTTATATTATGTTATAAAATGTTTACTGAACCGGTGTGTGGGTGTGCGTGTCAATGTTATATATATGCGGATAATCTCCTAAACTAATGAACTTATCGTTATAAATTATGCAATACATATCCTGGCTACATGGTGTTCCCTTTAAACTACGCCCCCCCCCAAAAAAAAATTCAAAATTCAAAATGAATGCTATGTATATTGTTTATGCCCCTCCCGAGACAGGTATTCTTCTAGTTAATCACAAATATAAGAGGAAAATAATGCCAATTTTTGAAAGCCAAGATTATGCATTCTAACACAAGAAAAAAACTTTATATTTAAATTCAATCCAGCATTGAACAGATCGTAATTCAAACTACACACTATACAAACCGCACATATCTACATGCATATGGGGGCGGGGATACACGCATATATGGACGGAGCCCACATACATGCGCATACATGTACATATGCACATGTGCATGTGAGCGCCCACATGCATAGAATGTATGGGCGACACGCGGGTGTATATGTGTATGTGTGCACATGCATTCATACGAAAATTGATGTGAATACACATGTACTTCTATATATCTGCCTATCTCTCTATCAACCTTTCTCTACTTTTTTCCATCTATCTATCTAACCATGCGCCTATGTATGTGTGTATGCACATATATGTATGCGTATGTGTGTGTGTGCGCATGTTTTTGTATGTGGGTGTGGGTGTATGTTGCTCACCTATGTACACGATTCAGAACTAACTGCATGCACACACACATAGGAGCACAACAGCCAATGCGGCGCCAGGGCCATAAAAAATAATAAATTTCAAAAGAAAACCCAAAAAACAGAGATGACCGATAAAATAAAAGTCAAAATCACACGTACTTAATAAACACACACGACTTTGACCAAGAGAAGCAAAAAATAATAAAAATTAAATATAAAAATATCAAAACACATACACACACACCCACAAACCCACACATGCACAGAAACGCCAAACAATAACACATTTCCTCAAATGAAACAATACCCTTTCAAATCGAAATACATTTCTTCAAATGGATTTACATATCTGATGAGAGCGGACCACCGTTTGAAACGCGTTATATAAAATGATAAAATAATAAAATGATAAAATAACAAAATAATAAATAAACGTTGAAAAAAACGTTTTACAAATGTTGGTAGCCTTACTCCTTTACATATATACTTTTCTCTCGTTGGAACTGCACTAATACTGCACTACCCTCTTCTCTCTCTCTCTCTCTCTCTCTCTCTCTCTCTATATATATATATATATATATATATATATATATATATATATATATATTATTTCCAAAAGTAAAACCGTCTTTTTTGTAATGAGTTTTCAAAATAACGCAAAAGGCAGTCAAAGAATGATTAGAACAAAAAGAGCAAATATATTTGTGCGTCTTTAATTTGTTAGGGGAGAAACTGGTAACATTGCTGCTTGTTTTTCCGTTGCTTTCCTCAAACTCTTTGTTAAAAATACATGTGGTTGTTAAAAATGAAATGTGTTGACAGATGTGGTCTATTCAGGCAGAGTGCTTGTTGTCTTTTTAGGGAATTTGAACAAAACCACTGAAGAGCAAAAAATCGATCAGATTTTCAATTCAAGCTTGTTTTTGCTTTTTGCATTTTGCAATGTTTCCAATAAACTTGACACAACACCAGCCTGTTTGCATTCTTGTTATCTACTGAGTTTTATAAATGACCAATTTATTTTAAATTGTACACAACAAGGACAAAGCCTCCCAAGGTCAAACAATGCCTCCTTCCTTCCCTCCTCCCCATCCTCCTTCTCCCCCTCTATAAAACAAATGTTGTAATATTGAACATCGTTCTGTCTTATGTTTTATAACATGCAAAGGATTCGATGAAAGAAATTCAACATATCGTCGTCGTCGTCGTCGTTGTCGTCTGGTCTAACGTCTTCTTTACCTGTCACAACTTTTGGTAGCCTCTTCCAAAGAATCTCTCCAGGCTGTTCATTGCAGGGATAGGTTTTGGTTCGGGTTCCAGGTTTCCAGATCATCCCTGATGACCCCTTTACCCATCTACCAGGACCCACAATCTTGGTACACAGCCATGACAGAAGTAAATAGACCCCCCCCCCAAAAAAAAAAATAAATAATTCATACATTTTTTAAGTTTCTGCTTCCTTCGTCGACGGTCAGCACTCGGAGCTGTACAAAAGCAGCAGTAAAAGTTTAAAACATCGATATGTTGTACTAATTGACATTTATTTTGTGTTTCAAATATGAATATATCCATAATATATCATGATTTAAGTACGACACGGACCATATATAAAATACGTAAAATTCAGTAAAAATATTTTATAATTTAAAAATTAGTCATTTTTCGTTTCTTTTTAAATAAATTAAAATAATCTGACAATAATTTATAAACTGTATTAAAAGAAAAAGAAATATATATCATCGTTTAAGTGTAACACGAACTAAAAAAACATTAGAATTCTCAGAGTATCAAAAGAGATATATTATATGTTAATCTGAAGGTGAACTTAATCAGTGTCAAATCGCTGCAAACCTCGGGATTCCAATTTCCCATGTGAACCAAGTGATTTGCTAGAAACGGTAAATAATCAATATCATCTCGCCTCGGTCAATCACGATCGTCTAACAATAGTCTTTGTTATTAATAGTTTTAAGGGTCTTTATTTTCTTCTGTCATGTCTGTGTACATTGATCGATCTATCCACAACTATGATTTACATGTCCAACCCAATACAGTCTGCGTGAACTTAGAAAAGAATCAAGTGCTGGTGTCTTTAGTTTTTCAGTAGAGAAATGCCACGAGAAGTCTGTCAATAAAATTGAAAAAAAAATTGTATTAAAATTTAATCTATATAGTAAAAGTGAACGTATGTGTGTCCGGCTCGCTTCAATAATCATGTAGGCAAATTTAATTTTATGAGCAAAGAGGATAGGCTTAACCTTAATAATAACTGATAATCATAAAAAGAAAGGAAAGAATAATCATGTATGCAAATTGAGTTTTATCAGCCAAGAGTATGTAAACTTATTTTTTTAAATAACTGATAATAATAAAAAGAAAGGAAAGAATTTCCATCACTTTTAATATAGACACAAAAATAATCCCTTCTTTTTCTTTTCTGTAGTAGTATATATTTAAAATAAAAAGTGAATGCACTTCGAGGTATTAGGAGAGAGAGAGAGAGAGAGAGAGAGGGGGGAGAGAAGGTTGTATTGTTCGAGATAGCAATAGCATTAGCGTTGTCTTTTTCTTATTGATTAGTTTTGTTTTCTTATCGTTTAGTTTCGTCTTCTTTTTCTTATCGATTAGTTTTGTCTTCTTATAGATTAGTTTTTGTCTTCTTTTTCTTATCGATTATTTTCTTTACTTTTTTTATCTTAGTTTTTTCTTATCGAAAATTTTTGTTTTCTTTTTCTTATCGATTAGTTTTGTCTTCTTATCGATTAGTTTTGTGTTTTTCTTGTCGATTAGTTTCGTTTCGAGTAGTGAATAGAAATTAAATTCTTTAAAGAAACGCAAAGTGTAACAACTCACAAATCGGTCAATTTTGCTATAAAATATTCAGTGAACTTGTTATATTTTCATTTACCGATGAGTGTCGTCATTGTGAACTCAGGTTCGTCTGTAAATAAACCACCCGGACACTGATGTTAGTTTATAAGAAATGTTTATTTGAAAAGGGAGACAGTCACATAAAAGATCAGAGCGACAGTCAACTTGTGTACGTGTGTGAGAGAGAAATACAGACATAGAGAGATAGGTACATCGCTTGTCTAGTTACACCCGGCTACATTGTAAGCGACCGCCCCCACCATCCGCTTGCTTAAGTTGTCAGCCAAAAGGAGGCAAATCCCCACCCCTCGACCGGAAGTCATGTGGTTTCATCGACTTTCGCTTTGTGGTCACCTCTGAGCTTTAGGGTGTAAGTCAAGGTGTTTTGGTGGCGAACCTATCAGACGTGATTTTTACCATGTTACTGCAACATAGTTAAGGAAAATATTTCCCTAAGAAAATATAGGCGAAAGATCTCCCCCCCTCCACGAATGGTTAAGACTTAATTGATAAGTAATTACGAAAGCAGTAATTTGCTCTCTCTCTCGACGTTGATGAATATCTCCAAGCCGATAAATAACTAACGCCTGTAATAAAAAGAATTGAAAGTTAAAAGGATTGTTTGTCTTTGGAGTAGGGGTATGCAACAAAACGCTTCCATCCAAACACAGCTTTCGCTATGTAACAAAGTAAAACAAACCAACCTAGCATTTTGCTTATTTTCTATAAAAAATTGGGTCAAAAAATTTGAAAAAGCCCCTCCAAAATAAAAATCTGTCATTTTTTATGCTAATGGGTCAACATTTATTAAGGCCAAAAGGCAACTCGAGGATAAGGGTTTATAAGATTATCAATTGAGTGATGAACAATACTATGGGAGGATTGAAAACATGGATAAAAATGTCAGAATTTGATAACTTAAGAGGATGAATTGACAAGTATTGAGTGACATTGTACTTAAAAACGACCATGTTGTAGTTAGCAGGGAAACAGTTCAATGGTATTGGTTTGGATCCATCAATATTACACAGACATGACAGAAAAAAATTAATTCCCTTATCATTAATAACGAAGACTGTTGTCAGAGGGTCCTTATCGATCTAGGCAAGGTGGTATTTATTATTTTCCCTCCCTGACGAATTGAATAATCACTCACTTAACTGTGGAAAATTAAATCTCAAGGTTTGCGTCGATTTAATGCTGAGTAAGTTTACCTTCAGATAAACCTATAATATAACTCTGTTGAGAATTATAATGCCTTTCATCGCCTGTGTCATACTTAGATGATGATATATATTTCTTTCTCTTTTAATAAAGTTTTTTAAATTATTGCATTTTTTTTTCAATTTATTTAAAAAGGAAAAATTACTAATGTTTCCATTCTGAAATTATAAAATATTTTTATTGAATTTTACTGACTATATGGAGACAGAAAAATGTTAGAAAACCTCTCTAAATAAAGACCTCTTCATAAATTTTCTTTCAGATATACATCTTCCACTTTATAATAAAGAGCAATGTGTATATATATATATATATATATATATATATATATATATATATATATATATATCCGTCCCGTCATACGAAAGTTACTGAGTTAAAAAGCTGCTGAAACCATTTCAAGTATTTAGGGAATTCACAAAGCAGATAGCAAGTCAGATCCCTCCCCCACGCTTCTAATTTGTTTCCATAATGGGACGTTTCCTTTTCTTGTTTTTCTTTCTTTCTTCTTTCTATTCCGATTTATACGTTTTTTCTTTCTTTTTGTCTATTTTTAAACTTTCCAGTCTGAGACATTTTTTTTTCTCTTTCTTCTTTTTTATTTTACCGATTCAGACATTATTTGTGCAAACACTGGTGAAGGAGGGTGTATACTTATATGGCTATAATCACATTGACTCACCGGTTCCCATAAGATCACTGAAGTTAAGCAACATTGAGCCTGTTAAGTACTTAGATGAGTGACCATTTTTGAATACCAAATTCTGTATGTAAAACCCGGTCGTAGTGGCCTAGCAAGTTGAGGTCCGGCGACTTAATCTGCGACAACAAACTATCCTTGGCCGTTCGTTGTTCTCTGAGACCACCAGACATTGGCTGGCGATAACGGATAGATTTCAAAATTATATAGATTGGATTTTCTGCCTAGATTTAATAGAGATATATATTGCTCTACATCAAATTTTGACTTATGTAATAAAATTTTAACTGGACCGGTGCACATGCGCATGAGTGTCAATAATATGAATGTGCAAGATAAATTCCTAAACGAATGAACTTATCATTATGAATTATGAGATACGTATTCTAGACAACACAGTGAGTAATGTGGGTACATTATTCTTTGTAAACTTTACTAATTAAGGAGTGTTCTCCCGAAATCACACTCTACTTCCCGTCAAAAAAGAAAAAAGAAAGAATTAAGATAAAAATCTCATACTATGCATATTGCTTATACCAGTCCTGGGACGGGTATTTTTCTAGTAGTCTGAATGAATAAATGCGATTCTTTTTTCATTTAATATACCTATATTACCACCAAACGTTCTCCCTGTCAGTTAAATCTATAATATAACATAATCTTTTGAAATACTGTAGATATAGTAGAGAGAGAAGACATAAACACAGCTTTTTGTAAGCCTAATTTGTTCTATTTACCTATGTATATGCACAGTAATTAACGGTAATTAATTAAAGTGATTTAATAAAAAAGAATAAATTAAGAACATCTTTCTTAAAATATTATGTTGACTAATTTTTAAGGAAGGTAATTTAAATGAAAACTATTAGTTTTTAAAATTACAACAGATTTATATTAAAGATAAAAAGAATACTTAGATGTAGATTAATAGCCGTTGTGTAGCGGGTAATTTTTTGTTTGTATATATATATATATATATATATATGAGAAAGGAAGGATGAGAGTAATCCGACGTAATGGGAAATGAAAAAGGACAAACCAAGAGATTTTTTATATATATTCATCAACGTTTCGTCTTTATTGTAAGACTTCCTCAGGATGATAATTTTAACTTCTCGCAGTCTGGACCCTCGTCCAGTGCTCCTAGTAGCCACGGCTACTACTTTTCCTGATCAACCCATCATGTCAACCCAATATTTCGATGTACTTGCATGACATTTTTCTTAGAATTATCATCCTGAAGAAGTCTTACAATAAAGACGAAACGTTGATGAATATATAAAAAATGTCTCTTGGTTTTCCCTTTTGCATTTCCCATATATATATATAGTAAGTTATAAAAATATATTTATGGCAATTAAGCTACACAGAGGCTTCCGCGTTTCATCCCCGGGGGAAATCTTCAGGCTGAAATGCATGGAGTTAGTTTCGCCGGGTGTTTTTTATATACACGGCTAGCTAGTTAACCAATCAGATTCTTTGTTGTTCTCTTAGCCAATCGTTGAGCTTCTCATATATATATATATATATATATATATATATATATATATATATATATAGTAAGCTATAAAAATATATTTATGACAATTAAGCTACACAGAGGCTCCCCCGTTTCATCCCCCGGGGATGAAACACTGGAGCCTCTGTGTAGCTTAATTGCCATAAATATATTTTCATAGCTTACTACCTAGCTCTATTTACGTATCGAGCACTGTTGAAGTAAATACTGAAAATTGATACATAAAAAATGATATCTCCTTATAAAATTTTATGTGGATACATGAAATACTAATATATATATATATATATATATATATATATATATATATATATATATATATATATATATATATATATGATCAGTGTCATACAACTTATGAATGGGAAAATAAAGAAAGAAGAAGATAAAACGTTCAGAAGATGAGAATCAATTTGAAACCAGAATCTTTTATTGGACACAAAATAAGACGAGTCCATTCTATAACAAGCTGTCACGTTTGCCGGGTCGCCGCCATCTTTAATTTGTCTCACACGTTTGTGATGGATCAATCGGTTGTAAACACCACACAAACATTGTTCTTCTGATCACAGAAAACAGCAACGCGTGATTTTCAAATGTCTACTCATTAATATACAACAATTCAACAATAAAAATGCCTTTTCAAACCTAAGCGTGACAGATCGACTGACAAGATAGATCATCATATCGAGATGTTTGTGAATGATAAAACAATTTTTAGATTTCTACTTTGGAAGAGATATGTCATCTTTTCTTTCTTATTTTCATCTTTTGCAAATTTTTTTCACGCATAAAAAGGTTTTCATTTTTTTTAATTATGTTTTTTTTTGTGGTCCTCTACTTTTTTATTACGATTCATTTTTTATTTGTGACTTTTCAATCGATAATTTTTTTTAATTGAGTTTTTTTGTGGTCTTCTACTTTTTTATTACGATTCATTTTTTATTTGTGACTTTTCAATCGATAATTTTTTTTAATTGAGTTTTTTTTGTGGTCTTCTACTTTTTTATTACGATTCATTTTTTATTTGTGACTTTTCAATCGATAATTTTTTTTAATTGAGTTTTTTTGTGGTCTTCTACTTTTTTATTACGATTCATTTTTTATTTGTGACTTTTCAATCGATAATTTTTTTTAATTGAGTTTTTTTGTGGTCTTCTACTTTTTTATTACGATTCATTTTTTATTTGTGACTTTTCAATCGATAATTTTTTTTAATTGAGTTTTTTTGTGGTCTTCTACTTTTTTATTACGATTCATTTTTTATTTGTGACTTTTCAATCGATAATTTTTTTTAATTGAGTTTTTTTTGTGGTCTTCTACTTTTTTATTACGATTCATTTTTTATTTGTGACTTTTCAATCGATACATTTTTTTTAATTGAGTTTTTTTTGTGGTCTTCTACTTTTTTATTACGATTCATTTTTTATTTGTGACTTTTCAATTGATAAAATCTTTCTCTCTTTTTTTTTTTTAGAGAGTCGGGTGAGATATATAATGGAAGAGGTCGTCCCAAGAGATGGCGACATAGATATCATGAAACTTGCAGAGGAAACGGTTATAAACGCAAGCAAGATGACTAAATTACGGACGATGACGAGCACCGAATCAGAAAGTAACAAAGACGATAATCTTGAAGTAGAAAGTGCTCAACATCATTCGGCCACAGATGAAGAGCACAGTGTTAAAAGTAGCCAGGCTTCCGAGAACTCATATGTTGCCGAGGAAGTCTCCGAAGAAAACGTGGTAGCCGTCAGTCCCATAGAACAGCCCAAAGAAGACGTACAATTGTCATCTCTGAGAAAAAGTAACAGCCTGTCGAATTCTAGCTTTTCTGACAGCCTCGATTCCACATCGCAAATGGTGGACATCACTAAAACGGAAGTCCCTGCCCACGAGATTCCGAGTGAAAAAACCGGAAGTCCAAAAACGCACGACGACGACGACAAATGTTCTACAAAGATGCAAAAGAAATCTCTCGGAAGCAGAAAAGGGTCTGTGATACAAATAGGAAGCAAAGGCCAAAGACGGAACGGAAGCGTCTCACTTTGTCGAAACAAATCCATCGATGCTTGTTTGACTTCGGCCGACTGTCTGTCCATGGCCAGCGTTGTTACTCCAATGCCAAAATACAATCTCTCCAGCCGGAAAAGGTAATCTCCATTCCTCTTTTCCTATCTTCTTAACCTTCTAAAATTAAATTTAAAAATTAAAAAAAAACTTTTCTTACTTTTATACTTGATGTACCCGTGACCCGTTGGGTCACAACCTCTACCACCGTTTATTCTACTTTGATTTCATTTGAAAATTCATAAACTGTGACGTCATATCCGTTGAGACATTCGACTTGCATAACTAAAAGTAATAAGTTTCTTTACTGCTACATTATCCTTATGGAAAATACATTATTAAAGAGATTTATTATTTTGCAATCTAATTTACATACGTGTTTGTGGAGTGTGCGAACACTATGTAAATTATAAGGCATCGCTGAAAAACGAGAATCACTTATTCTCTAAGTGCTTAAAGAATAAGTGTCTTAATGTCTCAGTGGTTGAATCAACATATAATTTGAGGGGGCGAGAGAAATACATAGATAGCTAAGTGAGATATCGGTGATATGTTACGTCTAATTAGAACAATTAAAGCATTTTTTTTCAAACATAGCTCAACCCCAGTACTAAGTTATATTTTAGCATGTATTTTGTGTGATTAAAATATTATATAGAAAAAAGGCCTTCGGGAAACAAACGTTGATTAACTCACATTTAGTATAATAATAGATAGTAATAATAGATAGTAAGATAGATAGTAATAATAGATAGTAAGATAGATAGTAATAATAGATAGTAAGAATAGATAGTAAGAATACATAGTAATAATAGATAGTAAGACATTAAAACAAAAATGTTGAAGTGATATTTCTTTAATGCCATTTATGAACCTTTTAATCCCTCTACATTTGTTTTGTGATTATTATCTATTATATAAAGAGCAGTTGTCTGTTTTGTAGATTTTGTCTTTTAGCTGGACATTCCCACATACACACACAAACACCTACAAAGTTGGTATGTGCTTGACCGGCGTTGCCCTGGTTGTATAATATCTAAAATTTACAAGAAATTATTCATTCTTTGGGGATCAACTGGGCCAGGATTCGTCGGAGTGGGGGGTGGGGAGGGAAACAATTTTCAATGTTCTTATGTATTAATTTGGAATGAAAATGCCAACTCATTCCTCGAGTAATCTATATAAAGGAGAGGAGTTGTCCGTGTGTATGTGTGTGTGTATGTATGTCCAGAGAGAGGAATGGGCTGGGCAGAGGAGAAAGAGGGGTTGAGGAGAGGGAGGAGGGAAAAGGAGGAAAGAGAAAAAGATAGAGATACGGATAGAGAGGGATGGAGAGATAGAAGTTTTCATAGAAATATGTTACAATTTTTCCCCGGGCAACGCCGGGTAGCCCTGCTAGTTTAACATAAATAGAAATCCAATAAAACTGTAGGACACAATTGTTAAAGTTGAATGCATAATAATAGAACAATTCAATTCTATTATTATTCTATTATTATTCTATTATTATTCCGCTCTAGTCACATAATTTTGCTGGTATATGTAATGTGAGTGTCGAGGTTTCTAACTGCCGATTGTGACAATTTATTTTTGACTATGCTACCCTCCCTCCCCAAGGAGGATGGTCTAAAAAACACAACAGATACTACACTACCCCCCCCCCCAAAAAAAAGTAGGAGATAATGCCCGAGAGGATGGTCTCATGGACAAAAAACCGATACTACACTACCCACCCCTAGAAAAGAAAGTGGTAATGCCTGGGAACATGGTCTCATGGAAAACAGAACAGTAGGAGGAGGTTATACCTGAGAGGATTGTATCATGACAACAGAACAGATATTACACTACTCTCCCAAGGAGAAGGTAATACCTAGGAGGATCGTACCATAGCAACAGAACAGATACTACATTACCCTCCCCCCCAAAAAAAGGAGGAGGTAAGGCCTGTGAGGATGGTATTATGACACCAGAACAGATACTACACTACCTAACGCTCCAAGCAGGAGGTAATATCTAGGAGGATCGTATCATGGCAACAACAGATACTAATTACCCTTCCCTCCAAAAAAAATATAGGAGGAGGTAATTCCTGATAGGATGGTATAATGACAACAGAACAGATACTACACTACCCCTCAAGGAAGAGTTAATGCCTGAGAAGATCGTATCATGGCAACAGAACAGATACTACACTACCCCCTTCCCCAAAAGGAGGTAATTCTTGGAAGGATGGTATCATGACAATGGAACAGATACTGCATATCCTCCCCCCCCCCCCAAAAAAAAAAGGAAATGGTAATGCCTGGGAGGATGTTATCATAACAATAGAACGGATACTCCCCTACCCCCCCCCCCTCTGAATTGAGTATTGATCGTACAATAGTACAATTAATAGAATAGTATAGTTTGGGCTGACGACAGACAAATATCAAATCTCCATTAGTAATAGATGCCAAAACAAAGACAAAGATGAATTTATAGAATAGAAGGTATCTATATATAATGCATTTCATATTCATATATACATTGTCACTTTTCACATACATTTAAAAAATTGAGATCGTCCGATCTTCAAAGATAATGATTGGTGATTAATCTTATGTCACTAAGGTAAACAACTATGATTTTACCCATTTTAAAATGAATTATTCCACAATCAAATAATGTCATCCCATCGACTAAAACAGTCAAATTTTAAGTAACTACATTTGAAAAAGTGGCATTCGTTTAATAATTTGAAGAATATTTAGTTGGCAATTATTTTTATGGTCAAAAAGACAGAGAATCTTACGTTTTTAAAAAAAAATTGAATTGCTACAATTTTAAATAAGTAAAAAAGAGAAATATTCGTTTTATTTATTTAAAGACTATTTAGCTGACAATGACAATTATTTTTGCAGAAGAAAGAGTCATTTTTTTTAATAGTATTAACCCTGACAGACATTTATAATTTCAAATGGGATAGTAACAGTAAATTATACAGATTGTGATGTAGAAAGACCCGTTGAATTTCCACGGGGTCCTATAATAATTATGGTAGGACAAGAAAAATAGTTCTATTTTGAATTGCAACCAATAGTAAATAAATAGAGATAAGTATGAGATGTAAGTAGTGGTGTGGCAAGATTAAAGGCGGGTGTGTAAAAATAATGTTAAAACGATATTTTTCCACATAAGGCAAGAGTAAGCATAAGGTAAGAGTAGTGGAAAATTCTATTAGAAGTTAACAGACGAGAGTTAGAATCATGCTGCAGGATATGGCGTCATAGGAGGAAGTATGTGGCAGAGAAGCGAGATCATTTCTGCTGTTTTTTGGTGTACAAAGTGACCAGACATCTTTTTCGAGGTCTACCACTTCTATGGGGGTGGGTCGGGACATGGCAGCTCATCTCAATGTACATTGTTGTAAATAGCTGAAAAAAAGTAAACTAAACCCCAGAAGCAAATGATGGAGTCATTTCTTGTTCTTTTTATTACCTTTATTATTCTAGCCACAAAGAGAGGAAAGAAGAAAAAATTAGCATCTCTGCATTTACCACATCACCAACTATTTCAGAGAGACAAACCTGTTTTCTGTACATAAACACAACACCAGCCATTTGTTTAAATGGGGGATCGTAGAGCAATCCACACTATGCTATAATAATAATAGTAGTAGTAGTAGTAGTAGTAGTAGTAGTAGTTCTTTCTCATCTTGAAAGGCTCTGAGGTTCAGTGCTTTTCTCACTTAGAGTGTTCAGCAGGAAGGATAACCTGAACCATTCCCATGACAGGACGCTAGTCTGTCGCCGATTATATTTGCCAGGAAAGCTGACACCTATTCGTACAACCTGATGAGGTGTTTTTCTTACAGTACTTTGTATTGAGTAGTAATCAGTTTAAATATCTCTATATATAAAGCAAAGTTACTGATTTGTGTGTATGTGTGTTGCAGCATCATAGTTGATCTAAGAATCAAACTAACCGCAGGTTTGGAATCAGCACTTTCGATACGATGTCCGTCTCGATTGAACCTTTTTCAAAACTCATTATTCAAAATTTAAAATACGTAAAAGTAACATTAAAAACAAATGTTTCGACAATTTTAGTGTTCCTTTTTAGCCGACCGAACAACATCAAATCATTGTATGTATTTGACGTATTGTTTACTTTGAAGAGAAAACATTTATCCTTTTGTTTTCATTAAAAATGGATAAAAAATATTTGATAAATATTCACTAATATATTTTTTTACTTTAATAAGAATATTTTTATTATATATTTATGTTTCGTATTGATTTTATTTATTTTAGACAATTGAACTATTTTTAATCCATGCGGAGAAGTAAAAAATCGACGAACTCATTTAAGTAGATTAAAAGCACAAAATATGGAGAAAGTGTTTACCTTCGGCTCCAATATTTTATCTCATCATGGGTTCGAATCTCACAGTAGACATTTTTGTTTTCATTTGCTATAGCGTTCCAGTTATTTCCTAGCCGATATCGATCATCATCAGGAACATGAATAATTGTTTTTCTTTAATAAAAAATGGATGAAAAATATTTAATAGATGTTCTTAACTTCTAATCTTAGCTCTAAAATTCAAGAAAAGTTGAGAAACTCAGAATCGGAATCGGAAAAATTGGAACATTTTTGGGTATCGTAATCAGAAAAATGTTAGCCTAAGGTCCAATTCCAAAAACCATTTTTTTTTATTTATTTATTTTTTTGTTTAAAACTTAATTTCCTATTACTGGTACTAATAAAATGATAAATGTCTATTTATTTTAAACTACCAGTAAAACTCAAAATTTATAGATCATAATAACGAACTTAGGTAAAATGGCACCGGAAAAAATGGCACAAGTGCACAAACAATAAAATGGCGCAAGTGAAAAATATAGATGATAATCTCAATGAGTTTATCAACATTTTGGATAGAATACATAAAGAGAAAACATTAAGAAGTTTCTAAAAAGAAAATTATATCTACATTTAAAAGTAGATGAGGACTCTATCCCCCACCACCACCCAAAGTAAATTCTACCTTTTTAGGCGATTTTAGAATTAGTATCGGAATCGGGAATTTAGAACAGAATCGGTAATTGTATCTGAATCGGGGGAAAATATTGGAATTGTCCCATCACTTATTGAAACAACTGTCCTGTCTTATTACACAAATAAAAGTAATTTTAAATATGTTAGGAATTCTTTTTTCATAACAAAAATGAATCCAACGATGCAATTGGGTTTGTGCACCAGTCTATAAAATTCCAACGATAAGTTTGCAGTCATTGATACGACTTACAAAATGTTGGGCGATAGATGTTTTGTTTTTTGCTCATAGTAATTGTGACCGAGAATTAGTTTTGACATGATGCTAGATTACAAATCCTTCAACTCGATTGGCGATTAACGGTTGAGATGGAAACTTACCAGCTTCAAAGCGTTTTAAATGTTTCACATGTCAGCTGACTGTGCAAAGAATTTGTGTTCATAATTGCAGAGTTTTATAATTGGAACTAATTTCCATACATGAACAACTAATTTGCTTGTGTAGAGAAATGTCAGGGCAATGGTTAGGTGGATATGCAACGTAAAGCCAGACCAGCTCCAGAACATTAGGTCAGACACTCTACTTGAGAAATTGGTTATCCGATAACTTGATGTCCTAATAAGGGTAAACCATCTTCACTGGTTCGGGCATGTTGAAAGAAGCAAGATGTAGAGATCTAAGACTGGACAGCGAAAAGAAAGCCGGGTGCCCTAAGAAGACATGGAAAGAAACCATCAGGCAACACTGTAAACAGTGGCAAATAGACACAGTTAATCTCCACAATTGTGATCACTGGAGACTTAGCATAAGGACAGTCAGACAGCATCGAACCTCTTGTCGAAGGGAACATAAACGATAAACCTGGATAGTGAGTGTGTGAGTGAGTGAGAGACCAACAGACTTTAAAATAGCAGCTAAGAGAAGCATTGGTGTTAAAAAAAAAATTTTTAAAGTTTTTTTTTATGGAAATCGCTCCAGACAAGGCATGAAGCCACTTGATGTAAGGAGCAAACAAGAATGAAACATGATTATCGCAAAGACAGGAGATGCCTATTTGCCTTAGTCTTGAAAAGACCAAGACTATAGGTAGAAGGAAAACAGTCAGCAGGAAAAGAGTTCCACAAGCCCGCAGTTCTTGAAAAGAAGCTACTGGGTTAGGAAGCTGTATTACAATGAGGTATCAAAACAGCGAATTGATCGAGACCACTAGACCAACGAGTCAAACGAGCTGGAACAAAAGAAGCGGGGAATAGACCACACAATTCTGAAAATCACATGCCATAATAGTATTTATAGAAAAGACTGAAACTAGCAACATCACGTTTGTGAGAGAGAAAGGGTGCAGAGTAGAAGAAAGGGTGGGGGCCAATCAAATTACAGATACATTTCTACACCTTATCAAAACCCTCAAATGGAACGGATTAACCAACCTAAATATGACAACAGTACTCCATACATGGTCTGATAGTATATTTGCAAAGATAGAGAATAGCCTCAGTTGTGAGAAAGTGTTTAGAGTGATAGAGAGGACCGACTTTATGAGAAGCAGAAAGAGCAATGGATCTAATGTATGAACTCCAAGAAAAAATTTATGAGGGAGAAAAACCAAGAAGTTTCAGAGTCAATTTCTCCCCAAGAGCAGAGCCATCCATGAGAATCTCAGGAAGAAAAGGGGCACACCAAAAATGTGAAGACATGAGCTGAGTCTTATTATTTGTCAGTATTATTGCGGTGTTAAATGAACAGGAGTTCCTTCTGAAGTTTGGGCCATCATTATGAGCTTGTTATGGCTACAGAAGAGTTGCATGTCTTTGTTTTTCACACTGGAAAAAATATAGATTGTCGTTTCTGGACTAAAACCAGCATGTTGGTGTTGTGGTGGGTTTGGTCATCTCATTTTAACATGCACTGAGAAGAAGGCCTCAATGGTTCTGATGTTTCCTGTATAAACAAGTCCATGCATGGGAAAAGAAAACATATAAGAGGAGAATAATTGGAAGTTGGTGGGATAAGGCCGGGTGAAGAGTGATCATGCAGTGTCTCAGTCCCACACAGCCGTCAGACTGAGTGGTACCGACAAACCTGCGAGAAAGATGCTGCTGTTTTAGGTAAAGTCAAAAATAAAGAATCCGTGCTAGAAGAAAATGATGGAAATCCTCTAGCTCGGAAACACCAAAGCAGACCCCTCAAAAAGAAAAACAACACCAATAGGGTCCCTATTTATTTGCTTCTCCACAAGAGCAAGTCGGTTTTTAATGTTGGGAAATTCTAGCTCTCCATTGGATTGGGACAAAAATTAAAATTGCCTCGGTCTAGAAGGATTTTTCTTTCACTGGCTGTGGACAGAACAGATAAAGTGTAGCATCAGAACAGATACTACAATTTGATCCCAGCAAAAATGCCAAGAATGACAGGGTCAGCCAGAGCAGCAACAGCAACAGACCACTTGTCATCAATCTATTAAAAAACATTAGCAGCCAGGAGTTGGTGGTTGCCCCGTCTCACCTAGATTCACCCAAACCAAAAGCACAAATGGGGTCGATACTGCCACCTGTTCAGCCTTACTACCAAAATGATACACTACACTCACCCCACAAGCAAAAGCACACACACCTCACCACAAACTCCCGTATCACACACACATATACACACACTCACTAGCACAACAATGAGAATATCGCCTCACCTCCTCATCCTTTACCCCATAAACTCTTCTCCCAATGAACTCCAAAGATGGCTAAATCTGAAAAGTTTAGAGGGCTAGGGTTAAAACCCCTTTTTCACTCACAAACATAGATTTAGAATAGACATTTGCTGTGTTCAATCATCATCATCATCATCATCATCATCATCATCATCATCATCGGTTTAACATCCGTTTTACATGCTGGCATGTGTTGGCCAGCTTTTAGAAATTGACTTCCAAACTAATCTATCTCTGGCCATATTCTTATTTATTCCGCTTTCTCTCAAGCCCATCCTTATCACTTCCTCCCATGTTTTTCTTGGCCTTCCTCTGTGAACTGAACCTGTGTAATGTTTAAGCTGTCTACTTGTACGTTAAACTTCAGGTGTTCGATATTCTCACCCAGTTCATACAGTCAACACTCACACACGCAAACCAACCGTCTAGTGTCATTATAATTGTTGTTGTTGTCGATCCTCGCTGCAACGGTGTGTCCTGCTATCCTGCTGCTGGAACATGTCCGTCGTCCGCCACCCCCATACTCGCATACTGCGCGTCACCAGTATCATCATCGTTGTATTGGGCTGTAACAAAGATTCTCATACACAGCGAAAGATAAGGCAGACTCTCTCTTTTAAATTTGATTACTTTTATTTAGGCGTCAATTTTATGTCGCTCTTAGAAATGTTTTACTAACGAAGAGAGATAAGATCAATTTACCACTTTTATCGTAGTTAATTCCTAGCTATCTATGATCCATTAAGTCCTTAGCCATTCGAGGAGCGGGGAGGAATTTAATTACGCCTGTATTCTTTTAAGGAATTAAATTCCCCTTTTCATTTTCGGACTACATGGAGAAATACGTCTGTTCAGCTTGCTTCCAAAAACCAGACTGGCAAAACTTAGTTTCCTGCACAAGAACCCGTGACGTTACAGAACTCTTATGTGCAGGTGCATTTTGACCCATGACCTGAAGTCTCGTCAAACATGGTGGTCCTGTCAACGACTGTGAGAACAAGCTTTATTTTGCACTTGATTGTACGAGTCCACCCGCAATAAACCGCGCAAGCCAAACCAAATGATCCCCCACACATGCGTCCACTCAAAATGCGTCCGGCCTCACAGGGCCATTATCCAACACTTGCTACATCTACTAACCCAAGAACTCTCATCCATTCTTTCAATGTGGCTATACCATCAAAGTCTCCTGTTCTACACATATCTTCCCGTAATGTCAACATTTAATCTTCCTTTGAGGTTATCAGATCTAAGCTTGCCTTTAACACTCACATTACACATCCATCAAATCCTTCTCATATCATTTCTCTCCATGCAACGCCTGTTCTCAACCCTCACTAGCCAGGTTTCACTTCCACTTAACTAAGATTAATCACACCTACTAGCCAAACAAAGATTGCCAAATTAGAAAATATTTTAGAAGAATCGAGGGAAACGATAAAGAGAAGCCCACAAATTTGCCCAATGTGAAATGAAGTTTCTGGTTGGGGTTGGAGTCATGGCAGATGATTAAGGGGTCAGTCTCTCTCGCCCTCCTTGGCTGTTGATAACACATTAAAAACAAAACCCTTGAAATGGGATGAAAGCTGTTTTGTTCACCCTACTCTTTATAGAGTTTTAAAATTAACATACTTGAAATACATTGGAGGCCGGTGATAATGAATAAGGTTGAGGTGATTAGGTATCCATAACAATTATGAATAAAGTTTTAGTTGGGGTCTCTGGTCTGACTGACTCCATGCTCGAAACAGATACAAAGTCTTTCCGGTTCACAGAAGGGTAGTTGTTTAGCAGAAAAGACCTTTTATTTCGACAGTACTGGAAAGGAATTAAAAACAGACAATAGTAATATTTACACAAAATGAGGCACCATGTATTCTGGCAGTCTTCATTCTAGGCAGGTGAGTTAGACGGAACCAGCTTTAGCACATCCGATTCCTGGTGCAGTGTGACTCCAACTGTTTGAAAGCGGGAAAAATGCTTGCATGGACAAGCTTCAAAGAACTAGTCCAACAAACTGTATTTATACACCACATCATTCTATTTGTTGATGGACTAATTACTCAGTGCAAAACTTTGTCTATTTACTTTAAGAAAAAATAGTACATCAAAACATGTGACTGCTACAACACCATCAATAATTAGATAGGCTACATTTTTCATAGAGCATGTTGTCGGTCCTTTGAACCTATGTTTTGTCAGTAAAAGAAGCAACTCTGAACAGTACTCATTATGACCCCTCATTACCAGCTTCTTTGATCGATGAGTTTCACTAGGGATCTCAAACGCCTTGGCAGGAACATGAGTTGTATACAAGACCCACATTATGAAGGTATCCTGACAAAGAAATTCCAACTCTTCTCAGGTTACCTTGATAAGTGTCCGAGGGGTGTTTCTTGGCTAGTGAGTCGTGCCTTGAAGGCGGCTTGTACCCTTGTCTTTTCAGATCCACTGAGCAGACTACACGTCTTGGACAATCCCGTAAAAGGTAAGTGTTGATGTTAATGTTGATTATCTCTCCCCTACTTTAAGGTCTCAGGGAGGGACATTCTTTTGCAATAACCACTTGAGTTTGTAACACTTGAATTGGAGTTCACATGGTAGCATGAACATAGTTGGAAAAAAAAAAACCAGCAAAAAACACAACAGGTTTGCAACTTTTTCTTTTGATCAGTTTTGGGATTTATTTTTGTTTTTTTTCTAAATCAATCAAGGAAATCGAAAGCAGTAAAATACTTAACATAATCGATCATATTATTTATAAGATTCTGTGTTGATTCAGTGATCAAGAGTAAAGAACGTACCAAAATAGTAAAGGTGGTATTCAAGTATCAGATTACACACTTTAGATCACCATCTGCGCTTTTGACTGACAATGGTTGGAAATTCAGCAACAAAAAATCTAGAGATATGGAATGATATTTGAACATGATGGAGTATAGCTGCCACGTCTGGGGAAGCGTCACTCAGAGCACACTTCGTTGCCTAGACAGAATTCAAAATCGACTCCAAAATCAAGTGGGGGAAGATCATCTCTTCTCTTCCAGCCCCTTTTTCACAGAAGAGACATGGCTAGTCTCTCTCTATTCTATTGTTATTTACATGGAAGGTGATCGACTGGGTTTCAATCTCTAGTTCCTCCTTGTAAGACATTTGCAGAAAGAACGCGTTTTACTACCACAACAGAAAAAACTTAACCTTTCTTCCTACGTGGGCCTTACATCCAGCGAAATGTCCATGAACTGAGTTTGTTTGCAAGGGCTTCTGTCTGTGGAACACATTACAATGGGACTACTTCCCTGTAGCTTACAACAGGGTCGTCTTCAAATCCAATGTCAACCGATTCCTGTCATGAACCGATCCGCACAAGTATTCAAACTCCTTCCATTCCATCAATCAGTCTCGATCCTCTCATAATGTTCTTCATCTCACAACTGACAATTATTCCATCTCATTAACCCTTATCCTTGAATGGCTTTTGACCTTGATAAGTGGTGACCCTACTAGTAAAAAATATTTTTAAAAACGCACTGCTGCCCAAAGTCTTCGGAGCAATGGACTAAATCGACAGCATATTGAATGAAATGAGTCTAAAAGTGATCGGAGATTTTGGCTGCAGTTCAAACAATGTTGCATCATGGTTTTTTAGTATTAAAAATGCATTGCATGATATGAACGATTTCAGGCCAAACCTATTGACGTTTTGTAACAACCTCAATATATTCTCTGTTTTTATCAATCAACCTGCTTTAGTGAAATTTTGTCGAATAACTTAAATGCTTTCATTTAAAGCTAAAGCTCTGAAAAGTTACTGAGGGCACTCAATTACAAGGTTCAGCCCAGCCTAAAAGTAGTGTAATAATGAAGATCTCACAGCAAGAACACATCTGCCTACCACAACTGCAAAGAACTTTTCCTTTCTTATTCTGTGTGCCTAACATCAAACAGAATTTCCATGAACAGAGTTTCTGTTCAAGAACTCCTCATCTGTAGAAGACGTTATCATGGGATTGTTTTCCTACAGTCATCAACATGGTCATCTTCAAATCAAATGTCAAGAAATACTTGTCATAAATCGTCCTCATAATTAATCAAATTTTTTTTATTCCAGCAATCATTTTCAATCCTCTCATAATATTCTTCATCAATCGATTAACAATTGATCGATCTCATTGACCCTTATCGTCGAGTGGCTTTTAGCCTTGATAAGTGGTTATTCATCAGTAAAAAAAACAAAATAAAGATGAATCAATGGATGGATCCATGTACTGTAACAGGCAGTGAAAACAAACAATTTTTAATTAAACATGAAGAAATACATGATCATGATAACTTACGTGCAAGACTTAATTATGTGCATACTCAATCCAGTAAAGACAACATGATTGCACTTAGAAATCATAATAATAGAACTTGACAAGATATTGATGTTCAAGATATTGTTGGCCAAGATATTAATGTTCAAAATATTGATAGGCAAGATATTGAGGCTGAAAATATTGATGTTCAAGATAATGATGATAAAGATATTGATGAACAAAATATTGATCTTCAAAATATTGATGGTGAAGATATTGACTGTCAGGATATTGATATTCAAGATATTGCTGTACAAGATATTGATGTTCAAAATATTGATGGTCAATATATTGCTGTTCAATATATTGCTGTTCAGTATATTGATGTTCAAAGAATTGATGTTCAACATATTGGTGTTCAACATATTGCTGTTCAAAGTATTGATGGTTAATATATTGCTGTTAAAGATATTGGTATTCAATATATTTCTGTTCAATATATTGCTGTTCAATATATTGCTGTTCAATATATTGCTGTTCAATATATTGATGGTAATATATTGCTGTTCAATATATTGATGGTCAATATATTACTGTTCAAGATATTGCTGTTCAATATATTGATAGGCAAGATATTGAGGCTGAAAATATTGATGTTCAAGATAATGATGATAAAGATATTGATGAACAAAATATTGATGTTCAAAATATTGATGGTGAAGATATTGACAGTCAAGATATTGATAGACAAAATATCGATATTAAAGATATTGCTGTACAAGATATTGATGTTGAAAATATTGCTGTTCAGTATATTGATGTTCAAAGTATTGATGTTCAACATATTGGTGTTCAACATATTGCTGTTCAATATATTGATGGTAAATATATTGCTGTTCAAGATAGTGCTGTTCAATATATTGGTATTCAATATATTTCTGTTCAATATATTGCTGTTCAATATATTCATGGTCAATATATTGCTGTTCAATATATTGCTGTTCAACATATTGCTGTTCAACATATTGCTGTTCAAAATATTGCTGTTCAATATATTGCTGTTCAATATATTGCTGTTCAAAATATTGCTGTTCAATATATTGCTGTTCAATATATTGTATTCAATATATTTCTGTTCAATATATTTCTGTTCAATATATTGCTGTTCAATATATTATTGTTTACTATATTGCTGTTTAATATATTGCTGTTAAATATATTGCTGTTCAATATATTGCTGTTCAGTATATTGATGTTCTAAATATTGCTGTTCAACATATTGCTGTTGAATATATTGATGGTCAATATATTACTGTTCAATATATTGCTGTTCAGTATATTGATGTTCAACATATTGGTGTTCAACATATTGGTGTTCAAGACATTGCTGTTCAATATATTGATGGTAAATATATTGCGATTCAAGATATTGTTGTTCAAGATATTGCTGTTCAAGATATTGCTGTTCAATATATTAGTATTCAATATATTGCTATTCAATATATTGCTGGTCAATATATTGCTGTTCAAGATATTGCTGTTCAATATACTGCTGTTCAAAGTATTGATGTTCAACATATTGGTGTTCAACATGTTGCTGTTCAATATATTGCTGTTCAATATATTGCTGTTCAAGATATTGGTGTTACAGATATTGCTGTTCAATATATTGCTGTTCAATATATTGATGTTCAGTATATTGCTGTTCATTATGTTGGTGTTCAACGTGTTTATGGTCAATATATTGCTGTTCAAGATATTGCTGTTCAATATATTGCTGTTCAATATATTGCTGTTCAGTATATTGATGTTCCACATATTGGTGTTCAACATATTGGTGTTCGACATATTGCTATTCAATATATTGATGGTCAATATATTGCTGTTCACGATATTGCTGTTCAATATATTGCTATTCGATATATTGCTATTCAATATATTACTGGTCAATATATTACTGTTCAATATATTGATGGTCAATATATTGCTGTTCAAGGTATTGCTGTTCAATATATTGCTGTTCAATATATTGCTGTTCAGTATAGTGATGTTCAACATATTGGTGTTCAACATATTGGTGTTCAACATATTCCTGTTAAATATATTGCTGTTCAAGATATTCCTGCTCAATATATTGCTGTTCAAGATATTGGTATTCAATATACTGCTGTTCAATATATTGCTGTTCAATATATTGTTTGTTCAATATATTGCTGTTCAAGTATATTGATGTTCAACATATTGGTGTTCAAAATATTGCTGTTCAACATATTGCTATTGAATATATTGATGGTCAATATATTACTGTTCAATATATTGATGGTCAACATATTGGTGTTCAACATATTGCTGTTCAACATATTGCTGTTCAAAATATTGCTGTACAATATATTGATGGTCAATATATTGATGTTCAAGATATTGCTGTTCAATATATTGATGGTCAACATATTGATGTTGAACATATTGGTGTCCAACATATTGCTGTTCAATATATTGCTGTTCAAGATATTTATGTTTAATATATTGCTGTTCAAGATATTGATGTTTAATATATTGCTGTTCAATATATTGCTGGTCAATATATTGCTGTTCCATATATTGATGGTCAAGATATTGCTGTTCAGTATATTGATGGTCAACATATTGGTGTTCAACATATTGGTGTTCAAGACATTGCTGCTCAATATATTGATGGTAAATATATTGCTGTTCAATATATTACTGTTCAATATATTGCTGTTCAAGATATTGCTGTTACAGATATTTCTGTTCAATATATTGCTGTTTTATATATTGCTGTTCAATATATTGATGTTCAGTATATTGCTGTTCAGTATGTTGGTGTTCAACATATTGGTGTTCAACGTGTTGATGGTCAAGATATTGCTGTTCAAGATATTGCTGTTCAATATATTGATGTTCCACATATTGGTGTTCAACATATTGGTGTTCGACATATTGCTGTTCAATATATTGATGGTCAATATATTGCTGTTCAAGATATTGCTGTACAATATATTGCTATTCAATATATTGCTGTTCAATATATTGCTGTTCAATATATTGCTGTTCAATATATTGGTGGTCAATATATTGCTGTTCAAGATATTGCTGTTCAATATGTTGCCGTTCAATATATTGCTGTTCAGTATAGTGATGTTCAACATATTGGTGTTCAATATATTGCTATTCAAGATATGTCTGTTCAATATATTGCTTTTCAAGATATTGGTGTTCAATATATTGCTGTTCAATATATTGCTGTTCAATATATTGCTGTTCAGTATATTGATGTTCAGCATATTGCTGTTCAACATATTGGTGCTTGACATATTGCTGTTCAATATATTGATGGTCAATATATTGCTGTTCAATATATTGCTGTTCAATATATTGATGGTCAATATATTGCTGTTCAAGATATTGCTGTTAAATATATTGCTATTCAGTATAGTGATCTTCAACATATTGATGTTCAACATATTGATGTTCAACATATTCCTGTTCAATATATTGCTGTTCAAGATATTCCTGTTCAATATATTGCTGTTCAAGATATTGGTATTCAATATATTGCTGTTCAATATATTGCTGTTAAATATATTGCTGGTCAATATATTGCTGTTAAGTATGTTGATGTTCAACATATTGGTGTTCAATATATTGATGGTCAATATATTGCTGTTCAAGATATTGCTGTTCAATATATTGGTATTCAATATACTGCTGTTCAATATATTGGTGTTCAATATATTGATGGTTTATATATTGCTGTTCAAGATATTGCTGTTCAACATATTGGTGTTCAAGATATTGCTGTTCAATATATTAATAGTCAATATATTGGTGTTCAAGATATTGCTGTACAATATATTGCTATTTAATATATTGCTGTTCAATATTTTGCTGTTCAATATATTGGTGGTCAATATATTGCTGTTCAAGATATTGCTGTTCAATATGTTGCCGTTCAATATATTGCTGTTCAGTATAGTGATGTTCAACATATTGGTGTTCAACATATTGGTGTTCAAAATATTCCTGTTCAATATATTGCTATTCAAGATATTTCTGTTCAAGATATTAGTGTTCAATATATTGCTGTTCAATATATTGCTGTTCAATATATTGCTGTTCAGTATATTGATGTTCAACATATTGGTGTTCAACATATTGGTGCTTGACATATTGCTGTTCAATATATTGATGGTTAATATATTGCTGTTCAATATATTGCTGTTCAATATATTGCTGTTCAACATATTGCTGTTCAAGATATTGCTGTTCAATATATTGCTGTTCAATATATTGCTATTCAGTATAGTGATGTTTAACATATTGATGTTCAACATATTCCTGTTCAATATATTGCTGTTCAACATATTCCTGTTCAATATATTGCTGTTCAAGATATTGGTATTCAATATATTGCTGTTCAAGATATTCCTGTTCATTATATTGCTGTTCAAGATATTGGTATTCAATATATTGCTGTTCTATATATAGCTGTTCAATATATTGCTGGTCAATATATTGCTGTTAAGTATGTTGATGTTAAACATATTGGTGTTCAATATATTGATGGTCAATATATTGCTGTTCAAGATATTGCTGTACAATATATTGGTATTCAATATACTGCTGTTCAATATATTGGTGTTCAATATATTGATGGTTTATATATTGCTGTTCAAGATATTTCTGTTCAACATATTGGTGTTCAACATATTGGTGTTCAACATATTGGTGTTCAATATTTTGCTGTTCAATATATTGATGGTCAATATATTGATGGTCAATATATTGATATTCAATATATTAGTAATTAATATATTGCTATTCAATATATTGCTGTTCAATATATTAGTGGTCAATATATTGCTGTTCTAGATATTGCTGTTCAAGATATTGCTGTTCAAGATATTGCTGTTCAAAGTATTGATGTTCAACATATTGGTGTTCAACATATTGGTGTTTAATATATTGCTGTTCAGTATATTGCTGTTTAATATATTGATATTGAATACATTGCTGTTCACTATGTTGCTGGTCAATATATTGCTGTTCAAGATATTGCTGCTCAATATATTGCTTTTAAAAGTATTGATGTTCAATATATTGGTGTTCAACATGATGGTGTTCAAGATATTGCTGTTCAATATATTGCTGTTCAATATATTGCTGTTCAGTATATTGATGTTCAATATATTGCTGTTCAGTATATTGGTGTTCAACATATTGGTGTTCAACGTATTGATGGTCAATATATTTCTGTTCAAAGTATTGATGTTCAACATATTGGTGTCTAACATATTGGCGTTCAACATATTGGTGTTCAACATATTGCTGTTTAATATATTGCTGTTTAATATATTGCTGTTCAAGATATTGCTGTTCAATATATTGGTATTCAATATATTGCTGTCTTATAAATTGATGGTCAATATATTGCTGTTCAAGATATTGGTAATCAATATATTGCTGTTCAATATATTGCTGTTCAATATATTGATGGTCAATATATTGCTGTTCAAGATATTGCTGTTCAATATATTGCTGTTCAGTATATTGCTGTTCAATATATTGCTGTTCAGTATATTAATGTTCAACATATTTGTGTTCAATGTATTGATGGTCAATATATTGATGCTCAACATATTGGTGTTCAATATATTGATGGTCAACATATTGGTGTTCAACATATTGGTGTTCAACATATTGGTGTTCAACATATTGGTGTTTCAGATGTTGATAGAGATAGTGTACCAAGTAGTAACAGAAATAATATTGATAAAATTCCCCATTGCATTATAAGGTAATGAAGCTGAAAATAAATTTACAAGAGAATGGATACTCAAAAGACTTAAAAGTATTTAATATCTAACCTCTTCTTTTCTATACAGCTTCTTTCTCACAGAAGAAACGTTATTAGTCTTTCTCTTTTGTTTTTTTATGATAGGTGCCTGATTAACTAAAATCTCTGCCCCCCCCCCCCCGTAAAGCCTTCACAGAATAAACGCGTCTTTCTACCAACACTGCAAAGAACTCTCCTTTGTTCCTCTGTTTACCTAAATCTAAACGGAACTTCCTCACAGACTACAGCATGGTGGTTTCTAGGTTCAATGTCAACAAATATTCGTCGAGCCATCCTCTAAAGTAATTTGTCCATTTCGTCCATCATTATCAATCCTTTCATAGTAGTTTCATCATCCAACTGACAATCAACCCTTATCTGCAAGTGGCTTTTGGCCTTGGTAAGTGGTAAAGCATTAGTATAAAAAACAAACAAAAAAGACAGTAGAGTAATTTGATCAACATGCAAGTAACTTGTGAAGAAGAACCTATTTGCATTAACTATATTAAGGTGGTCTTCTGCGATTGTGTAGAATTTCCAACAGAGAAAAAAGGGGGTAAAAAAAAACAACAGATAGTCAACAAATAACTGTTACCAAAGGCAAGAAAAGTTACTTTCTACTTACCTGCCTAATTTGTTTTGTGTTTTAAAAGTATTTTAAGACGTTTTTATTTACATATTTTATCGATGATTTCGGAGCTTTGTAAACTTGACGTATTAAAGATGTGAACCCTCGATGTTATAAAACAATTAAAAAATCGAAAAGTAAACAAAAATACAGCTAATCGGTCGGAAATTCAATTTTTCAACTGATCTGTATATTTTTATTAGTTGCATTTTTGTTTAATTTTCGATTTGTGAGTTGTTCTACGACATCAAGGTTTCAAATTGAGTAAAATCCGGCGTCATCTTGAATACGTCGGGTTTACAAGGCTCCAAAGTCATCGATAGAATATGTAAATGAAAACGTCTTAAAATACTATTAAAACACAAAACAAATGAGGCAGGTTAGTAGAAAAGTAACTTTTCTTGCCTTTGGTTACAGTTATTTGTTGACTATTTGTTTTTTCACCCTTTTTTTTCTCTGTTGGAAATCCTACAAAATCACCAAATAATATTGCTACTTTAATATAATGAATATGCAGAGGTTTTGACACCAAGAAGAAAAACATAGACAATATGATAGCAAATGAAGTGTTTGAAATAGTATGATACTCAAATCAGAGAACCATCTCATCATACTGGATCATTTCAGAAAGATGTCTAAATGGAAAGAAAATAAATGCTCGTTTGGTAGGCAGAGAGATTGAAGGACCCCTGACACAACAGATATAAGTGCTAAGTAATAATCAGTTCTAAGTGACAATCTTCTGAGGGTTAAAGGTTCAATCCTTGGTACGAGCTATACTAATAATATAATTACGAATTACTCAAGACTTCTACCAGATCATGGCTGATGGAAGTAGAGAATGTTACCCTCGTGGATTAAATAACGGGTTCCATTCGAAATTCTGTGCAGATTCCCAAGTTCAACGAGATGCATCTGAAGTAGGTCGGAGGTTACATCGTCCGAAACGTTGTGAGAATAACATCCAAGATGAGAACAGTAGTCCAAATAATCCAAATAATCCAATATCTCTTCCAGTTATTCAGAATACTCTCCAACTTGTAGAAAGAGCTTGAGAGTGTTTTTTGTGACAGAAGTTTCAATGTCATGGAGATTAGAATCCATTTAAATTATTGCAGATTTTCTTCAAGGAGGATCATTGGCAAACATATTTTAAAACTCACTTTGATGCATTTATAAATTAAATAATTGTGGCAGAGGTGATGAACAAGGAACTAAATCGAGGAGTGGAAAAGTCTTGACTTACCTTATTGCCACCATAAAAAGGCTTGTCTCTCTCTGGTGTGCAGAACCTGGATGTGAGAAAGAACAAGTGCACGTCGGAACAAGAGTATTTAGCCATATCGACCACATGTGACTGTTATGCTTTGCCATCCATAAAAGACAAGCCTAATAGAATTTATCACTTGCGTTTTAGCAATCGAAGGGCTGAGATTATTGAGCGATCGAGATTGGTATTAAAAACAGTGTTGTTGGAGATAAGTATAGCACATGACGAAGTTACAGTCGTTTCCAAGATCGGTATTAAAACAGTGTTGTTGGAGAAAAGTATACCGCACAATGAAGTTCCAGTGGCGAGCATATCGTTCCTGAGATCGGTATTGAAAACAGTGTTGTTGGCAAAAATATACCACATAACGAAGTTCCAGTGGCGAGCACATTGTTCTCGAGTTCAGTATTGAAAACAGTGTTGTTGGAGAAAAGTATACCACATAACGAAGTTCCAGTGGCAAGCACATTGTTCCCGAGTTTAGTATTGAAAACGGTGTTGTTGGAGAAAAGTATACCACATAATAAAGTTCCAGTGGTGAGCATATCGTTCCTGAGATCGGTATTAAAAATTATGTTGTTGGCAAAAATATATCACATAATGAAGTTCAAGTGGCGATCACATTGTTCCTGAGTTCAGTATTGAAAACTGTTATGTTGGAGAAAAGTCTGCTATGTAATAACGATCTGGTGGCAAACACGTTGTTACATTGAATATGGTGTCACCTGAGAAAAGTATACCACATAACAAAGTTCCAGTGGTGGGTGAGCATATTGTTTCCACCAACAAAGACCATCTTACCCCCCCTTTTTTTCTTTGTTTTATTCCTTTAATAATGCACATTTTTATTGGTATAACAGAGTTTGTGAAGTGTTTATGATGCTTGGTGCAGTTTTAAGTGCTTATTACATTTGTGGTTTGATGAGTCTAAAGGTTGTAAAATTATGAAAAGATTGGTTACCCACGTTGATGATTTTACCTTAACTTGATGCTCTTTCTGGATCAGCACCATCTTGCCTGTCTACTAGCTGTGTCACAGTCGAGTAGTGGTGCCAGTACCCTTATAGATGATGAGTGCACTTGAGTGGGAGTCATTATTCGTCTTGTAAGCATCACAGATGCAGATGTGCAGCTTCCATTGATGTTTTTGGTCTACATCCACTCTCCATTTATCGTAGTGCTGGTCACTTTCCAATCCATGCAGCAATAAATGATATTTTTTAAAACTCTTGTTCACCTCAAACGAGGCATATTGTCACTAAAGCACAAGGGGCTACTGTTATAGGGCCCAGATTTATAAGGGACCTTATTAGAAGACTGGTTACTCATGTTAATGATTTTGCTATTTTCTGATCTGATAGATTTCACAGTAGAATAATCAAAGAACTGGCAAATATATTTCATATAATTATTCATGGATCCGGTTCCTTCAGAGACTTGGCATCAGTAATAAAAGTAATAAAAGTAATAAAAGTAATAAAAGTAATAAAAGTAATAAAAGTAATAAAAGTAATAAAAGTAATAAAAGTAATAAAAGTAATAAAAGTAATAAAAGTAACAAAAGTAACAAAAGTAATAAAAGTAATAAAAGTAACAAAAGTAATAAAAGTAATAAAAGTAATAAAAGTAATAAAAGTAATAAAAGTAATAAAAGTAACAAAAGTAACAAAAGTAATAAAAGTAATAAAAGTAATAAAAGTAACAAAAGTAATAAAAGTAATAAAAGTAATAAAAGTAACAAAAGTAATAAAAGTAATAAAAGTAATAAAAGTAATAAAAGTAACAAAAGTAACAAAAGTAACAAAAGTAATAAAAGTAATAAAAGTAACAAAAGTAATAAAAGTAATAAAAGTAATAAAAGTAACAAAAGTAATAAAAGTAATAAAAGTAATAAAAGTAATAAAAGTAATAAAAGTAATAAAAGTAACAAAAGTAACAAAAGTAATAAAAGTAATAAAAGTAACAAAAGTAATAAAAGTAATAAAAGTAACAAAAGTAATAAAAGTAATAAAAGTAATAAAAGTAATAAAAGTAACAAAAGTAATAAAAGTAATAAAAGTAATAAAAGTAATAAAAGTAACAAAAGTAATAAAAGTAACAAAAGTAATAAAAGTAATAAAAGTAATAAAAGTAACAAAAGTAACAAAAGTAATAAAAGTAATAAAAGTAACAAAAGTAATAAAAGTAATAAAAGTAATAAAAGTAATAAAAGTAACAAAAGTAACAAAAGTAATAAAAGTAACAAAAGTAATAAAAGTAATAAAAGTAATAAAAGTAATAAAAGTAATAAAAGTAACAAAAGTAACAAAAGTAATAAAAGTAACAAAAGTAATAAAAGTAACAAAAGTAACAAAAGTAACAAAAGTAACAAAAGTAACAAAAGTAATAAAAGTAACAAAAGTAACAAAAGTAACAAAAGTAATAAAAGTAATAAAAGTAACAAAAGTAACAAAAGTAATAAAAGTAATAAAAGTAACAAAAGTAACAAAAGTAATAAAAGTAACAAAAGTAATAAAAGTAACAAAAGTAATAAAAGTAATAAAAGTAATAAAAGTAACAAAAGTAATAAAAGTAATAAAAGTAATAAAAGTAACAAAAGTAACAAAAGTAATAAAAGTAACAAAAGTAATAAAAGTAATAAAAGTAATAAAAGTAACAAAAGTAACAAAAGTAATAAAAGTAACAAAAGTAATAAAAGTAACAAAAGTAACAAAAGTAACAAAAGTAATAAAAGTAATAAAAGTAACAAAAGTAACAAAAGTAATAAAAGTAACAAAAGTAATAAAAGTAATAAAAGTAACAAAAGTAACAAAAGTAATAAAAGTAACAAAAGTAATAAAAGTAATAAAAGTAACAAAAGTAATAAAAGTAATTCAGTGCACCAAAAAAGTTAAATCTTTTACCTCACACAAATCTATGTTCTTTTTTTTTTTAAATTAAAAATAAATGTATAGAGCGACACCCTAGATTGAGAGTTGGACGGCAAGATATTTGTTCACATTACATTTAAATTTCTGCATATTGATGCAGTAGAGGAAAAGGGGAGCAGGAAGGGAATTCCAAAGGTAAGAAGTCTGAGAAAAGAATCTATCAGTGTAGACAATATTCCTACATCTAGGAACTTCTACAGTGAAGGGGTGGGATTTTGCTGCTCGTCCGGTTGGCCGGGGGTTGCAACTGATAGTGCATAAAGATGAATTAACTCGTTAGGAAAGGGCAGATTTGACATGGTTGAGTAGGCAGATGTTATGGGTTTCTTCCCCAAAACGCCCAGATTTAAGCTATAAAATTTCTACCATGAGTAATATGGCCAGATGTATAGGTGAAGAGCTGGGCAGCTAGTATTTTGTTCACATTACATTTAAAATTATGGTAGGGAAACAGGGAGCAGGAAGGGAATTCCAAAGGCAAGAAGCGGTCCGAGGAAAGAACCTATCAGAATAGAAAATCTTCTGGCATCTAGGAACTTCTACAGTGAAGGGGTGGGATTTTGCTTCAAGTTGGATGAGGTCGGGGTTACAATTGATATTGCATAAAGATGAATTAACTGATTAAAGAACAAATTTTAAATGGTTGAGTGGACAGATGTTATAGGATTCTTCTCAGACACGTTTAGATTTAAACTATGGAATCTCGATTCTGAGTAATATTGGTAAAAATCATATTTACATGATTCCAACAAAGCATGTACTAAATTTGTGTTTTGTGTTGCTTTCTCACCAAAGGAAAAATGGAGGGAAGTGATAAGGCTAGACTTGAGAGAAAGAGGGATAAATAAAGACCTGGCCAGAGATAAGTTAATTTGGAAGTCAATTTCGTCTGGCCAAACTTTTCTTTCTGACACATTTTAAATTAGTTCTGTTTCGGTATTATTTTATTTATTTTTCTGAAACCATTCAAGATATCTTCAATAAATATTTACCCCATCTTGAAATCTCTATTCATATAAAGTTAGCTATGTATATCGGTTTATATATTTCTATGTATAAGATTCACTTCTAAACTAATTAACCGATCATTATGAATTTTGGAATGGAGATGCTAAGCGTAAGGGTGAATAATATGGGCTATATTTAGTTTAATTTAGTTTTACGCAACGAGGGCAAAGACGGGGTGGAAGTCCTTTGTGAAAATTCAGATACCTCCGATGTTTGTGAAATTTTAACAATAAGTATTAGACATCAATTAATAAATATTCCCCAAATTTCAGTTTCTGTAGAATATTTTAAAGAGTGTTTAGGAGGCATAATATGGGCACAACATCCCATTTGAAAATTAAAATATTTCAGATTTGCATTCAATTTGATCCATAGACAGCAATTAAGAAAGATTCCCTGAATTTCACTTTCTTAAGATCATTTAAGCTGAAGTCTGAAATTTTAGACATTTTCTAGAATCAAAATCATGTAATGGATTTTGATCAAAATTGGAATAAGGATTCTAGACTTAAGGTTCAGTATCATTATATCTTTATTTTGGTGCTTCTACAGAATCAAACCGACTTTTGCCGAACTAAATCTAAAACTTAGATTAGAGTTAGTTTAGGTTAGGTTAGGGTTAGTTTAATATTAGGTTGGGGTTAAAAAAAAGTTTAGTTCAAATTCTGTAGAAGTAGGTTTATTTTGATTTTCGTAAGGGGACATCAAAGTAGTGTAAAACTGTTCTGGATGGATATTCTTCTAGTACCATATATTGGGCATAATTAGGAATCAGCAAGAGACTGTAGCATTTAGGTAAATGGTTTGACTTGATGTTTAATTTTGTCGGCATATATTTAGTAAATACTCTGTAAACGATATATTATACTGAATCAATAGATGGGACCATCACAGGTACTTCCAAAATAAAAAATGAAAACAATATTTTTATATTATTTTTTTTTCTTCATAAAAAAAAAATGTTTTTATTTTTATTTTGATTTTAATAAAAATATCTGCATATAGCACATGGTTTTTTGAAGGCATTTTGCCTCTTTCTTTTATGTTATATATATATATATATATATATATATATATATATATATATATATATATATATAGTGTGTAGATTTCAATTTTGTGTTGAGAATCTGAATAACAGAGCTCAATGTAATTTAAACAGAGCAAAACAGAATTATAAAAAGAAAAAACGAAACTATCCGTATCATCTGTGTACATTTAAGTAACATCGATTGACAAGTACAAAAAATGTAACAGGAGGCTAAAGAAATATAGGATATTAATAAAGCATCATTAAATTTTAAATTAAATTAAAAAAATCTTAATAAAATATATAAATAAAGTAAATTACATCATTAAATCCTAATATGATGTAATTTACTTTATTTATATATTTCATTGAGACGGAACAAAACACCAGGTTAGGGTTAGACGAAAATTTTGGAATACGAATAGTGTGTTTATTACATTCAAGTGACATCAGGGGATTAGTACTAAAAATTTAAAGAGAGACTAAAGAAAATTTGGATATGGATAAAACATACATCAAGTCAAAAGTATTAAAATTCTTAACAAAATATGTAAATATTAGGTACGTCCAAAAATGGCCGCCGCTTGTACTGACTAGCGTTCTTAAAATTTAATTTTTTTTAAGTAGTTTTCGTTTAACTTTTGATTGTATTTAAAAGATTAAAGCATTAAGTTAATATCTAAAAGGAAACAAATGTTTACGTGTAAAAAAAAAATGAATGAAAACTGTTATCAAAACGGCTAAAAAAAGCAAAAAATCAGTTAAAACTGCAGATTCAATAAAACACGTTTAAAATTCACTGGAAAGATAAATATCAGTTTTCTGGAATTGTTTCAAAGATGATTATTAAATTAAAGTCTTAACAAAAATGAACCTTCATTTTTTACTAAAAATTGCTGAATTATCCAAAAGGAAAAGTGAACGTTACTTTCCGGGCATAGATTCGCTGTTTTATGTAACTGTAAACAAAATATGGTGACCAAATCTCAAAATATGGAAGACTCGAACTGCAGTAATATTTATTTTTTATTTTTGAAAATTTTTATATTAATTTTAATGCCAATACGTTCAGCATGTTATAATCTTGAAAAAAAATGTTTTTAGCTGCTGCATATCGTCTGTCCGAGAAAATTACATGTGTCGGGAAACGACACGTTTACCTTTTACAAATATTTTGGAACAAAACAAAAATAATTAAATTTTTTAAATTTTAGAATTTGACCTCAATCTTTTTTTTATCACAGAAGAAAACTTGACTGAAAATTTTTTTTTTACATCGGAAGATTCTATCATGGAGCTGAATCTTTATCAGAAGCCATTTTGAAAATCAAGTGTATTAAAAAAAACAACATTGTTTTCTATTGTGAAATTTTTTTGTGTCAACAAAATAAAGTTGTGCTAAATCCTTTTTTGGTGAGTTCTGATGCTTCATTAAACAAGGGGAGAAACTGTAAATCTCTTTTTATTTTTCTCATTTCGACCATTTTTCGAAAAAATGAGTTAAAATCCAAAAAGGCATTTTCAGAATTTTATTTTATTTTAATGTTTAAAAAATGTATTTTGATTTTCACACTTTGCTTTGATTTTATTCCAAAACATTTTTAAGAAATCCTAAATTGCAATAAAATATTTTTGATTGTCTTGAAACATTTTCTAGAATTGTTCTGATTTGAATATTTAGCATTGGACTACATAAGACGGGTAACTGTTATTTAATCATACCCTCCATATATAGAAGAGACGAACGATCTATAGACAATTATTTGATTGCCTAATTTGCATAACTATTTTTTAAACAGTTCATAATAAATTAATGTTTGTTATTCATTTCTAATTTTATTGTCCTATTTTTTCTTTATATATGCAATAGTCAATATTAACAGTAATGAATGAAAGTGATTTAATAAAAAAAAATGGATAACTTACTAAAAACTAACAAGAAGGGAAGAGAAAGAGAGAGAGATAGAGATAGAGAGATAGAGTTGCTGGCTGGCTGTCTTGTCTTTCTCTCTCTCTTTCCATCTGTTTCCCTTCCTCTCTCACTTTAACGACGCCATATTATTTTTTATTGTTTTTAAATTCAATGATTTTTTGATCCTGTAAACAAAACGTTTCGTATTTGTGTTTAAATGTTCTTTTCCAGTCTTTAAGAGGACTGACTTGATTTTCAACAACTAAATTGTAAGTTAAAAAAGCCCTCCTCCTCCACACACACACACACACACCATCGTTCAGGCGAATTGATTTCTTCTTTCTTTTGATTTCATTACGGTCTTATTTAAAAAATAAATAATTTTATAGAAAAATTACCAAAATGTTCCTGTTTATCTATTCATACAAATAAATGCGAAAGTTTTGTCTCATGTTTACAAGCAACTTATGAATGAAATGTTTATTGTTTTAAATTTTGGTTTCAAGTATTTCAAGTAGCAAATTTTGCGAAGAGAAAACGAGTTGGCAAAGCCAGCTAGTTTTAGAAATTTGTTAAAGAGTACAATTTTAGTTAATTTGTACGACTGTTTAATTTAAGTCCTTCCCAGGGAAAAACTAGAGTTTTCTTAATGTCAACAGTACTAATTGGCTAATTGGGTAGGGATCTCAGAGTAGATTGGAGTCCTAGAGATGCTATCTTTGGACGGCCTGTCACAACCTAGGTGGCAGTAGTGTATGCGGCAACTCACCGGTAATATGTGATATTGGTGCATGCTCAAGTGGAAACCACATCAGCTCTAGTTGGATGGGAATGGTGGATGTCTTGGACTGTGAAAATTGTCCAAGTTGGTGAAGAATAAGCATCCGACCGTAAAACTGCCTTAAAAAATATGTCTAGCTGAAATACGACTAGCCGATCAGGGCCACACCCTCATCAGAGGATTAATTGTAGCCTGATTTAACACACACACACACACACACACACACACACACACACACACACACACACACGATGATGATGATGATGATGATGATGATGATGATGATGATGATGATGATGATGATGTAACTAGCAATTAATCCTAACTTTTGATTAATTTTGAGCAATTTGATTAATTGTTCGTTTTGTTTTACGGCATATCAACCCATTTGGGTAATTTAATACCGGCTCTATTTATTTTTGTAAAAAGTTTAGCATTTGAGGTTTTTAACCTTTTCAAATATTTAATAGATTCTATTTTGTATATAAATCATTTGTAGATTAATTTGTTTCGCACGTGTATATTTTGTAAATAAACAGTCGGCATTTGATAAAATAGAGGATTTGGTTTGGTTTGTTGGGCTTATAGATAGAAGATTGTTTAGTACAAGCCTACTGTCTTCAAAAAGGAGAGTATAAGTTCCACCCTGACGTCATCAATCAATTCTTTCATGGTGCCCATATTGTAGTATTTTTGTCGCATGGTGATAAAGTCAACGCATTCTATCATAAAGTGTCTCACTGTATTAATTTTAGATATTTGCAGAAATTGCCCATTTTTAATTATTTTAGCTCTCCAGGGGACAAACCGTAATTTTGCTGGAAAATCCGGCTCCGTCAGTTTTCTGTTCTCATTGTTATATAACTTCATGGGAAACTAATGAACCAATTTAAATCGTGGCAAAAACTTGTTTTTTTTCTGATTAACATTGGAAACCAATAAGGCAGAGTGGAATGAAGAAGAAAAAAAAACAGTTTTTCAAATTTTCAAATTCCATGCCTGTTCTGAGTCACTCTAGAGTTCTTGGAGTCAGGTTCTGAAAATTGTTTCCATAAGTGTTAACAGACGGCCCTTTTTTACTTTAGGGTAGGTCATATCAAGAGACACAATTTATCTCAACTTATTTTAAATTTTTTCTTTCAATAATTAACAAGGATTTTCCTTTTTTCTTTTATGTTAACGTTTTTATCTCAACTTTAGTTTTTTCAACAATTGATTTTTATTTACAAAAACAACAGACTTTTTTTGATTTGTTTTGAAATGGAAATGAAGAAAACATTTTTTATTGAGTAGTTAAAGAAAAATAACTTTCACATTGGAAGAAACAGAAAAACAAAACTAAAAATGCAATTTCATTGGCTACTGGAATTTAATATTTTTGAAATTCCTAAAAAATAATAAAAATGTCAGACGTAAAACATTCTTATACCACAAAGGAATATATTGTGGACCATATATTCACTCCAGTCGAAATGAAAGATTGTCACTGTGCATATTTTTGCTTGTACCGAAACTAATGGAAAATGAAGTCTATAGCGCAGCTTCCTTATGCATTTTTAGTGTTGTTTTTCTTTGTTTATTCCAGTGGAAATTTTTATAAATAAAATCAATTGTTGAAAAAAAATCTAAAAATAAGTTGAGAAAAATAAATAAATGTAGAATAAATCTTGAAAATCTTTGTTAATTGTTGAAAACAAAATCTAAAAATAAGTTGAAATACGTTATCTCCCTTGATATGACAAGTTTCCACCCTAGAATAAAAAAAGAAGCCTTACAGAAATAGTGATCCCGCCCCTCTTCTAATATATGGAAACGATTCGGATGTTTACAGTTGGTCAAAATATTGTCCATTCATAAATATAAGTTGACATGATTCTATGCCAATAATTGTTTCACTGAATCTTTTCTACAGAAGCAAATCAAAAGTTATCAAATTACAAAATGTCTGCCATTCAAACAAATCTTGTCTCATTCCAACAGAAAAATTAGTTTCTAAAAATTATTTACTCTTTTTTTATTCTAATAAATCTTCTTTGGATATGTCACTGTTAAATCTTTTTTTTTTTAGCAAAAATATTTTTTGGTTCATTCCGCCCCTCCCCTCCTAAAAATGAGCCCACAATTAAAAATCAAAAAAATAAATTCAGTACAAATGTAGAATAATCATCTAAGAATTTAAGATTCCCAAATTTCGCCTACAAATTAGGAAATCTTTTGAGACCTGCAGACAATAAATAGTGGAGACAAATATTTAGAAAAACCTGACTCTTTCGCCAGTTTACTTTTGCAAATTTCTGAGTTGTACCCGTTTTCGAATAAAGAACCGATCTTCTTCTTCTTCTTCTTCTTCTTCTTCTTATTCTTCTTATTCTTCTTTTTCTAATATTTGGTAAATATGCCTTTTTGATAAATAAAAATCAATTTATTAGTCTCCGTTTGCACACAAAAAAAGAATCCTACCACTAACCCTAACTCTAACTCTAACTCTAAACTAACCTGACCTAACTCCAATCCTAAGGTAACTCTAAGCCCAGGTTGAAATAGACCAAAAGAATAATAAATTTTAAAAAGTGAAAAAACAATCCCCCCCCCCCCCTGAACAAAAAAAAATAAAACAATAATAACCAATAACAATTAAAAAATAATACACAATTGATTGCAAAAAAAAATGTTATTCTGTTCACCGAGCGTTCGGATAGCTATGTACGTCATGACTCGGGAATCTCTGTAAGTACTGAAATTCTTAAATGACCATTCGGCGCAATCACACTAAATTCTTGTCGACAGCTCTTATTTGGTTAGTAAGTAAACTAATTATCCTGTTAATCCCCGAAACTATTTTCAAATCTTTGCTTTTTTTCTTTTACAAAAACTTTCTCTTCATTTCAGATTTGAATTGGGTCACGCTAGCCATGACAGCGGTTGTGACATGAACTCTTACCTGACGCCAACCCAAAGAAAAGAGCAGCAGATAAAAGAGCTAAAGAGTCAAGTGAAAGTGATGGGTAAGCAACTAGAAGACAAAGAGCGAGACATTGAAACTCTCAAGGGTCAGTTGGGGCAAGAGGAGGCCCGCGTCTTTGATCAGCGGACAGAAGAGATCCAAAAAGTCCGCGACGAGACGATAGCTGTACAAGTGAAAAATGAGCAACTGGCGACTGATTATACAGAATCCCAAAAAGTGATCAAACAACTTCAATTAGAAATTGAGGAACTCAAAGTAAGATTTTTTAATTTCACAACTTTTTCGGAGGGGAAAACGAATCTGTTTTCGTTTTTATCGATTTTTTAATTTCATATTTTATTACCTACACCAAGATATTTTCGTCCGAGCTTGTTTGTTTGTGTACAGGTTAGTGCCCAAATCGCTTGACCAATCGTCACCAAACTTGGTCAAAATATCGGTCATGGTTGGACTTAACTGATTTATTTTGGGAATATCTAGGTCAATCAAAGTCACGGAAGAGGTAAAAGGCACACTTTTGGCGATAACTTCGGTTCTGTCTATCGTAGAGATTTGATTTTTCCAAATTTGATGTATGGATGCGATGCTTTTTTATTACAATAATCGCCATGCAATATTTCAGCATGATCACATAAATAGTTTTTGAATTATTAACGTTTCCATGGCATAAATTCAGCAATACTTCATACAATATGAAGACATAAGGCCCAGATAAGACTTTGGCTCATCCTTACGTTGTCAGACAGAGATATGCAGTCTCATATCTGACTTACGTTCTTGTTCGTTTTGTTTTTTATGAGAATGAAAAACAAACGTTTTTTAATTTGATTCTATTTTATTCTCTTTGTAAAATCCATAGAAAAGCCACCAAATTATGCAAAGTATTTTATGAAAATGAGTTTTCATTTACTTATTCTGTACATTACCGTGTCGTAATACTACTACTAATAATAATTACTAACAGGGCCCCATGGAAATTCCACGGTGCTTTTTCTGTCAAACTGTATAATTTATTGTTAATAATATTCGATTTGAAATAATAAATGTCTGTCAGGGTGAATACTATTAAGAAAAAAATGACTCTTCTTTCGTAAAAATAATTGTCATTGTCAGCTAAATATTCTTTAAATAAATAAAACGAATATGCTTCCTCATTGCTTCGTTCATATGCACGTTTGAACTTGAGTTGAGCACGGTTCTGAAGAAGAGAAGACTTCCCGAAATATTATATCATACAGAGTTTCCACCAGACCATTTTGATACAGGTATTACATAACATTGTAACATTGTGTAGATAGACAGATATATATATATGTGTGTTTGTAAAAAAAATGAATAAATAAATAAATAAATAAATAAATAAATAAATATATATATATATATATATATATATATATATATATATATATATATATATATATATATATATATATATATATACATATGTGTGTGTGTGTGTGTGTACATTGTATTAAGGGTGAAGCTATTTAACCTGTTCCGCCATTATGTCTTATTTGCTCCAACTTGTGTCTATCCGTAACACCTCTGCATTGTATTGCCTTCTAAGTATCACATTTCTATATACAAGTAAAGAATGCTTCAAGCAAACTACATAAATCTCTTAAAACGAATATGTCTTATTTATTTTAAATTGTCGTAATTTAATTATTTTTAAGACAATGAATATATTTATACCGTAAACATAATTGTCAGCTAAATATTCTTCAAATCAATAAAACGAATGCCACCTTTTGAAAAGTATTTACTTAAAAGTGTACTGTTTTAGTCAACAGGACGAAATAATATGATTCAGATTAATCACCAATCGCCATCTTTGCTAATCGGACGATCTCATTTTTTTTAAATATATGTGAAAGGTGATAACGTACTTATGAACATGAACTGTCTTTCACATATTATTATATAGATTCCAGTTTGAAGAACATCTTCATTGAATTTCAAATAAGAAACAAAATGGATTCCCTCACACAGCCTTGTGCCTATATCATGCCCCCTAAAATCCTTTTAAAATGCTCCAAAAAAACTAAACCCAGAAAATAGTCACCGCTTTTGGAGCTAAAATATTCACAGTGGACTAATTTGCCTTGTCACCGCTACGGAAAACAGACGCGGCTCATCCTCATCATAATCATTATCATCATATTCGGTGTAGTGTCCATTTTACGACTTTTACAACTTGACTTCCAAACTTACCCATCTTTGGCAAGGCATTTATTTATCTCTCTTTCTTTCAAGTCTATTCTTATCACTTCCTCATATGTTTTCCTTAGCATTCTCCGGTGAACTGAACCTGCAGTGATGGGACGATGCCAAAATTTTTCCCGATTCTGATACAATTACCGATTCCGATTCTGATTCTTTTTAAATTTCTAAATATTTAATTATAGATTTGTTGCCTTTTTAAAAACTTTTTGAATTACTGTAAAACTCCCATGTAATATTTTCGCAAACGTAAAAATATACGAATAGATCTTTCTAAATATTTTTTCTCAAATGTTTTCCTTGTAATTAATTGAAACTAGTAAGGCAACTAAAAATTTATTTCTCTTTTAAAACAAAGCCGATTCGTTAATTGACAAAATGCTACTTGAATCTTTTCATAAAATAGTCGATGATTGGTATGCAAAATAAGAAGACAGTGTAAGAACATAGTTAACAAGCCCCCCCCTCCCCATGTTAAGAATGAGTTTCTAAATAATAATGTTGCTATTGAGAAAAAACATTTTTAGCATGAGAAAGGCGGGGTGGGTGGGGATGCTTTTTTTTAAAAACTATTCTGTACCTTCTCTCTATCGAAGAATGTTCACATTTTTACCCTAATTCTAAAGATTTGGTTGGTTATTGCTACTGTTAATATAATAGGTATGTAGTAGATTGATTTGTTTTACTGTAAAAAGAAAAACAAGATACAGAAAATAATAATAATAGTTATACTACTAATAATAATAATGGCAAATTTGTAGATTAACACCCTCAGCTAAATCATTCTGCCAAAAATGAGATTCTACTTTATTTGTTCATATGAACACCTTGAAAAACTTTTTTTTGTTTTTTTTCTTCCTTTTAAGTTTTCCAGGGTGTTCACACATAATCACCTAAAAAAGAGTAGAATCTCAATTTTGTTTGGAGGGATGATTTAGCTGAGGGTGTTAATCTACAACAATAATAATACTTACAAGTAAATATATAGTAAAAGAATCTATTTAATTTCTCCAAAGATACATTAAAATATAAGTTTAAATATGAAACAAAAATGAATAAAAAACATGTTAGTAATTAATTTTTTATTTCATAAAACACATTTTAAATGTCTGTAAAATAGTTTTAAAAAATACACTTACATTTTAATGTTGGAAATTTTTCACTGTCTTTTCAGTGGAAGAAAAATGTAACAACTAAACTGCCAAATGGTTTCATTAATATTAATAAGCAAGCATAATTTTTACTATTAGATTTTTTTTTTTGATTTTATTGCCTTCTATCTCCATCCCAATCCACTTTTTATATATTTAGAAATTTTGTTTTACAACCAGTATACAGACATGGAAAATCAAAATCAAAGAAGAACTGATGCCAAAGTGTGTTCTCGCACAGAAGTGTGAAAATCTTTAAATTCACAAATTTATTTATACCTAATTCAACTCAACACCAAACCTTTGAAAATGTCTAAAGTTTTTTTTTACACTTTTTGGCGACACCTTGTAAGATTTGCCAATGCTGGTAAGAGGAGGAACAAAAGTACACCTTACAAAAGCCCACCATATAATTAAAAAAAGAAACAGATAAAAGCCCACCATATAATTAAAAAAATAAACAGATAAAAGCCCACCATATAATTAAAAAAAGAAACAGATAAAAGCCCACTATATTATTAAAAAAAGAAACAGACTAAAGCCCACCATATAATTAAAAAAAGAAACAGACAAAATCCCACCATATAATTAAAAAAACAAACAGATAAAAGCCCACCATATAATTAAAAAAAGAAACAGACTTATAACGTGGACCCCACACTCTTACTCTTCTACCCGTGACGACGGCATCATTTATAACATCAATTGTAATGTAATGAGAACCGTCTCGGTGCAGTGCAGGAATCCTTCCTGACTGTGAACACCTTTTCTTTGGCTCGTGATTTCGTCTGTAGTGGCTGTAAAAAGAAAGATGGCTCGAATCTCCCTCGGGTCTGATGAATGACGACTCCGTGATTCTGTGAAGGCAAGATTACTTAGCAGCACAATTCGATGACAGAATAACTCGACAAACGGCTAGGTCTTTTCACAACAATAATTATTTAATAAAAATGAACAAAGTCTATTCTTCGATAATGGCTTTTTTCTAACTATCTTATCTTCCTTCTCTGTGTGTGTGTGTGTGTGTGTGAAACTCCCTTTACGAGTGTTAATCCTTAATTAAGTTGTGACTTGTCTATTGAAAACGGTGGGGGGGGGGACACTATTGTTAACACCTCCCAGACAAGAAGCTGTTCGCGCAACATCTCGTCTGGTGATCCCCTAGCCCGACGGAGACGTCCGTTCTCGACCAATTCCTAGATCTGACTGACTTGCGATCGCATTTTCGCGTCAAATAACAAAGACGAAAAGCGTATAACTCATACTCTCTCTCTCTCTCTCTCTCTCTCTCTCTCTCTCTTCTCGTCGTGTGGCACGCGCGATGCTGACCCACTCTCTTTATCCCCATCCCTTCTTCTGTGTCCCCACCCCTCCCCCGAGGTGGGGTGGTACGGGCAATTGTAATTCGTCGTTTTGGTTTCTCTTTAGATCTTATCTACACTAAAGAAAGCCATTAGCCTCTCTTTCTCTATTGGACCACCCATCGAGCTGACATCCATCGTACCTCAAAAGCCCCATGACCAAATTGTTCAGCTGGTCAAACTCATCCATTGTATCTGGTTAACTGCCACTGACAGCCTACACGCTCTATCCCGCCAGGCTGGCGCCAACGGCGATTAAGGTCTGGTCAGTCAAAAATATGTACTAGCTCCCAGACTTCCACTTGTCTCTACGTGGGGCCTGATCTCCCCGATGCATTCCAGTGCACCCCGGGGTGCAGACTCCGTCGCTGAAACCACTGTTTCACATCCGCCCAATCCTTATTTCGTGTCAATTGGCCGAAATTGACATCTCCCAGACCGTCACCTTTCTCTACGTGGGGGCAGATACGTCGGATGAAATCACTGTTTCACATCCGTCCACCCTTATTTCGTGTCACTTGGTTGCAATTGACATCTCCCAGACCGTTACCCTTCCCCACACACAGAGAGAACAACGGATAATACAATCAAAACAATAATAATAAAAAATTAAGAAAAAACTGTAGCTAAACAATGGAACAAAAAGTTTTCTTTTTCTGTTCTGTTTTCTTTTGGTCTGTCCTTCTTTTTCTCTTTCCAGTCTATTAAAACATCAGGACTACGTATGTATGTGTGTATGTGCGTATGCATTTTGTGGTTTCTGTGTTGGGAGGTGGGTAGGTGACAAAATGAATTATTATGCATGCAATTAAAAGTTTGTTAATACAGATTGGAGCTCGCAACGCCCCTTACAAATTACGTCACCATCACCCTCTCCTCGGAATCAATCTCTACTTCTTCACTGGTCATCCACCTGGATTTCCGACAGGGCAGGGATTCCTGCTCCCGCTCGCGATCTGGGTGAAGTGTACTCAAGGGTAACCCTCCCTCGCTCATGCACTCGGCCGTCGGTGTGCTCGCGCCGTCCAATTTCTCCCTATGTCTTTCTCGCGCCCTTTGTCTTTTCTGCAAAAGCTAACCCTATTATTTATGTGCACAATTCTCACTAACATCGACCAAGCCCTATCGTGCCCGCGTCTAGTTCTACCTTTTAACGTGAATTTTCCCTTCCTGCCGGGGTTAATCGAACTCTCAATCTTTTTAAAGCTAATAGCTTATTACCTTCTGGTTATGCAACACATTTTAACACATTATAATACTTTCATAACTGTTCGATGGGGTCGACCGGTAATCGCAAACGATTTGGTAATTCGGCTTTAATCTGCCGAGATGATTATATTCGGCGACAAGTGTCTTAGCGATTGCATATCCAACTGTGCACCTGTGCACTCACTCGTCAGTATCAACAACTGAAATTCTCTTGGTACGGACCTGTCTGGTTCGCATACCGTCACTATCATTGCGTCGGCCACCTCGGCCGGATTCTCTTCGTTCCCTTCTCTGGGAAAAACAATTCTCTCAGACTAACACCTTCTTGGCTCACTTCGGCCCGGTGACATTCGATATCGATGCGCCTTCTCTGGCTGCATGCGACAGTAACCCTTTTGGTTCTTCCCTATAACTTCCAATTTCTTCATAATCATTCTCTCATCGCTTCCCGACACTGTCCCTAATTACTCATCGAGTGCCTCTCCCAGCAACGGGGGGCCACTGATTTCTTCTGCTTCGTCTGTATCAACACTATCTATCTTAGATAGGATCTCATATCCTTCTCTTCGCTTATCATTACTTCTGTGCCCTTTCGTAAGGCGCACCACAATCTGTCATATTCACGGTGGTTCGAACATCTGTCGATTACTTCAACTTTCTTTTGCTTTTACAACTCACTATATATCTGCCTGGTCGTTCGGCAACAGCCCATCCAGCTGCAGGTATATTACTACTTGTGATCGATCATTTGGATCTAACCACGACGACCCTCCATCGGTTCCAGTTATGCATCTCTTTCTATCCTTATATGTCCGTTTTATCTCGGGGGGGGGGGGGCATCCAAGACAACTGTCCGCGCCACAACCACCAGCACCGCACACGCATGGGGGCCCTCCCTGCGCGCGGTGGAGCCAACGAATGCGACACAGCACAACCTCGGCCTCTCCCCCAGGTCCCTGACTATCTTTGGCTTGGCTTTTCTACTATTCTGTGGTGGGGCGTTCTGCTCCCCTCTACCGTAACTTCATAGGTAATTCCTCTACCTTTTTGGCTAACCGATTTTCTCTCAGTCTCTTCTGGAGCTGGGCGGGGGGGTGTTTTGCCGCTCTCCTCCCACTCGCTGGACTCGTCAACCGACCTAGCAGTTGCGTTTAATTCGATCTCTCTCTACGGGGGGGGGGGGTTCATTGCTTCTTGCGGTTTCTCATAAACCGGCGAACAAAACCCAAGCCCGTCTTCTTCCCATTCTACCGTAACTTCATAGGTAATTCCTCTACCTTTTTGGCTAACCGATTTTCTCTCAGTCTCTTCTGGAGCTGGGCAGGGGGGTATTTTGCCGCTCTCCTCCCACTCGCTGGACTCGTCAACCGACCTAGCAGTCGCGTTTTATTCGATCTCTCTCTACGGGGGGGTTCATTGCTTCTTGCGGTTTCTCATAAACCGGCGAACAAAACCCAAGCCCGTCTTCTTCCCATTCTACCGTAACTTCATAGGTAATTCCTCTACCTTTTTGGCTAACCGACTTTCTCTCAGTCTCTTCTGGAGCTGGGCAGGGGGTATTTTGCCGCTCTCCTCCCACTCGCTGGACTGGTCAACCGACCTAGCAGTCGCGTTTAATTCGATCTCTCTCTACGGGGGGGTTCATTGCTTCTTGCGGTTTCTCATAAACCGGCGAACAAAACCCAAGCCCGTCTTCTTCTCATTCAAATTCGCTATCTTTCACTAAACTTATCATTCTGGGGGCCACCCTACTTTTTATACTCTGTGGGGTGGCCTCTGGGCGCTTCCCTGGTTCTTTACCCCAGTGTCAGGTGGCACACTAAGGTTCGGAATCCTAATTCCTCACCTCCGATCTATGCTGCTGTGCACCACCGACTCTCATGTCCGAACCGACCACACCTAGTGCAGTTCGGTCTAACCGAGCTGCGTGGGCGCCCATAATTTGTGGGACACTCTGCTGCTCTATGCCCCTCACCCCTGCAGGTCCAGCGGACTGATACCTGTCTGGCCGGTGCGGGCCTATCGTACTCATTCTGAAGGTCCCATGCCTTCCTTCTAGGATCGGAGTCTGCCTCCCAATCCTCTCCGCCCCCTCTCTCCATTCGGGGCCCCGGGCTCGCCCTGCCCCCACCGTTTTCCTTCTCCCAGGCCTTTCCTCGCCATTGCTTAACCTTAGCCGGGTCAACTCGCGTACGGCCTCAATCGCGGTTCGCTCGCTGGCGTATTGCCTCACTGGCTGCTCGCGGAGCTCCGTCCAAGTGATCCCCGGGTTCTCTACATACCTCCCCTCAATGAATCTCGACACTGGGCCCCTCGCTCCCTCTGGAGCGAGCAGCACCATCTCTAAATCTTCTAGTCCATAAATCACCCTCTTCTTCTGAATTACTGCTAACCACTCCATTGAACCGACGGGATCCCCTTTGTGGGGGGGTATTCGTATCCCTCCTATCGGCCCTTCTATCTTTCTGGTCTCTTCTCTCCCCATACCTGTTACACTATTTACTAGGTCCTCCTCCGAACCCATTCCCCTTGCGTTCTAGCTTACCACCCCTAACAACAGAACTACCCAAACTGTGTGCAAAGTTTGGACAACAATCGATACACCGACAAAACCGAGCAAGCGAACAAGAGAAATCAACGAGTCACTTACCCCTCTCCTCTGCTGCTCCTGTGGTCCCTTGTCTCTGGGTTGATTGCTTGTTATTTTTCGAGTCCGTCTGGGCCTTTCAATCAATTGACTAAAAGTTCGCGGCCCCAGACCGATCTCAAAGTCTAATAACGTTTTTTCTTTCAGTCTATCTCTTTTTCTATCTTTCTCTTTTTTTTTTCAAACACGGGTGTACATGCCCGTTAAACTGTTTCTCTCTTTTCTTTTCCTATTCTCTTTTTCTATCTTTTTTTTTTCAAACACGGGTGTCGATGTCCGTCAAACTCTTTCTCTCTTTTCTTTTCCTTCCTCCCCTTTCTTTTATTCTCTTTTTCAACCACGGGTGTACATGCCCGTTAAACTGTTTCTCTCTTTTCTTTTTCTCTCTCTATCTTTCTTTTTTTTTTCAAACACGGGTGTCGATGTCCGTCAAACTTTTCCCTCTGCCGGTAAAAAAAAATCGTCCGTTGTGCCCGTGGGTTTTTTAAAATTTGTCTGTCTATTTTTTCTTTTTCCAAGGTGTTTTGCCGGAAAAAAAAAATTGTTTTCTTTGTGGCCGTGGTTGGCTTTGTTCTTTTCTTCTCCCGAGGTTGCCAGGCACTCCTCACCGTACCATGATCCTAGGTCGCGGCACCATTTATAACGTGGACCCCACACTCTTACTCTTCTACCCGTGACGACGGCATCATTTATAACATCAATTGTAATGTAATGAGAACCGTCTCGGTGCAGTGCAGGAATCCTTCCTGACTGTGAACACCTTTTCTTTGGCTCGTGATTTCGTCTGTAGTGGCTGTAAAAAGAAAGATGGCTCGAATCTCCCTCGGGTCTGATGAATGACGACTCCGTGATTCTGTGAAGGCAAGATTACTTAGCAGCACAATTCGATGACAGAATAACTCGACAAACGGCTAGGTCTTTTCACAACAATAATTATTTAATAAAAATGAACAAAGTCTATTCTTCGATAATGGCTTTTTTCTAACTATCTTATCTTCCTTCTCTGTGTGTGTGTGTGTGTGTGTGAAACTCCCTTTACGAGTGTTAATCCTTAATTAAGTTGTGACTTGTCTATTGAAAACGGTGGGGGGGGGACACTATTGTTAACACCTCCCAGACAAGAAGCTGTTCGCGCAACATCTCGTCTGGTGATCCCCTAGCCCGACGGAGACGTCCGTTCTCGACCAATTCCTAGATCTGACTGACTTGCGATCGCATTTTCGCGTCAAATAACAAAGACGAAAAGCGTATAACTCATACTCTCTCTCTCTCTCTCTCTCTCTCTCTTCTCGTCGTGTGGCACGCGCGATGCTGACCCACTCTCTTTTTCCCCATCCCTTCTTCTGTGTCCCCACCCCTCCCCCGAGGTGGGGTGGTACGGGCAATTGTAATTCGTCGTTTTGGTTTCTCTTTAGATCTTATCTACACTAAAGAAAGCCATTAGCCTCTCTTTCTCTATTGGACCACCCATCGAGCTGACATCCATCGTACCTCAAAAGCCCCATGACCAAATTGTTCAGCTGGTCAAACTCATCCATTGTATCTGGTTAACTGCCACTGACAGCCTACACGCTCTATCCCGCCAGGCTGGCGCCAACGGCGATTAAGGTCTGGTCAGTCAAAAATATGTACTAGCTCCCAGACTTCCACTTGTCTCTACGTGGGGCCTGATCTCCCCGATGCATTCCAGTGCACCCCGGGGTGCAGACTCCGTCGCTGAAACCACTGTTTCACAGACTAAAGCCCACCATATAATTAAAAAAGAAACAGATAAAAGCCCACCATATAATTAAAAAAAAAAGAAACAAACAAAAGCCCAACAGCATAAAATAAATGAATTTAAAAATTAAAAAACATTTTTATATTTTACTTATAATTTAATTATCAATGATGTTTGACAGTATTTTTCTTGACAAAAATGTTTTATTTAATTTTTAAACATTTTTCGGAAACTTGTAAATCAATTGCATTCTTTTAAAGGTTACCTAGCGAATTTATGCAAAGTTTCATTTTTTTGTTTTTTTAAGCAAGTAAATAAATTTACATCATATTTTTAGTCTATGATCTATAGAGTTTAGTTTTACTGATAGTTTAAAACCAATAAATATTTATCATTAGTACCAGCAATGGAAAATTAAGTTTGTTTTTTTAAATATTAAAAGAATCGTTTTTGGAATCGGAAATTAGGTTCAAATTTTACCGATTTTGATACCGATCACGATACCCCAAAAAGTTCTGATTTTTCCTGATTCCCAATTCTGATTAATCATCCCAACACTAACTGCTGCATCAACTGTTCTACATCTACTAACCTAAGAACTCTCATCCATGCTTTCAACGTAGCCATACCATCGAAATCTGCTGTTCTGCACACATTTCCTCATGCTGTCCAGATTTAATCTTCCTCTGAGGTCATCAGATCTAAGGCTGTCTTTAAGACTCATATTACACATCCATCGAATCATTCTCATATTTGTCTCCATGCAACCCATGTCATCAACCCTCACTGCCCAGATTTCACTTCCATACATCATCATACTGCATACACTACACATGCCTGATAGACTCTTCCCTTGGTCCACAGGGTTAAACTCTGCTGGTTAATAATGGCAGAAGTTCCCTGAACTTACTCCATCCACTCCTGATTCTTGCAATCACACTAACACCGGCTCCACCTTGTACCTTTCCTTCTCATTCCTTTTGTTTATATTTGCAGGAAGATCAGAAACGGAAAGAAGAAGACCGAGAACGAATGTATCTCGAAATGTACAAGAAAGGTCAAATGTCAGCTCAGTTTGAGAGAGAAGAAGACGTAAGTGGGAAACAAATTTCAATAATGAATTTTTGTCAAAATTATTCTAACCATATTTTGAAAAAGCACAAAATAAAATGAAAAAAATGAAAAGGTAATCGCCGAGTTGGAAAGGTTTTCTTCTGCTTCTTTTTCTTATGTGTTAATCCCGAACTATGGCATGATCCGCAATAATGGATCTTTGTCTCACTTGGCATCGTCACAGGTCTGGCCCGGGTGAAGGCCAGTTTTACAGAGGTCTTCGTTCAGCAGGTTTGTTTTAAAAGTGATTTATCAATTTCTCTCTCTTATTCTCTCTCTCTCTCATATATATATATATATATATATATATATATATATATATATATATATATATATATATATATATATATATTCTTCACCACCACTGACTTCTCGAAGCCTGAATTCTCCTCTAGCGCTCCATCATGCCAACCCAAAATTTCGATGTACTTGCATGACATTTTTCTTCAAATTATCATCCTGAGGAAGTCTTACAATAAAGACAAAACGTTGATGAATATATAAAAAATATATTTTAAAAAAATATCTCTTGTTTTTTTCCTATTTCATTTCCCATTACATCGAATTACTCTCATCCTTCCTTTCTCATATATATACATATACATATATATATATATATATATATATATATATATATATATATATATATATATATATAATCTTCATTTAACGTCTCTTTTCTTTCAAAATGGTGTGATTCTTCTTATCTCACGGTTCTTTTTTGTCACTTTCTGATTGTCTGTCTGCTTGCCTTCCTCTCTATCTCTTTCCTTCTCTCTCTCTCTCTCTCTCTCTCTCCCTCTCTCTCTCTCTCTCAATATATATATATATATATATATATATAATTTATTTTTATTTTTATTCTTTATTTATTTATTTATTTATTGACACTTCCACTACAAAGTCAGAAAACAACACATGACTTTCTGAAACATACTTTCATGTATATTAATTGGATTATTCATACTACTGTTCTCATCTTCCAGCCGATGTAACGAGAACAATAGTTCATATGATCCAAATAAATCAAATTATCTATCCTCATCTCAAAAATTCCGAAACACATTTTTTCACGTTCAGAATTGTTGAAACAGAACAAACTGCCTGCATCAATTGTTGGCTGCTGAGACACTGCATCTTTTAAAACCCTCACGCTTCCTGAAATTTGCCAAAACTACATCTCTTCAATACGCATGCACATACACACTTTTCATTTCCCTGACAATTGCACATTATCCTATGTAATACGCATGCACTTTTGATGAGTTTAAGTGCACCTGTACACAATGATTTCATTATTATTAGTTTAAGTTGTTGCTGACCAGAATCGATATCGTTGAGGTGTGTAGGAGGGGGGGGGCTTTCTGTCAGTTCTGTTGTGTTGCAGCTAAGACATGAATCCAAACTGACTTTTGTTAGCAAGATACGTCATTTATATTGTGATGTTTTGACAGGTGCTGGCTCTCCGCTCTTACGTATTATATTTAGGCATATGATGGGTCAAAAATATAGTTAGAGTATGACAGGTGCTGGCTCTCCATATTGAGTCTTGTGATTAGATGAAAATTCAAAAGATATACTAAACATGAATGAGGTATTGGTAACAGTAATATATCAGTAAGCTATTGTGGATTGAGTTTTATTTTCGTATTTGTGAAATATTTTTGCGAGTAAATCCCCCACCCTCACCCCAAAAAGGAGAAGGTAATCTCTGGGAGAGTGGTATAATTACCACAGAACAGATACTACACTACCCCTCCAAAAAGGAGATAATGCCTGGGAGGAAATATACTACCCCCCTCGCAAAGTAGAAGGTAATGCCTGGGAGGAAGGTATCATGACGAATACTACATTACCCCCTCCAGAAGGAGGTAATGCCTGGGAGGATGGTCTCATAACAACAGAACAGATACTACACTACCCATCAAGAAATCATTGTAAGAGTGTAATAACTGCAGTAGGTATCTCGAGATGATCAGGAAATGCATTGAATCACAGAAATCAGGAATTAGCGATTTCTGGAAAATCTATAATAGTGTGGTGAATAATGGCCAATCAACAATTCCTCCACCATCCAAGCAATATGATGTTGCCTACACGGTAAATGATAAGGCTAAACTGCTTACCCAGCGGTTCGCCTTGAACTCCACTTTGGACTCTACAAATCACTCCCTTCTAAATTTCCTAATGCAGACAGAAGTATCACTCTATGATCTGATAATCACCCCTTCCCATGTTCAGGATATCATAAAAAATCTTGACACATCAAAAGCATTTGGGCCTGATCTTATCCCTGCTATAGTAATAAAAAAAATGCTCCGCTGAGCTGGCCCCTGTCCTCTCAAAACTTTACAACTTGCTTCCTTAACAGTTGGAAAATTGTCTCTGTGGTACCAGTGTTCAAGAATTCTCGTGAAAGAACTAACCCACAAAATTATCACCCCATCAGTTTCCTCCCGTTCTTGACTAAAATCTTTGAACAATTAATTGATCTAACGATAGTCCGCAATCTCGCTAATGCTAAACTTCTTTCTGACCAACAGTATGGATTTAGGCAAGTCTGTTCTACTGTAGATATCCTAACGGTCATCTCTAAATACATAAACCATACACTGGACAAGGCTGGTGAAGCTAGGGCGGTAGCACTTGATATATCCAAAGCCTTTGACAAGGTCTAGCAATAAGGTCTTCTCATGAAAATTAATTTGTACGGTATTACTGGAGAATATTTAATAAAATCAGATCCTTCTTAGCCAAAAGAAAAGTCCAGGTTGTCCTTGATGGCCAAACATCTAAACAACATGACATTAAAGTGGGTGTACCACAGGGGTCGATCTTCAGACCATTATTGTTCCTGATTTTCATAAACGACCTCCCTGATACAATTGTGTCCTTAGATGGGTGTCTTTGCTGATGACACTACACTCTATTCTTGACATATGGGCAAAACGAATACACACATATCCAAGGCAATGGCTGAATCCTTAGAAATTGTAGTGGAATTTGGACAAAAATGGATGGTAACATTTAATGCTCCAAAGACAAAGCTCCTTTCCTTTAACAATTATAAGAAACCTTTTCAATCACAGATTGCCAAACTCCCTAGCCTCACATTCACAGATAACATAAATTGAAACAAATACATAGAAGAAAGTGGGCTCCCTTTACCGTGTTAGAAAACTTCTCATACCTGGTAGTATCCTATATCTCTACAAAGCCACCATTTGTCCATGCATGGAGTATTGTTGTCACATCTGGGTTGATGCACCATCTACTAGTCTCTCCCTTGTCAAGAGGGTCCAAAAAGAAAAGCCTTTAATCTAATGTTGCATCCCTGTGCTTGTTTTACAAGTACTTTAATAGAATGTGCTCCGACGAACCTGCTGCACTGATGCTCCCTCGACATAAATACCCCTGATCGACCAGACAATCAGCAAAATCCCACCCTTTCACTGTATGAGTTCCCAGATACCGGTACGCTTTCTACTCTAATAGCTTCTTTCCTCAAACTGCTAGCCTTTGAAATTCCCTCCTTGCTCTGTCTTTCCCTGGCTGTACCACATTCAGAAATTTAAATGTAATGGGAACAAACATATCGTTGCACAACTCCCCATCTAGGAAGCCCCTGTATAAATGTTCCATAATTCACAGTAGTCTCTTACGTCTAGGAGGCAATGTGCCTTGTTTTGGGTGAATAAAAGTACAAAAATTACAAGAATAAAAAAACTTCCCCGGAATTGAGCATTAAAAGATATTACAATAGTACATTAATAGAAGTAATAGCATAGTTTCGGCTTCAGACAAACAGATGCTAAATATCTATCAGTAATAAATGTCAAATTACAAGGGAAGTTGATTAGTATCAGAGCAGTTAAAACAAGAAATCCGTAGCTTGCATTCAAGGGAGATAACTCTGTTTTAATGCCTTTTTAACACAAAAGTTTTTCACTGTGTTAAAAAGCATGTAAAAGTCAATTATTTTATCCTTGTATTTAAATCTGACTGAAGAAATGATTTGGCAGACATAGAAAAAGCATCTAAAAATGTTTTTGTTTTTTAATTCGTCGGAATGCTATTGATTAAACATTAAATTATCAGATTATACAATAATTCTTTTAAATAATGACTTGGTTAATTTTGACTAGTCGGATTTAGTTGGCAATATTAATCTTCTAAAGGCAGTTGTCTGTTTGTGTGTTTGTATTCACCTAAAAGTGAGAAACTATACAAGATACACCCACAAAGCTGACATATTCTTTTTCAGCATTGACTCAAACAGAATGTGGACAAATTTCATTTTGCAATATTCATTCTTTTTGGGGTCAATAGGAACAAAATTGGTCAGGGGGTGACATTTAGAGCAATTTTGTTTCTTATTGACCTTTGGTGTAAAATGGTATTTTGTGTCTTGATATTTGAAAATATAATTTGTGTGTGTTTGTGAACTGTTAAAATCAGAAACCTCGCAAGATACACATACAAACCTTACATAATCGGATTCAGTGTAACGTCAGCATGATTATGGTCAAAATAAATAACGCAATGTTCATTCCCTAGGGACCAAATTAATGTGGGGTGTGTGTGTCAAAAATGACATACTGGTAGTTGTTTAGAAAAAAACTGAAATTAGGTCCAGCAACAGTCAGTCAGGTTTCTTTTTCTTTCTTGCATATTGAACCAGTTGCCATAGAAGGAGAAAGAGAGATGGAGGGGGTAGAAAGAGAAAGAGACAGAGAGAGGGAGAGGGAGAGGGAGATAGAGAGTTGAGATAGAGAAAAGTTTCAAAAGAAAGATGTTACATACACTTTTTAACTGTTCCATCCGGGTAGCCATGCTAGTTTAATCTAAAATAATCTTCTGACTAAATTTTTCAACTGCATTCAGCTAGGAAAATGCAGTATGCACACACTTTTTCGGAATTTCAAACAAGGTGATCATTTTACATGAAACTTTCATAGCATTTTTTTTATATTAATGAGTTACCACTTACCAAGGCCAAAAGCCATTCGAGGATAAGGGTTAATGAGATTGTCAGTTGGACGATGAACAATAATATGAGAGGATTGGAAACGATAGGTTGAATGGTCAGAATTTAATTATTTAAGAGGACGGCTCAACAAGTATTTGTTAAGATTGGGCATGAAAACAACCAAGTTGTAGTCAGCTGGGAAGCAATCTTGTGGTATTGTGTTCTACAGATGGGAAGTTCTTGGAAATAAACTCTGTTCATGGAAATTCCCTTTGGTTTTAGGTACTAAACTCAATCTATAAATTGTGTTACACATTGGATTAATATTTTTTTATTTATTTAATATTAATCGAATATTTATTGAAAAAAAAATGCAATAGTTGAAAATAAAACGGAATTTAAAAAATCCTATTTAAAAAAATAATTTAATTATGAAATAAAAATAATCTCATTTGTTTTAATTCTAAATATAATTTTAAAAAAATGATTTTTAAAACTAAAACATTTAACACAAAAGTTGACATAAAAGTTGAATTTTCTGTTAAGAAGTTAAAGTAAACATTTATTTTGTTGCCCATTCTAAATAATCTGTTTCAATTGGCAAATTTAAAAAACCTTTGTGGATGTATCCAAAAATGAATGAAGTTTGATTGGATGTCCTGTTTGCTTTACAGGCCAAGAGCAGGCTCGAACGTTCCCTTAAATAATGGCGATGGAGAGATGCTCGTAAAGCCAAGTTAACTCACAATGATTCCCCAGAGATAGACCCAGACAGTTGAGGAAGTCCTGCATGTCAGAACCAATCACTCCACTCGTCTCCATCGCAATCAATTGAAATTGGAATCTATCCAGACGACTGGCATATTTTGATTGCTTGCAGCCAGCTATTGATGCTGCCACATTGACCAGTTATCATCATCATATTCGGTTTAATATCCGTTTTACATGCTGGCATGTGTTGGATTGCTTTTAGAAATTGACCTCCAAACTAACCTATCCCTGGCCAGGTCTTTATTCATCCTCTTTCTCTCAAATCTATTCTTATTACTTCCTCCCAATTTTTCTTGGCTTTCCCCTGTAAACTGAACCTGCTACCTCAACTGTTCTACATCTACTAACCCAAGATCTCTCATCCATTCTTTCAATGTGGCCATACTATCAAAGTCTCCTGTTCTTCACATATCTTCCCATACTGTCGAGATTTAATCTTCCTCTGAGGTCATCAGATCTAAGCCTGTCTTTAAGACTCACATTATACATCCATTGTATTATTCTCATATCATTTCTCCCCAGGCATGTTCTGAACCCTCACTGGCCAGGTTTCACTTCCATACATAATCATACTGTGTACACATGCCTGATAGATACTTCCCTTGGTCCACAGTGATAACGCTCTGCTGGTTAGTAATGGCAGAAGTTCCCTGAACTTACTCCATCTACTTCTGACTCTTGCAATCACACTAACACCAGCTCCTCCCTGTGCTCCAATGGTATCACTAAGAACGAAATTCTTGAAAACCTCAATAGCTTCATCATCCAGATATACATAACCTCAACCCTCACTGGTTAGGTTTCACTTCCATACGTACACATGCGTGATATAAAAAAATGTTGGAATAATGTGTAAATGTGGTTATCCAAATAATTAAATAAAACATATTTTAGAGGTGGTGAACAAATCACTAGGAAATATCAGCTCCACTGGTTGGGGTGCGTGGAGGGATAATTTTGTGTTAAACTTAAATAGCAAACTGAGCCCAACTGCTAATAAATAAACAAGTCATTTTTTCAAAGTTGTTTTTAGAATCTGAAAATTTAGTGTATTTCAAAGTATTAAATAAAAGAACCATTACAGCGTAATGATAGATCCATGATTAGATGGATTTGCAATATGGCATCTGACGAATCGCAATACATTAGGTCAGAGGATTGGCTGAAAGAACTACATTTTCCAAGCATAGAGATTATCCTAAGGACAAATCGGTTATGCTGATATGGTTATGTAGAGCATTCGTCCTCCTGGATTAACTGTTGCATTGCAGGAAGGTTGATCGGCCAAGGAAGACTGTGAAGCAAGTGATTAGACAAGACCATACAGAATGGAGTTTGGAGACAGTTGACCCATTGAGCCGTGAGGACTGGAAAGTGAGTTTGAGAAATATCAAAAAACGTCTGACATAGGACAAGGGAAAAGTGATGTTAAATGAATAGAGAGAGAGAGAGGGAGAATTTATTTTAAAAAAAGCATGGATGTCTTGAATTGCAGGAAGATTGGCCGACCAAGGAATACTTGGAAGGAAGTGATTGGACAAGACCGTACAGAGTGGAGTTTGGAGCCAGTTTACCTACTCCCCCGTGAGGACTAGAGAGGAGCTTGCGAAATATAAAAAAAACGTCTGACCCCTGGGCAAGGAAAAAGTCACATTAAATGAATAGAAAGAGACAATTTATTAAAAAAGTTTTTTTTAGAGTGGGAGGAGATGTACACATTCACCAATAATTTGACTTTCTTGGACGATGCATTTGCTTCCTTTTTTTCTTTAATCTTTCTTTGTGCAATCTCTTCTTTTTCATTTTCACCAAAGATTTCCTTTCTTTGCAGTTACAAGCTCTACTGACCAGTGGTGCTGACAATGTTGGCATTCGGGAATTGGCTCGTCGCCTGGCATGGACGGAATGTGAATTAGCCAAATGGCAAACTATCCAACGCAAAGAAGCTTATGAAAATGCCGACAAGCCAAGCACAGAAGCGGCAGCAACGCTTCGATTTCTTAAAGACTCTTTCTTCCATTATTTGACCAATGATAGGGACACCGATGACCACTTGCGAGCTATGATTCGCATCTTTAATTACACCGATGTGCAAAAGAAAAAAGTTGCTAAATCTTTGATGGAGGGGAAAAAGTTGAGAAAATAGCTTTCATTGTTTTTTTAAATTTATTTTTTCAGAATGAAAACGAAAATTTATTTCTCTCGGATTATAAAATATTATTCAGTAAATAATTAAAACCGGAAGTAAAAATGGGCAACTTTTTTCAAGCAAATGGAAATCACTTCTTGCCATGTTTCTTTTTTCTTTCCTCCTCATTATCGTGCCGCTTCGTTGGCTTTTCAAATTTTGCAGCTATTTTTTTCCTCCCGTTTCCAAAATTACATTTTTTTTAAAATATTGGTTCAAGTTTAGAATATGAACTGTTGAAAAATGTCACATATTTCTCTTATTTATCGAAAAGATTTGGGAAAAAATGATTGTTCAGCTTAAATTGTAGTCCGGAAATAAAATTGTGATTCACTTTTTAAAGTCTTTTGATTTTAAGTTTACATAAAATGTTTTAATCATTGGCAGCCATGTTTTGTTGCCTAAGATTGTTATTAAATTAACGACTAGTTATGTTTTAATCTTTTCAGTATAAATTTAGGAAATTTACCGAATTAAAAGCAAAGATCAAGAAGGTTAAGACATAACTAGTCGATAATTTAATAAGCATATTCATCAAACAAACATAGCTGTCAGTGCTGAAAAGTTTTTAAAGTTAAAATATAAAAACTTTAAAATGTAAATTACAATTATATTTCAGAACTAAAAATATAATTTAGATTTTTTTAACGGTACCTATTCTACAATTGAACCAAAATAGTTTTTGATCAAGAATTTTAAATATAATTGTATTAAAACATTTCTCACTTGATTCAGAATGCCCAAGTGTCGTCAACATCATTCAGCTTTAAACTACCAAAGGGTCGAAAAGAAAGAACAACAAATTGGCTCAAATCTTCTAGACGTTTGCATGTATTGATGTCCAACTATAAAAAGATTGGAAAATTGGATTCAGTTAAATAATCATTTGGTGTTTTGATTCTCAGATGTTTTTTTTTTTTTGCCTTTTGAAAAGTTATTTTAATTTAAAAAAAATGATTTCCCATAAAATGAAATTATAAAATTGCTTGTCATTTCTTAAATCAATGAATATTTCATTAATTGAAGCAACTGCTTGTTGATTAAAGAATTCACTTGAGGAAGAAAAAGAGACAAAATTATATGGAAAAAGAAAATCTCATTTTAATGATAAAGATTTTTCTTTTCAATTTGTAAATGTTTTGCATGGATTCTTTCTTATTTTTCTTATTTTTTGCGAATGGGGGGGGGGGGTCATGGTGAATTGACTCAGTGTGAAAAGATTTTCATTATCAAAAGTTGTTGTTAAAATTGTTATGAATGTGCCGTAAGTTATGCTGAGTCCCGAAAGTAAAAAATTGTTTGAAAGCAGAAAAGGTGGAATAAAATGAGGAGAAAATTTGAATCTGAAATCATAGAAAGAAAGTTTCTTTCTATCAAAATCATATTTTCTTTTGGAATAGGAAGTATTGCACCAAAACTTCTACCTTCAATGTGAATGAAATTTAGACAACCGGAATTAAGGCAAAGACTGTGACATTCAGAAAACTGGTATGAAATTAAAGACTGAGACATTCAGAAAATTGAAATGAAATTAAAGACTGCAATATGCAAAAAACTGAAATGAAATTAAAGACTGCGATATTCAGAAAATTGAAATGAAATTAAATACTGAGACATTCAGAAAACTGGTATGAAATTAAAGACTGCGATATGCAAAAAACTGAAATTAAATTAAAGACTGAGACATTCAGAAAACTGGTATGAAATTAAAGACTCCGATATACAAAAAACTGAAATGAAATTAAAGACTGAGACATTCAGAAAACTGGTATGAAATTAAAGACTGCGATATGCAACAAACTGAAATGAAATTAAAGACTGAGACATTCAGAAAACTGGAATGAAATTTCAGACTGAGACATTCAGAAAACTGGAATGAAATTTCAGACTGAGACATTCAGAAAACTGGAATGAAATTTCAGACTGAGACATTCAGAAAACTGGAATGAAATTTCAGACTGAGACATTCAGAAAACTGAAATGAAATTTCAGACTGAGACATTCAGAAAACTGGAATGAAATTAAAAGCTGTGAAATTTAGAAAACGTAAATGGAAGCAAAGATTGTGAAATTCCAAAAACTAAAAAGAAAGCAAAGACTGTAACATTCAGAAAAGTGTAAGATTGAATGTAAGGATTTATAGTATTTTTCAAATGGGATAATTTATGAATCGATTGAGCTGAAAAAAAAATGCAAACATAAGTACTATATGTGCAAAATTGTAAATCTATTGTCATTATGTCTGTTCCCTTTTTCATATTGCAAGCATTTTTTAATCATTTTCAAACTTCCATAAACAAGACAGATCTTGGCAAAGTCGAACAAACAACCATAAAAGCAAATAATAAATGAAACAAACAAATTTAAAAATAACAAAATTCAGCATTTTTTCTTTGGTGTTGATCGAAGAATTCTTTGACATAATGCACATATTGGCTATTTCTCAGATATCACATTTTCATAATCCATTCATGGGGTTAACAACATTTTTACCGCTTGAAATGCTTATGTTTGTATTTGTTTTCAGCTCAATCGATTCATAAATTATCCCACTTGAAAAATACTACAAATCCTCAAAATTTCTGTCTTCCTTTGGTCTCACCAATTATACTGACCTCTTAAAGTTTGAAACTTTATAAAAGATGATTAGTTGCAATTTAAAAAAACATTAATAAAATATCATTCTTTTCAAAACAGAAAATGCCTACTTTATCTGTTTGCTGTCGATATATATATATATATATATATATATATATATATATATATATATATATATATATATAGTAGTATAGTAGTATAGTAAGTAAGCTATACAGAAACGTTTATATATCATTCCAAGGGGAAAATCACCAGTCTAAATATATTTTCATACTACTACTACTACTACTACTACTACTATTAATCTATATAGACATATGATATGTATATGATACATATATATAAGTATATGATATATAGACATGTGATAGATATATATGATATATATATATATATATATATATATATATATATATATATATATATATATATATATATATATATATATATATATCTTTAACGTTATCAATTTCTTAACGGTTTAAACAGTCAAACTTTTAAATCTCTCATATGTGTAGAACGCCATCACGCTCTCATGTACATTTCAACTTTACTGACGCTTTTTAAAGTTATAAACTACTTGCCGTTATAATTCAAAAATGAGCACAACAGTAAAGTCATAATTTGTAAAGAAACTAAAACTAATACCGCCTGAAGATGATTTGACGATTCAAATCGAAAGTACTTGCAAAAAAGAAAAAAGAATGGAACAAGAAACCTATGGATCATATTTACATCAATTTGACCGAAACATTAGATGGACAATTCGGAAAATTGAAAAAATAAAAAAAAGTCGCATCAAACAAAACCACTCCGTGTTATTTAATAATGTTTGCCTAAATATATATATATATATATGATATATAGACATGTGATATGTATATATGATATATATATGATATATATATATATATATGATATATATATATATATATATGATATATATATATATATATGATATATAGACATGTGATATATATATATATATATATATTTATATATATGATATATAGACATGTGATATGTATATATGATATATAGACATGTGATATGTATGTATGATATATATCATATATATATATATAAATATATATGATATGATATATAGACATGTGATATGTATATATGATATATATATATGATATCTAGACATGTGATATGATATATATATATATATATATATATATATGATATCTAGACATGTGATATGATATATATATATATGATATCTAGACACGTGATATGATATATATATATGATATCTAGGCATGTGATATGTATATATTATATATATATGATATATAGACATGTGATATGTATATATGATATATACATATATATATGATATATAAACATGTGATATGTATATATGATATATACATATAAATATATGTATGATATATAGACATGTGATATGTATATATGATATATATATGTATATATATGATATATAGACATGTGATATGTATATATATATATATATATATATATATAATATACAGACATTTGATATGTGTATATGGTATATAAATATCATATATATATATATATATATATATATATATATATATATATATATATGTATATATATAATATTTAAATATATGATATATATGTGAAGGTGGGCGAGTATGGTACCCACAGACCTCGGCTGCAAAGTGGAGATCATGTGATATTAGTAGCACTGTTTTTTATGTCCCGACTAAAACATACTGGCCTTTTATATTGTCAAGTGAGTTGTTTGTTTAAAAAAGGAACCTGTTGTAAATTTATTTCTGACTAAATCGCCACCAGCTGTTGTTATTTGTTGGTTGAATTGATTTTTGAGTGCAACCAATTTTCAGATTTTTGAGCGCAACCGATTTTCAGAATTTTTGAGCGCAACCAATTTTCAGATTTTTGAGCGCAACCAATTTTCAGATTTTTGAGCGCAACCAATTTTCAGAATTTTTGAGCGCAACCAATTTTCCAGAAGGACAAGTTCTGATATCCTTTTTTGTTTCAACTGAAATATTTTTGCTTGATATTTTAAAACAAATTCGTTTGATCAAATAATTTTTATTTTCTCTCCAAGTTCAGAAATATTCTAAGTTTGGCATAATATAGTTCATTTATGCGCATGAAGACAGTTTATTATTATTACTTTTTTTTTAACATAGTTCACCCCAAACAAGGCAGTACGCCACTGTAGACGTAAAGGGGCTACTGAGAAAAAGGGTGAGAGTTTTTTTTGTTTTTTTAGGGGGGGGGGGGGGTCAACCTAAATTGGGAGCTGTGCAGCGAGATGTCTGTTTACATTAGTTTTAAATTTCTGCATATCAGTACCGTCAGGAAAACAGGGAGCAGGGAGGGAGTTCTAGAGGCCAGCAGCACGGGGAAAGAAGCTTTTGGGGTAGAAAGCTCTTCGGTATCTGGGGACCTCCACAGTGAACGGATTGGATTTGGCAGATTGTTGGGTTGGTTTAGTGAATTTCCGTCGTGGGGGTACCAGAGCAGCAAGTTCATCAGAGCACAGTCCATTGAAGTATTTGTAAAACAGGCACAAGGAAGCAACATTGCGGTGGTGAGATAGAGGCTGGAGCTTGACAGATAGTGAGGGACCTATTAGGTTGGCGACTCTTTTTTTGACCTTGTCTAAGATGGAGAGACTAGTGGATGATGCACCAGCCCATATGTGGCAACAATACTCCATACATGGGCAGATGGTGGCTTTGTAGAGATATAGGATAATGTCAGGTGTGAGAAGTTTACTAGCACGGTAGAGGGAGCCCACCTTCTTTGCTGCAGCTTTGGCAATGTCTTCAATTTATTTGTTCCAATTTATTTTATCTGTGAAAGTTAGACCGAGGAGTTTGAATGATGAACTCTCAGGTAGGGTGTTATTTGCCATGACAATCGGTGATTGAAGAGGTTTCTTGTAGTTATTGAAGGAAAGTAGTTTTGTCTTTGCAGCATTAAAAGTTACCGTCCATTTCTGACCCCAATCCACTACAGACTGGAGGTCATTTTCTAAGGATTCAGTCATTGCCTCAGTGTCGTCATCAAATGTTCCTATCTCAGTCTCATTATTATTATTATTATTATTATTATTTAACTAATGAGCCATCACTTACCAAGGCTATAAAAGCCACTCGAGGATAATGATTAATGAGATGAATGCTGAATAATATTAGGGATCAAAAATGATGAATCAACAAAATTTGATTTGTGACAAGTATTTGTTGACATTGAATTTGAAGACAAACAAGTTTTAGCTTGCAAGGAAGCAATCCTGTGGTAACATATTCCATAGATGGGAAGATTTTGGAAGGAAACTCTGTTCATGAAAACTTTGTTTGATGTCTAATGTTGTTGTTCATGGAAGTTTCATTTGGCTGATGAAGAAAAGAAATTGTAGCTAGATGAGTTCTTGCTGTAAATGTTTTATGGAGGGTAATCAGAGATTTCAGCTCAGTCGAGCACATACCATGAAATTATTGATATCGTAAAGATAGAGTAGAGAAAGACTAGCAACATCTCTTCTATAAGAAAGGGTGTGTAGGGAAAAGAAGATATCACCTTCCACTAGATTAGTAAGCTGATCATAGATTTCAAGTGCTACTGTTGATGTTGTTAATCTAGATAATACAACCCTTGTTTCTATGTTAGTATAACCATAATCACTGTTTACTGGTAAATTTAATTATTGACTTGCCAAGACACAAAGAAATATAAAAGAAAGAAAGGAAAGTTTTTTGCAGAGAGACGAGTTCTTGCAGTGAATGTCTTAAAAGGAGGAATTTTAGTCAAGCACCTTCCATGGAAATAATGATACAAGCAACGTCCTTTCTGCGAGAAAGGGGTTGTTGAGAACAGAAGAGATCAACCGCCACTAGATTGCAAAGTCGATATTGAACTTTGTCAAGGCAAAAAAGAGTGCTCTGAGCGTCACCTCCGCAGATGTGGCAACAGTACCCCATCTTTGGACATGACTGACTTTTATAACTGTTGCAATTGTTACAATTCAAATTAAAGTTTCTTTAAGCTGATGCAACTAAATTCGACTCGGTCTTCAGGCTGGGATCAAAATGTAGTATGTTTGTGTATATGCATACTTATGAACAATAAAATTTCCAATCAATTTGGGGATATCTTAAGTAGAACAGTTCCTTATGTAAATGTGGTATTGTGGTGACTGAGATGATTCTAGTTAAGAGTAGCATAGACATTGTTATCACTATAGACCAAGAATGACCAATGACAGCCAACCCCACACTTTTGATGACCTTGTGTCTAATTTGTTCTAAATGTAATTTTTTAATATTTTCTGCAAACAAATAATTCAAAATGTAGTATCTGTTCTGTGCCCAGTCGGTGAAGGAGAAATCCTTCTAGACTGAAGCAATTTAAATGTTTTTTCGAATCCAGAGTGCGTCTTTTTCCTCACATTAACATCGACCTTGTGTTTCTAACTCATCCCTCTTGGAGAAGCAAGTAAATAATTTAACTTTTTAAAATGAAAACATTTTAAGATGTATCCATTCAATATGCCATTTCAAACATATGAGATTGGGCCAACTGATTGACAGTTCCTCCTATAGAAAACATAAAGACAATTTCTGTTTCTCTGTGAGGCTTTAATGCCAAGAAAAGCAGCTGTTTCCATCTTTTTGCTTTGATTGTTTCGTTGTTAACCTGTACCTCGAAAAAGCACGTCCTTTGTCTTGACACAATCCCCTCTGTTAATTTCGTTCACTTTTCAGCAAAAACGAGTTCAATATTCTTTTCAACCCAAATGCAGAATCTTTCAAGCGGCAAAAAAGAACAACAACAAAAAACAATTATTTTCTTTTATTTTATTTATTTATTTTTTTTTTTGTTAGTTTCTTTTGTGCCTATTATGATTTTAATACAGATTCATTCTTTTGAAATAGCTTGTTTGGGCAGAAGCCATTTTCAAACAAATAATTATCACCTAGTGCAGGGGCAGACAACTCTTTTATTCTAGCTCAGAATAAGTTATTGAATTCAGTTTTAGCTTCAAAACCTTCCTTTTTAAATACTAATGAATGACCACTTACCAAGGCCAAGGACCACTCGTTAATAAGAGTTAATGAGATTGCCAGTTGGATAATAAACAATACTATGAGAGGATTGACAACGATGGGTGGAATGGACAGAATTTGATTACTTAAAAGGATGGCTCGACAGATATTTGATGGCATTTAACTTGAAAACGACCATGTCTGCAGGAAAATAGTCCCATAATAATGTGTTCCACAGATGAAAAGCTCTTGGAAAGAAACTCTGTTCATGGAAGTTCCATTTGGCTGATGAAGAAAAGAAATTGTAGCTAGATGAGTTCTTGCTGTAAATGTTTTATGGAGGGTAATCAGAGATTTCAGCTCAGTCAAGCGCATACCATGAAATTATTGATATCGTAAAGATAGAGTAGAGAAAGACTAGCAACGTCTCTTCTATAAGAAAGGGTGTGTAGGGAAAAGAAGATATCACCTTCCACTAGATTAGTAAGCTGATCATAGATTTCAAGTGTTACTGTTGATGTTGTTAATCTAGATAATACAACCCTTGTTCCTATGTTAGTATAACCATAATCACTGTTTACTGGTAAATTTAATTATTGACTTTGGAAGTAATTTATGTTTACTGTAACTAATTCTTTAAATTTTTATCTGATGTCATTAAAATTTTAATGTCACTAAAAAGTTTGATGTCACTAAAATTATAAATTTATCTAAATGAATAAATGCGAACATTTTTATTTATTTATCCCTCGTATATTACCATCTAAACGGGTTGGTGTTATTTAAATCAATAATACGACATCGTATTTAAAAATACTGTATATATATCGTAGAGACAACAGGCACAAGTAATTCTTTACATGCCTAATTTGCATAACTATTTTTTAAACACTTCATAATTAATTCATGTTTTGTGTCATTCATTCGTGATTTTATCGTTCTGTTTATTCCATATATGTGCAGTATTTTTGTCGATGTTAACAGTAATCAATTAAAGTAATTTAATACAAAAAGGATAAATTATTAAATCTTTCTTAAAATATTTGCTAGGGGAAGTAATTTAAACCAGAGAGAAAGATCGTGGCTTTACGACGGCCACAGAAAGATACATGGTCATAAGAAATAGTTCTGAAAGGGGGTAATGGTTGACTGATTGCCCCCCCCCCCCGCGCACACACACTCTCCCTCTTTCCTGTTAGCGACACCATATATAGGAATGGGAAGCGTGTCTGACTGCTTGCTTCCGTTAGCGACCAACGTCACATTTTTTTAATTGTTTTTAATAAATAAAAATAAAGAAAACACATGCACAGAGCGAATTGATTTCCTTTTTCTGTTCATGTCTTGGCGATTTCATTAAAACGGTCGAAATTATCAAAATGTTAATATGCGTGTTTACAACAAACATGAATGAAATGTTTAAAATTTAACACTTTGGTTTCAAGTATTTCGAGTAGCGAACTTTGCGAAGCGATAGCGAGCTGACAAAGCCAGCTAATAGATATATGTATTCAAGTTTTAAATTTGTCTTATTTATTTCTGATTTCACTAAAGTTTTAAATTGATGTCTGCTTTCATTAAAGTTTTAAATTGATGTCTGCTTTCACTAAAGTTTTAAATTGATGTCTGATTTCACTAAAGTTTTAAATTGATGTCTGATTTCACTAAAGTTTTAAATTGATGTCTGATTTCACTAAAGTTTTAAATTGATGTCCGATTTCACTAAAAGTTTAAAATTGATGTCTGATTTCACTAAAGTTTAAAATTGATGTCTGATTTCACTAAAGTTTTAAATTGATGTCTGATTTCACTAAAGTTTTAAATTGATGTTTGATTTCACTAAAGTTTTAAATTGATGTCTGATTTCACTAAAGTTTTAAATTGATGTCTGATTTCACTAAAGTTTTAAATTGATGTCCGATTTCACTAAAAGTTTAAAATTGATGTCTGATTTCACTAAAGTTTTTAATAGATGTCTGATTTCACTAAAGTTTTTAATAGATGTCTTATTACACTAAAGTTTTAAATAGATATCTGATTTCACTAAAGTTTTAAATTGATGTCTGATTTCACAAAAGTTTTAAATTGATGTCTGATTTCACTAAAGTTTTTAATAGATGTCTTATTACACTAAAGTTTTAAATTTGTCTTATTTATTTCTGATTTCACTAAAGTTTTAAATTGATGTCTGATTTCACTAAAGTTTAAAATTGATGTCTGATTTCACAAAAGTTTTAAATTGATGTCTGATTTCACAAAAGTTTAAAATTGATGTCTGATTTCACAAAAGTTTTAAATTGATGTCTGATTTCACAAAAGTTTTAAATTGATGTCTGATTTCACAAAAGTTTTTAATAGATGTCTGATTTCACTAAAGTTTAAAATTGATGTCTGATTTCACAAAAGTTTAAAATTGATGTCTGATTTCACAAAAGTTTAAAATTGATGTCTGATTTCACAAAAGTTTTAAATTGATGTCTGATTTCACTAAAGTTTAAAATTGATGTCTGCTTTCACAAAAGTTTAAAATTGATGTCTGATTTCACAAAAGTTTTAAATTGATGTCTGATTTCACAAAAGTTTTAAATTGATGTCTGATTTCACAAAAGTTTTTAATAGATATCTGATTTCACTAAAGTTTTAAATTGATGTCTGATTTCACAAAAGTTTAAAATTGATGTCTGATTTCACAAAAGTTTAAAATTGATGTCTGATTTCACAAAAGTTTTAAATTGATGTCTGATTTCACTAAAGTTTTAAATTGATGTCTGATTTCAAAAATGTTATTTTAAAAGCTACTATTTTTAGGACTTTATATTTGTATATATTTTAAAAGCATATTTTTATCATCACATTACAACATAAAATCTTGTAAATATACATTGAAAAAAATAAAAAAATATTAAGAAAAATGTCTAATTTTTACCTGTAAAATATAGATACATCCACAACCGTTTATGATTAACAAAAAATGACATTTTTTACACAAATAAAAAAGAAAAAAAAAACAAAAACAATAATAATAATAATGATAATAATAATAATAATGATAATAATAATACAATACATTAGATTACAAGAACAGATACGACTGCATGGGGACAGCAGTACACTGGGAACTGTGCAAACGATTGATTTTCAAAAACACAGACAAATGGTACAAACATAAACAGAAGACAGTACTGGGAAACGAAAAACACAAAATCCTCTGGGATATGGATGTACAAATAGATAAACTCATGCAAGCAAAATGATAGGATGTTATAATAATCGACAAGAATAAAAAATTTCTTCCAAATCGTAGACTTAGCTGTTCCAGCAGACAACACAGAATGAAGATCAAGGAGACAGAAAAACGAAACAAACACGCAGAACTTGCCAGAGAACTGAAAGGAATATAGAGCATGAAGAAAGTCAGTATAATACCAATAATCATAGGAGCACTAGGAACAGTCCCAAAAAACCTGGAGAAACGACTAGGAGAAATTGGAATCAAAGGGATCACTGAGACTATACAAATGACGGCAATGATCAAAACAGCTGCAATCCTAAGGAAAGCTCTAGAATGCGGAAACCAATCCACATAAGCTACGAATGGTAACCAGTCACATGGAAGTTACAACATGAAGAAAACAAAGCACAGGAAGACCACCACGTCACATACCAAGGAACAGAAGCTGCAAGAAACATCATAAGCTGCCCCCCCCCCCTCAATGGCACCAGCCTCGGCTGATACCACACAAAATAGTCATAGAGGGTCAAGGAGGATGGGAAGACCGAGGAGGAACAGCACTAACCAGACCTCAACTGGAAGAGTGTGGAGAGTGCTGGGACCTGGGGGAGGCTTATTGCCACCCAAATCCCAGGGATGACCAATGGTTGCCGCCAGCCAGTAATCAATGGTAGGTGGCTGTTGCGATACCACAAGGTTATTTGCGGTGGTGATCGAAAAGAGGTAGAGAGTACTGGAACTCTGGAGAGGCTTGTTGGCACCCAGACTCCAGGGAACATCACTGGTTGTTGTCGGTGAGAAATGACTGAAATAACTTGCGTGAAAACTCCTAGCGAGTACACATAGTAATAATAATAATAATAATAATAATAATAATAATAATCATAATAATCATGGTGATGATGACAATGACAACAAAGAACATCACACACGTTCAAAGGAAATGATAACTGCCAGAAATCTAATAAACCGACCCAGTCCCAATAAATTCACATGTATGTGGTGACACCAGCTTCGTCTGATACGACACATGATTGTGAAGGGTCAAAGAGGAGAGCACCAACTAGACCCTCATTGGAATGGTGCAGAGAGTACTGGAACCTTGGAGAGGCTCATTGTCACCCAAATTCCGGAGAAGACCAATGATTGTTACTAACAATAAATCAATGGTAAACAGCAGTTGCGATAATGCAAAGCGATTTGCAATGGTTATCGAAATAGGTGGAGAGTGCTGGAAATCTGCAGAGACTTATTGTCACTCAGACTCCGGGGAACACCACCGGTTCTGATCAGTGAGCAATCCCAGATGATGACCTGTGTGAAAAGTCCTAGTAATAATACCGTGTAGTAATATTAATTATAATGATGTAAACTAGCGTGACCCTGCGGAAATTCCACGGTGGCTTTCTACATCAATTTGTATATTTACTCTTAATAATAATATTCCTCTTGAAATAATGTCTGTCAGAATCAATACTGTTAAGAAAAAGATGAGTCTTTCTTCTTCCATAAAAAATTCAGCTAAATTAGCTAAATATATCCTAAATATATCAGCTAAATATATTCTATTTTTTTTAATCACACTTCAGCTAAATCACAATCCAGCTTAATCACAATTCAGCTAAATATATTCTATTTTTTTAATCACACTTTCTTCTGCCATAAACATAATTGCAACTGTCAGCTAAATATTCTTTAAATAAATAAAACGGATTCTCTTTATTTATTTATCTAAAATTGTAGCAATTTAATTCCTTTTAAAACAATAAATATCCTCTGTCTTCGTACCGTAAAAATAATTGTCAGCTAAACATTCTTCAAATCAATAAAACGAAAGTCACTTTTTGAAATGCATTTATTTAAAATTTTACTGTTTTATTCGATGGGACGACATAATTTGATTTAGGAACAATTCATTTGAAAATGGGTAAAGTCGGAATTGTTTACTTTAGTGACATCAGATTAAACATCAATCGCCATCTTTGCTGATTGAGCGATCTCATTTTAATGTGTGTGAAAGGCGATAATGTGCGTATGAACACGAAATGCCTTAGTGTATTTGTTGTGGCCCTGTAAAGGGGCCGGAGTGAAAACACGAACTCGGAGATTAGAGAAAACAAGTATATTGAAGAAAAGTACAATACAACCGAGAACAAGAGTGGTGGTACGTCAGTCTTGACTGTCAGTAGAGACTGGGTGGATTCAACACTGAGAAGCAGGTGCTCCCAATATGTATGATGAGTGGATGAGTCCAAAGTCCGTTATAGGTAAGGTACCATAACACCCCCTCCCAAGCCTTACCTCCTCATAAATCATAGTATCGTTTCCTTTTTGGATTGACGCTATTCTGAGGCTGCTTGAAGTAGCTGTATGTCAAAAGTGGTGTATCTGGTAACGTAACTTCTTCTTGAGGCGTGCTGTTGGCATCTTTCGATAGTCGTTCCCAAATTTGGTTTAAGTGTATCTTATGAGAGAACTGAGGGCCCTATCAAATTCGGATCTGATATTCTCCAGTTTTTTCATTCTAGACTTCTGATTTTGGAGCACATGTTTAAACTTGGAAAAAATGTCTTCTTTGCTTTAACATTCAACTTCAAGAAAAGTCATCTTATCTTTCATAGTCTTTAGCTTTTCTATAACCTCTTTGAGTTAAAACTTTAGCGATTCCAGCTCTGGAACCATGAATTCACTCTCTTTAGCCTTCAATTGGTTATCCAAAGAATCTGACTAAATTTCTTTCAGTTTAGTTTTAGTTATTTTAGTGTGAATTTTGTGTCTTTATGTGCTTTAATTTCTGTCAACAATTTATTCTGTGTCCATTTTAATGGATGAATCGAATTCCTTTTTTCGTTTTTTTAACTCGATTGTCAGATGTTTTAATTTTCTGGCTAAAAATCTTAGTTGGTAACCCCCATAAGTTGAACCGCAGCATTAAGTCTGTGCCAAACAAATTTTAGTGCTTTTTAATACGAACATTTTTACTTTTTTCGTAGTTCTGTTTAAAGTAATATTGGTAATCATTTCACCCTCAAACTTAATTTTTTCATCAGTCACCGTTCTGGCTATTTGGTTGGTTCTTAGCATGGTCGGTTTTACCAACATTTTCCATGTATGCATGTCGATAATCGACACGTCTGAACCAGAATACAATTGTAATTTTACATTTTTATTTAGGATTTTTATCTGAACAGATTTTCTTATAATTCTGCCGCCCTATTCGTTCGTTTTTGTGGATTTAACTCGTGTTTTTTTCCATCATTCGTTCTGTAATGTGAACTCTTGTATCCGACTTTTTTTACAAGTTAGACAGGTTTTAAAACGATATGGGCAATCTGTTACCCAATGAAGGCCTCCACAGCGAAAACAGGGGCTCGGCGGTAATTTATCCTGTTTTTTTTTACAGTCGGCTCGTTTGCGTAGGGATGTGAAAATGATCCCTTTTTGTGTTGAATTGTTTTTTAGGGAGAGTTGAATTTCGATTTTTGACGTACCTTTCTTATGTATGCAATGCCAGACTCTTCAATGTCCTTCGACTCTTGTTTAACACTTATAAATCTCTGGCAGTCATCAGCTAATTTCTGTAGCGTTAAATTCGGTTCACTTTCTAATTTATTTAGAACACTCCGTCTGATTTCAGCGTCTTTTCCTGATACCAATCTTTGTACGAAAATGAAACATTTAAAGTTATCAGCACAAGTTCGGCTAATTTGAAATCGCTGCAGTGTTTATTGACGATTGATGCGAACGTTGAATAATCTTCGTTGTCTTTTTTGACTAAGTTCAAACACTTCCAGCGTCTGTGAAATAGAAAAGTCTTGAGGCTAAATAATTCAGTTTAGATTAACAGCTTCAGCAAAAGTCAAGTCGCTCGTTTTTCGGGAAAATGAAGTCCACGAACATAGTATGTTCTTTGGTGCCTAATTTTCAGAGCAGTAGACGAACCTTTTTAGAGTCTGCCTTATTTTCACAATCTATTTTGTATCGATCCTCATATCTTCTAAAATACGAAGCAAAGGTTTTATCCTTGTCTGTGGGATAAGTGAAATTGTCAATTGCACTCCAAATGGCATCATCGTTTTCGTTACTTTGACCCCTGTGCGATATTGTTTGCATCAATACTTCAATCTTTTCGTCGGTTTCTCTTTTTTGTTCTAGAAATTTTTAGTCGGCTTCTTTTTTGTTCTAGTTGCTGTTGCATTTGATACTTCACCAGTTCTGTTAGACTAGCTTTAAAATTTTCCATGTTTAAACTGTGTTTTTTTAGAAATTCTTCCATCTATATAACGCTTGCTAAACGTAATCTTAGTTGTAAAAACAATATAAAACCTTTTTTCCTCGACCACCTGCAAAATTAACTTTTTTTCTTTTATTTTATACACTTTTGACATAACTGTAGAATTTGCAATCGACACTTTAGTCAGAGAAAAAATAAAAATACGGTTTTAATTTTTTTTATTTTAGGCAGTAAGACTTTTCTCTTAAAGAGAAAAGAAAAAAAAATCATGTATTCCCTTCTTGTTAAAAATTAACAACAGTGTCGGAATAGCAAGAAAAAGAAATCCCTGACGTCTCTTCCATGAGAGAAAAATAAGTTGGTCTTTTACATGGTTTTTCCCCACCGCTAAAGCCAATTTTTAGAACTATGACGTTGTCTGGTGAATTTGCCGTTGATTTCTCCACGTTTGTCTCTTTAAGGTTCTCCACGAAAACCCTTAATATACTTTGTCGCCAGTTGTGGCGTCCATTTTAAGGTTCTCAAGAATCCCTTACTACAACCACGTTGCCAGTTGCTGTGGTGGTGTAAGTTCGAAATTCCACGTCGCTAGTGGTTGTGGCGTCCTTTTTAAGGTTCTAAAAAAACCCTTAATTTTGTTGTTGTGTCCCATGTAAGCTCGAATACATCGTCGCTAGTTGTTGTGGCCCTGTAAAGGGTCCGAAATGAAAACATGAATTCGGAGTTTAGGGAAAAAAGTTTATTGAAAAAAGTAAAACACAACAGAGAAACAAGAGTGGTTGTATGCCAGTCTTGACTGCCAGTATAGACTGGGGGGATTCAACACTGAGAAGCAGGTGTTCCCAGTATTTATAGTGAATGGAAGAGTCCAAAGTCCGTTATAGGTAAGATACCATAACAGTATTATTATATAGATAATAATACCGTGTCGTAATACTACTACCAATAATTATCTTATGATAGGTATTTGTATTTGTGTGTAAACCAAACTTGGAATCTTGTTAAAAATGAACCTGGGATTCAAGATCGTCAGTTTGATTGCTATTTATTTATCCAACTACCAACTGGAGTTTACACATGATGCAAGATTAAGTTTATCTATTTTATTATTATTTTTAATTCACAAATAAATGGCAACATAAAAGATTTTAAAGGAAAATAAAAAAAAATAGTCTAAAACGATTGATTTCAGTTTACCTTGTAGCAGTAGTACTAGAAACGGCAACAACAACAACAATGGCAACAATGTTTTGAATATCAGCTTGATTTCAAAGCTGGGTGCTGGTTGGCACATATATTTAACTTCGTTTCTGGTTTGTCCAATCAGAAACAATGTCTCATGCAAGCAGAAAACAGGTCCCGGGGTTTATAAAAGGGATCGCTCACTACTATTTTTCCACTTTTTAGCCACGAGACGGCACAGCTATCTAACTACTCCACATCGCTCCGTTCAACTACCGAACTTCTCTCTTGGGATGCAAACTAGAAAGCCGCCAGGCCACAGCGGGCTCTGGCGTCAACAAGAAAATTTCAACATCTAACATAGTGACGAACACGTCGACTTGTATCGTTGTAACACACATACTTACAAACACATGAACAAGGTCTGCCTGCCTGTGTACATACAGACTTTCCCTAAGAAAATTCTTCTAATATGAACTCATCTTCATACCTTACAAACAAGACATTTATTTTACATATGGACTCTCCAAACTTTTTCTTCTGGACATATTATCCTTTGTTACAAACCCCTTCTCTTCTTCTCAATTATTATATTACATGTTTACGATAATGATGATCATCACCCTCCTCCTCCTCCTCCTCCTCCTCCTCCTCCCGGTTATTTGTTGAATCAGGCCACAATTTATCTTCTGATGAAAGCGGCACCTGATTGTCTAGTCGTATTTCAATTGGACATAGTTTTTAAGGCAGTTTTACGGCTGGATGCCTATTCTTCACCAACTTGAACACTTTTAGCCGTCCAAGATCTCCACCGCCCCCTATCTAACTAGGGCTGATGTAGTTTCCACTTGAGCATACACCAATGTCACATATTACCTGTGAGTTGCTGCATACACTGCTTTCACCCAGGTTGTGACAGGCCATCCAAAGATAGTATTTACCACATGCTCTGTGGCCGAGCCACATACTAGTGGTCCCTGCAAACTGCATCTCTAGGGCTCCAATCTACTCCGAGATCCCTAGCCAATTAGCCTGGGGTTGCAAGGCGCCCAGCATCCATGATGTACCACGAGTCTTGTTGGTGGAAAGGTTATATACCAGCAGGGAAGACTTACGCACTTGGTGTCCTTTTCGTCCAAGAACCAGCTGGTGGATGAGGCTGAAAGTAGTAGGTAGGAAGCATATGCAACCACATCTACACCACTTTACACATCACACTGACCTTTGGCATATACCACCACACCACATGGCCTAGTAAAGTTGTTTGAAATGTTAGAATGAGACTTTGTCTTTCTATTCTACAACCTATTCATGTGTGACTTATTTGCATTAAAAATAATTTAATATTTAATAGAAAATATAAGCATGTGAAGTTACTGTTAATATTAACTTTTAGTATTCAGTCGTTATCATTGTAACACTACTTCCGGAAGAAAAAAAAACTGGTCGACTGATGACTAAATACTAAAGGCCAATATTAACAGTAACTTCACATGCTCATATTTTCTATTAAATATGAACATTTTTTCATGCAATTTAATTTTTTTAATGTCACATATGAGCAGGTAAACTAAAATAAATTATTTTGGACTAATTTCACAACTATATTTTCATTAAAATCTTTTATATCGTCAATAGTAATGACAGAAATCTGTGAAAATCTATCCTACAGGATGGTCCATAAGTTTTGAAGAACAATACATTGAACAGTTGTCAAATAGATACATTTTAAGGTCCCAAAGTAAACATAACTCTTGTTTGACTATTTAATAAAAGGAGACAACTGTGAAATTACCATTGTAATAAACTTGGATGCTATTTTGAACTTTCTTGACTAAAGCAATTTCGTTTCGGTTATTCTCCATTTTGTATTGTCTCCTCTCACGGATGCTAAGTCAATTTTGTCCCCAATACATTGAACAGTTGTCAAATAGATATATTCAGGAATGTGAGAAACATTCTGTGAATTTTGTGGATCCTATTACTGGGGCCCACACATAGAACATAGGGAGTCTATGGGACGATGCAAAAAAATAAATAAATAAAATCCTGCATGGCATTCGATCATAGATGCTAGACTCTTATCTTTGTGAATAGTTGTGTCGACAAAATCATGAAGTCAAGAAAATTTGTGATCAAATTTGCAGCGATATAGCTGCATTTTCCCCTCGCCAATAATTATTTAAAAAAAAATTCTTTCTCTCCAATAAATTATTTTTCGTCAATTAATTATTTTTCAAAACATTCATTACGGTCTTCTAACCTAATCCTAACCATAACCAAATCCTAACCTAACCCTAACTGGCAGCCACTCGGACTTAGGGTTAGTGGTAAAAATGTTATTAATTGATAAACGCTAGAATGGATCGGAAATGCGGGATCATTTTTTCATTAAATTTATATACTAAACTGATCTCTCAGTCTAAATTCTAAATTATATATTTTTTAATTTTTTTTCAGAGTGTACAATAGTAATCGCCTAAAAAGAGAAGAATCTCATTTTTTAGGGGGGAGGTGATACAACGAAGGGTGTTAATCTAAAAATTGTATCCCCCCCAAAAAAAACCTTTTCGTTATGGTCTTATATTTTAAGGTAGAGAAAATAATGTAACACCATAGTAATAGATAATACAAAATCCCCAAATAATCAAAACGAAATTGCTCCAGTCAAGAAAGTTCAAAAGTATCCAAACCTGTATCTCTATATTTTATGTCCAAAAGAACAGTGTTAATAAACAAAAAAAATTATATTATAATTTTTTCTGTAATTCCTACCTAAAATAGAATATACAAAACAATCATTTAAAAAAATGATTTATTTAATAAAAGTTGCTGAAATATTTTGAAAGCGAAAGGTCTTAAAGATCAAGAAATGTTAAAGCCAAAAAGAATATTTTACACAGATAAAATGGTACTATATTATGATGGCCATTTTTGGAACTATATTATGATGGCCATTTTTGGTACTATATTATGATGGCCATTTTTGGTACTATATTATGATAGGTATTTTTAGTACTATATTATGATGGGTATTTTTGGTACTATATTATGATGGGTATTTTTGGTATATAATGGGCCTTTTTGGTACTATATTATGATGGGTATTTTTAGTACTATATTATGATGAGTATTTTTGGTACTATATTATGATGGGCATTTTTGGTACTATATTATGATGGGCATTTTTGGTACTATATTATGATGGGCATTTTTAGTACTATATTATGATGAGTATTTTTAGTACTATATTATGATGGGTATTTTTGGTACTATATTATGATGAGTATTTTTAGTACTATATTATGATGAGTATTTTTAGTACTATATTATGATGAGTATTTTTAGTACTATATTATGATGGGTATTTTTGGTACTATATTATGATGGGTATTTTTGGTACTATATTATGATGGACATTTTTAGTACTATATTATGATGAGTATTTTTAGTACTATATTATGATAAGTATTTTTGGTACTATATTATGATGGGTATCTTTGGTACTATATTATGATGGGCATTTTTGGTACTATATTATGATAGGTATTTTTGGTACTATATTATGATGGGTATTTTTTGTATATGATGGGCCTTTTTGGTACTATATTATGATGGGCATTTTTGGTACTATATTATGATGGGTATTTTTGGTACTATATTATGATGGGTATTTTTGGTACTATATATAGATTGGTATTTTTGGTATATGATGGGTATTTTTGGTACTATATTATGATGGGCATTTTTGGTACTATATTGTGATGGGCATTTTTGGTACTATATTATGATGGGCATTTTTGGTAGTATATTATGATGGGCATTTTTGGTACTATATTATGATGGGTATTTTTGGTACTATATTATGATGGGCATTTTTGGTACTATATTATGATAGGTATTTTTGGTACTATATTATGATAGATATTTTTGGTACTATATTATGATGGGTATTTTTGGTACTATATTATGATGGGCATTTTTGGTACTATATTGTGATGGGCATTTTTGGTACTATATTATGATGGGCATTTTTGGTAGTATATTATGATGGGCATTTTTGGTACTATATTATGATGGGTATTTTTGGTACTATATTATGATGGGCATTTTTGGTACTATATTATGATAGGTATTTTTGGTACTATATTATGATAGATATTTTTGGTACTATATTATGATGGGTATTTTAACGGATTTAATGGTACTATTTTCTGATGGGTATTTTTTATTTAACTAAAAACATTGTTCAAAATGAGCCTGGCATTAATTTTTAAAAAAGAATCGCTCGCCATGTCGAGAAATTGACAAGAAAGATCGTGAAGAGAGAGAACTCCGTGCTATTTAATGACGCATGCATATATATATATATATATATATATATATATATATATATATATATATATATATATATATAAATAAAAGATACAATATTGAACAATTTTTTACTTATAAAATTCTGTTGAAATTGAAAAAGTATAGACAAAATTATGCAAAATAATAACAACCTGAATCAAGAGTCTGTATATAAAAAAAATCTAAAAGAAGACCCTCTCAAATTAGAGGATCTCTGAATACTTTAAATTGCTGCAAATGAGTTCATAAGGGCTTCATTAAGTCTGAAAATTCACAAATCTTTCACGTTATCATAGTTTTATTTTTTATCAGGGGACAGGGTATAGTCTTCGGGCTTCAGCCCATTGTACACTAGTAATAATGACACAGGTAAAAATGGCACAAGTGAATAAATAGGAAAAATGGCACAAAGCAAGAACATAGAGCGATAGTTCTCAACCTTTTTCTCAGGCGACCCCCAATCATGCACCTCAAAACATGACCTGACTAGTTTTAGTTGTATATCTGTTATTGTTACTAGTTGTGAGCTGTATAAGTAGGGCACAAGCAGAATAAATAAACCCGGGGACAAATTTAGAAAAATAAAGGGTTGATGGGTTGGAGGTTAGAGTTTAAGTTAGGGTTTCAATTTTTTTTACTTTTAAATGTAGATATAATTTTCTTTTTAATTTGAAAAACTTTTTAATGTTTTCCCTTTATGTATTGTATTCTAGATTTTGATAAACTCATTGTGAGATTTTTCCATGTGTCATTTTTTCTTATTTATCCACTTGTGCCATTTTTACCGTGCTATTTTAATCTGTGTCATTTTTACGTGTACCGAAATTCACACTAGTCCATATCTAAAAACATAAATTTCCAGTGGAAGATAAGATTCTAATTTTGTATTGCTCTCTCTCTCTCTCTCTCTCTCTCTCTCTCTCTCTCTCTCCCTCTCTCTCTCTCAAACTGTTGGCCAATTTTGGAAATTTGTCAAAAGAATGCCTTACTGCTGACCGTCAATGAAAATGTACCCATCTTAGCTCTAGTTTTGACTACGATACAGGGGAGGTAACTCTTGTTTGACTGTTACACTACACGTTGAACTGTAAGTTTCAATTTGCCCGTTTCAAAAGTTGCGAAATAATTCTATTCTAAATAAAAATAGAATTTATCTGGAATATTGATAGTTTTTATTATTAAAGCTCGTTTTTTTTTTTAGTTTACAGGTATAAAATGTTTACGATTAAATCAAGGTTTGAGTTGCAAACTGAACTCTTTTCTCAAAATTCTTCGGATTTTTATGTTATAACTTTAAAAAAATACTCATTAAACTCTTAGAGGAGAGTGTTCCTGTTTCGGTGCTTCTACAGAACAGGACTCATATCGACACAAATGTTTCCAATTGTTTCCGGTTGTGATTTACGGAACAGATTGGAAATGACAGAAGCAGTTTACGATTTGAAACTCACGAGTAAAACCATGTAAAAAGGCAGACGACACTAAGCATGCGAATGCAAAACCAAAAAGAGTTACGTTAGGGTTAAAGAAAATAAATAAAGAAATAAATAAATAAATTTCAGAACGAGAGCAAGCTATCCACGTGAATTAAATAAAGGGTTCCGTTCCGTTCGAAATTCCCGAGTTTGACATAATGATTCCCGAGTTTGACCAGACGTACCTGAAGAAGATCAGAGGTTACATTGGTCGAAACAATTTAAAGATAATATTTAAGATGTGAACAGTAGTTCGACTAATCCAAATAATACAAAAGTTGAAAAATATAAAGTTGAAAAAAACTTCTTAAAAAATAGAAAGAAAAAGAAATAAAGTTGATTCATTTAATGATTTGAAGAAAATTATAAAACCTATTTTTAAGACGGAAGAGAAGGGGGTTAATTGACCATAACCTTAAGTCAGCTAAAAAACGAAAAAGTTGTTTAATTTAATACCGGTACTAATTGACTGTTCGGCGACGGCGTAGCATTTTTAGTCTGTTCCGTAAATCGTAATTGGAAACAATCGAAAACAAATATTAATGGAAAAATCGGTAATCATGTTGATGATAATGGTAATTATTTTAAAGAAAATAAAGTTTGGAAATTTGTTAAAAACAATTTATTTTGCTCATTTGTAACCTATTTGCGTTAAAAAAAAAATGGTAAATTTTTATTATCACAATCATCATATTTTAGCCAACAATACAAACGCGATAGTACATTTTTAGACGATTAGCTTGAAAAAATATCCACAAAAAAAAGAAATAAAAAATTAATACTTAATTAATGCTCATTTTACTTTAAATTTATATATGAAAGTGATCTCCACTCGAGTGGGGATCACTTTCCTATATAAATTTAACGTAAAATGAGCACTCACTTCCAGGCCAGTTAGTGCTCACCATTTTTTTTCTTTCAATTATTTGGAGGGAGAGTAGATTTTGTGTGAGGTATGGGTTAACTAAGCTTATATATATATATATATATATATATATATATATATATATATATATATATATATATATATATATATATATATATATATATATATATTTGGTGGTAGTAGTAGGGGATTCGCCCTTCCCCCTCGAAGAGGAGGGCATTTTTTTTAGCCAAGAATTTATTTAACGAAAAATGTTGATTTTTTCCTTGTGTTTAAGGGTATTTTAAAATTTTGTTTCATTTTTGTTGGTTTTTGGTTATTTAGATATAAAAAGGAAGCTTTCCTTTTTTAAAGTTATTTAACACAAAGTTTTTATAAATGTATGCTAAAACAGTACATATTGTTTCGACACTTCATTATATTGCCGAAAAAAATGCCCCCCCCCTTTCAAATGAACCCTCCCCTCATTTTAAAGCTTAGTTTACCCACACATCAATCAACCTCGCACAAAATCTGCTTTTCTTCCAAATATTGAAAAAAAAAAAATGGTTACACGTCCCTATTTACTGCTAACTGACCCGAATCATTTTACGTTAAATTTATATAGGAAAGTGATTTCCCATTCTAAAATCTAAAATCTATATATTTTTAAAATTCCTTTTTTGCGGATATTTTTTCAAGCTGTTTACATGTAATCGCCTGAAAAAGTAGAATCTCGTTTTTATTTTTAGCTAAAATACGATGGGTGTGATAGAAAAAAATTCCAAAAACTTTTAATATTTAATATCTAAAAAGAAGCTTTAAGTCAATTTACTTTACTGTAAATAGTAAATTAAGTTAAATAGTCTGCATTAGCCATTTTGAACTAATTGCATAACCGGAGCGGAAGCGAGTACATGCCGAAACCAAGTATTCTGCCTTTACTCGCTTTCACTCGGGTTATGCACTTTGTTCAAAATGGCCATCACAGATTATTCAACGCAATCATTATTAGCCGTAAAGTAAGTTGACTTAAAAAAATCTCTTTTAAATATTAAATACTAGCAGGGTTACCCGGCGTTACCCGGGTTAGAGTGTGGGATAGCATCATATGCAACTTAATATTAAGGAGAGTTTACTTTAACAGTAACTTTGATGCTGTCAGCTAGATATCTTACCCACTGAGCTATTGAGATATATGTTAATACTCTTAAACTAACGCTAATAAATAGATACATTTCGTTGTGTAACATGTTAGAAAAATGTCATTAGCTCCTTTAAGGGGCAGCTAGATACGCAGAATTACTTCCAGTATGTTCACCTGCAAATTCTACATGTGAATACACTTATATTTATTTTTAGGAACAGACATGTACACAGACAGAGAGGTGCTCTCCTTATATATATATATATATATATATATATTGCGAGATCTATCACAGTTTGTTGTTGTAGATCACTATTCGCTGCTCGTTGTAAAATACCCGCCGACTTGGTATTTACAAAGTTAAATTCCTCCTTAATTCTAAGCTAATTGTGTGGTGTCCAACGAGAAACGCTCTTGACTGCGAATCAGTGGCGATTTATGATCGGAGTTCGCGCCCGCCGACCGCCGGAAATTAACTTCCTGCACTGAAAATTGCGTAAGCATGAAACATCGATGTCTGTAGGTAATAAATAATTAATATTTATTTATAAATATTATATATATATATATATATATATATATATATATATATATATATATTAGATCAAGATATATATAGAGAGAAATAAAGAGAGAGAGAGGTAGACAGACAGACAGACAGACAGATAAACAGAGAGACGTTTGTTCTAAATATATGAACATTCTTCACTTATATTTTATTATACTAAAACAAATATATTCGTTGATTTCATATAATTAAAAAAAACGGAGTGCAGAATCGAAGCAGCTCACTCGATGTTTCTAGTCTGATACTTTTCCAACTGAGCAATTCAGACATTTGTTAAGTCGTATTTGAAAATAACACTCATAAGTAAATTCCTATTATATGTGCAAAATGTTGGAAAAAGGCGCGTAGCTTCCTTACAATTGCACCTAGAAAGTCAGGAATACTCCATTAGGTTCCTAGATGAAATCTACATGTCCATAAACCTTTGTATTTCAGGTACACTCTCTATTATGTCTTTCTGTAAACAGAGAGACACATACACATACGTTCTATAGCCTATATAATAAAATTATATAGGCTATATAGAGAGATTTAGATATATATAAAGGGGTAAAGAGTGAGAGAGAAAGGGAGAGACCGACAGACGGACAGACAGAGAGGAACACGTACTAACTATATTAAAATTCTTCACTTAAATTTTATTATATTTAAATAATAGGAAAAATCTATACTTTGATTTCTTATAATTTTATTTGAAAAACAAAATCGGAGAGCAGAATTGAAACGGCATCCTCGACGTTTTCATTTAGATACTTTTTAAAACTGAGCAATTCAGACATTTGTTTAGTTATCTTTAAAAATAACATTCATAATAGCATTCCTATTTTATGTGCAAAATGTTGGAAAAGAGCACCTAGAGAGGTAGGACTAATTCCATTATGTTCATAGGAAAATTCTACATGTGAATAAGCCTTTATATTTTAGGTACACTCTCTAGTCTGTCTGCATATAAACAGGTAGACACTCAAACACGGACATTCTCGTTTATTATATAGAAGATATGAGTATATGAAAGGATAAAAATAATCCGACGGTATGAAATTAAAAATGGAAAAGCGGAAGACCCTTTCGCTCAACGTTTCGCCCGAATTTCACGTGGGCTTTGTCAAGAGCGGACGAAGAATACAAAAATGACAAAAGACGTTTTTTGTCATTTTTGTATTCTTCGTCCGCTCTTGACAAAGCCCACGTGAAATTCGGGCGAAACGTTGAGCGAAAGGGTCTTCCGCTTTTCCATTTTTAATTTCATAGAAGATATAGATAAATCTAGATATAGAGAGATATAAAGATATATATATATATATATAGAGAGAGAGAGAGAGAGAGGAGGAGAAGTATACATACAGACAGACGGAGGGGCGTTACGTACCAAGTATACCAACATTCTTAACTTACATTTTATTATATTGAAAGTAAAAATGTATTTGATATCATGTAATTTTATTTTTTTAAAACCCGGGCAAGGGGCAGAATAGAAACTGCACTCTCGATGTTATCAGTCTAAGTCTCTCCCAACTGAGTAATAGGAATATTTGTTAAGTTGTCTTTTTAAATAACACTCATATTTCTATTTCTATTTCTTATGCAAAATGTTGGCAAAGGGCCCGTAACTTCATAAAATACCCCGTAGGGTGTCAGGACTAATACTATCATGTGTATAAACTTTTATATTTTAGGTGCACTCTCAAGTTTGTCTTTCTATAAACGGACACACACACGGACGCTCTCTTTTATTATATAAAAGATATAGAATATACACATAGATCTAGATATATAGAGAGCTGTGTTTTTCTCTCTCTCTCGAAAGAGAGAGAGAAAAACACAGACGGAGAGTTGTTACGTACTAAATATATCCAAACTCTTCACTTACATTTTATTATATTAAAAAATATATTCTTTTATTTCATGTATTTTTTTTTTGAATCAGGGAGGGGGTAGAATCGAAATCGCACACTCGATGTTTTCAGTTTAATACTTTCTTAACTAAATAATTCAGACATTTGTTAAGTCGTCTTTTGAAATAACACTCATAAGCCAACATCAGATATACGTATTTGAAGTTTTAAGGGGGTTCTGTCCGCACGGGTCATTTAGGATCGCCTTAGGGGATGGATAGACGAATGGTGTTTCTCACGATCCTAGCTGTAGCTAGAATGGCAATGTGGACGACGCGTCTGATGTGATATTGAGAGGTTTAATCTTTTTCTGATCAGGATCTGATTGCATTCTTCAAGCATCAGTTTAATGTTAAAATAAGATGTGAAAGATTAAATTGCATGGAATTCAACAACAGGTGGATACAAGTTGTGAGCTATTGTGTATTAAAAGGGAATATATAAAAGTATGTGTTCCTTGTCTGAGTTTGTCGTGTGGTTCTTGGGAGCTGGATTTTACCCACATTAAAACCGACCTTGTGTCTAACTCTGCTCTCGTGGGTAGTCAAGTAAATAGGGATTACAAGTTTCACAGATTGGTAGAACTAAAAGGACCATGTGTTCATTAAGTCTCCCAAATTGGTAGAAAAAATAGAAACATGTGTTCATCAAGTCTCCCAAATTGGTAGAAAAATAGAACCATGTTTTCAGTAAGTCTCCCAAATTGGTAGAAAAATAGGACCATGTGTTCAGTAAGTCTTCCAGATTGTTAGAACAAATCGGACCATGTGTCCATGAATTACAAAGGATTTGTAGAAAAAGAAAGGTTTTATAATTCTTATTCGCCAAACAGACAATTTAACAAGACCGGCAATTCTTAAGATGCGTTTATTCAGTGAGGAAATTGACGTCACAAAAATCATATTTTGTCCAAAAAAGTTTTTTAGGTGTTCACAATTAAATCACTATTTTCACAACAAAATATATTCTTGATGAAAATGGCGAGATCAATATGTATAGTTTTGTATTATTTTAAGTATTCTTGGTTGTTATTTTCACAACGTTTCGAACGATGTAACCTCCGACCTTCCTCAGGTGCATATATAATAATAAGTAGTAATACTACACATCAATAACAAGATTAGGTTTAAAACTAAAAAGATCATCATAGAATTTTATATCAGTCTTCATATCTTCTAAAATACGAAGCAAAAGTTTTCTCCTTATTAGGGGAATACTTGAAGTTGTCGATCGCACTCCACACGGCATTCTGCGAAAAACATTATCGTTTTCGTTACTTTGGTCTCTAAGCGATATTGTTTGCATTAATATCTCAATCTTTTCGTCAGAGTCTTTCCTTTGTTCGAAAAGAATTTTGTCAGTTTCTCTCTTTCTATAATCTGTCGTCGGATTGTTTCTTTTGCTCTATAAGCTTTTCATTTTGTTCTAGAAGAAGCTTTTGAAATCTTTCTTCAGTTCACGTTGCTGTAGCTGCTGTATTTCTATAGCTTTTTGTAGTCTTTCGTCAGCCTTTTTTTATTTTCGAGTTGTTGTTGCCTTTAGAATTTTACTAATTCTGCAATCGTCGACTTAAATTCATCCATATTTTAAAGTTTTTGTTAGAAAGTAAATCTTTCCTTTCGGGTACGGCTTGTTAAAAAAGTGCTTGTCTTAAGAATCTTAGTTGTAAAAGACTATAAAACCTTTTTATCTCGATAAAAAAATCGCTTTTTTAGTACGCTTTTACGCGTAGTGCATAGCTATAGAATTTTTGGTCGGCACTTTAGTCAGAGAAAAATAAAAATACGGTTCTAATTACGTTTTTCTTTCGGTACAAGTAACTTTCTCTCTTTTGGAGAGAGAAAAATCATGTATTCTCTTATTGTTAAATATTACAACAGTATCGGAATAGCAATTAAAACAAAAATCACTGACCTTTCTTATATTAAGAGAATAATAAGTTGGTCTTACGTGTTTTTTCTTCTTTTTTCCACAGGTAAGCCAGCTTTTTGAATTAGGATGTTGTCTGCTGAATTTGTAGTCGATTTCTCCAAGTTTTTTTCTCTTTAAGGTTTTCCATAATTAATTTTGTCGCCCGTTGTGGCGTCAATTTAAAAAAGTTCTCCCAAATCTTTTAGTGTACCCACGCTGTCAGTCTATTTTAGTGGTGTAAGTTTGAAATTTGAAATTTCCTACGTTGCCGGTCATTGTGGAGTATTGTTTTGAAGGTTCCTAAGAAAAATCCATAATGTTTTTGTTTCACGTGTAAATTCGAATACTTCGTAGCCAGTTTCTGTGATTTCCTTTTTTAGGTTTGCAGTTGTTGTGGGTTCCTATGTAAATTCAAATACCTCGTAACCGGTTTTCACGAATTGCTGTAGGGTCCCGTGTAAATTCGAATATCTAGCCGACAGTTGTTGTTGGGTCCCGTATAAGTTCGAATATCTCGTCGCCAATTGTTATTAGTGGCGAGGTCGCGTGTAAGTTCGAATATCTCGTCGCCAATTGTTATTAGTGGCGAGGTCGCGTGTAAGTTCGAATATCTCGTCGCCAATTGTTATGGCCCTGTTTAGAGGCCGGAATGAGAACACGGACACGGGGTTTAGGTAAAACAAATATATTGGAGAAAAGTATATACAACAGAGGAACGAGAGGAGTGGACAGTCTGTCCTGACTGAGGGTGTGCAACAAGTGAGAAGCGTAATGCTGCAGGCCAACTTAACGAAAACGATAATGCTGTGTGTAGTGCGATCGATAACTACACGTATTGCCCTGATGAGGAGAAAACGTTTGCTTCGCATTTTGGAAGATATGAAAACTTATATAAAATTGATTGCGAAAATTGGGCAGACTCCAAAAAGGTTCGCCTGTTACTTAGGAAATTAGGCACATACTAAGTTCGTGGATTTCATTTTTCCTCGATATGACTTTTTCGGAGGCTATAAAACTTTTAATGGAACTTTTCAGCGCAAAAACTTCGTTATTTTACAAACGCTGTAAGTGTTTAAACCTCATAAAAAAGACGACGAAGATTATTCAACGTTCGCATCAGTAGTAAATAAGCACTGCGATAACTTTAAATTATCCGAACTTAATGCTGATAATTTTAAATGCTTAGTCTTTGTTCAATGATTGGTATCAGGAAAATATGCCGAAATAAGGCGTAGAGTTCTAAATGTAGAGTGAATTCATAGTTAAAGAACTACAATTACGAAAGTTACAACTCGAAGCGTTTTCTGAAGAACTAAACACTATGAAAGATAAGATGACTTGTCTTGAAGTCGAATGTCGAAGAAAAGGCGACATTTTTTCAAAATTTAAAGATGTGATTAAAAGTCAAAGATCTAGAATTAAAACGCTGGAAGATATCAAATATGAATTTGATAGAGACCACCAGTTCTCTCATAAGAGAGACATAAACAAAATCAGGGAACGACTATCGGAAGACACCGACAACACTACACAGCAGGAGGTTATGGCTACCAAAAACAACACTTTCGACATACAGCTATCTCAAGTAACATCAGAATAACATCAATCCAAAAAGGAAACAATACTAGACTCCTGAGGATGTCAAGCTTGGGAGGGGTGTTATGATGCCGTACCTATGACGAACATTTGGACTCGTCCATTCTCAATAAATACTGGAAGCATTACGATTCTCAGTTGTTGCAACAATCCCAACCCGTTCAGTCTTTCAGCAACTTCGGTTGATTGAGGACGTCGGGATGGGGTTATACCAGTCGAGGATCCGTTCTCGACAATCAGTCCGGCAGGAACTGGGCCATTTCGGTGGCCTTTTATTTGCCGGGCTGAGGTATACTGTCCTGGGTTTTCCTAGGAGGTGCACCCTCCCAGGCTTTGCCTTCCCTCTTTGGGATGGAGTAAGTTTATTGCTTGCTGCCTGAGGCGCCCTGGCCGGGGAATGCCGACGGGGTTGCCCAGGCTATTTTTGCTAGGCCAGAGTGCTCCTTCATTAGGGGCGCTGGCTTGCCTTTCCATCATCTTCCGAGCTTGTGTCACATATTCCTGCAGCCCAGAAATTCACATTCTAATATTCAAAGGAAAAGGAAGAGCAATAATTATTTAAAATATCAATATTGGTATTAATTATATTAGGAGATAAAAATTATTTTATTTTCATATTCACAAGTAATATTTACAAATTTATTACTTGAAAAAATTAAAAAAAAAGAAAGCCAATCGCCAGATATTTTCTAAACTCTTCAAGTAACTTTGTTTAAAAAGAACTTTTTTCAATGAATATTTGCGTCTGCCTGAAATGTGTTTTAACGAAAAAGAAAAACAATTTTTCAATGAAAATTTGTCGTATGCTGATAAAAACATTTATGAGTGAAAAAAAAAGAACACAAGATATTTTCCACATCTAAAAAAATATATTTGTAAAGTTGGGAGTTGGGAGTGTTGTTAGCAATCTTGCTTACATTACATATGAACAAATATGAACGTTTACCTTTTTTTTCCTTTATTTTTAATAAAGTTTTGAGTCATTAATATACGAGCCAACTTGTTCGTTTCATTTACTTATTTTATTGTTAACAAAGAAAAAGAGCGTATAGATGAAAACGTCTTACGCAGCATAAAAAAAGTACATTTTTTTCAGTATTCGTCCGCCAAAGCTCGTATTGTTCCCAAGTACTGCCTCACAAGCAAATATCACCAGCCTCCCTTGTTTTTTTTGTTTTAATTTTTTTTTTTAACATAGTTCACTCCAAACAAGGCAGGCCGCCACTGTAGACGTAAGGCGCTACTGAGAAAAAAGGGTGAAGGTTTTTTTTTGAGGGGGGTCAACCTAATCTAGGAGCTGCGCAGCGAGATGTCTGTTTACATTAGTTTTAAATTTCTGCATGTCAGTAACGTCAGGAAAGCAGGGAGCAGGGAGGGAGTTCCAGAGTCCAGCAGCATGAGGAAAGAAGCTTTTGGAGTAGAAAGCTCTTCGGCATCTGGGGGCCTCCACAGTGTATTGATGGGATTTGGCAGATTGTCGGGTTGGTCTAGTGTATTTACGTCGTGGGGGTACCAGAGCAGCAAGCTCATCAGAGCACAATCCATTGAACACGCGTCTTCCTTGTCATGGTTTCGGACACTCACCGATGCACTCATACTGAATCGGTGACTACATGCAACACTTGTGCCTGTCATTGAAGGGCCAGATTAACACCTTAAATCACTGCATCAAGTTTGATTAGAGTGATGTACCTGGTATCATTGGACGGAGGTAACCAACAAACATCAACTACGATGCTCCCATTTACTTCTAATGCAATTTCTGTAGCCACGGAACTTACTTTCACCCAAACCTTCATTACGTTGCCATTAATGAACCAGTCTCTAATTTGTACACTCTGTCCATTGATGTGGCAGAGAGAGAGAGAGAGAGAAAGAGAAAGAGAGTGTGAGAGAGAGAGAGAGAGAGAGAGAGGGAGAGAGAGAGAAAACGAGAGAGAGAGACAGACTTGCCTTCATCGGTCCATCCCTTGGTGAGAGCACTTGCCTAACTCTTGATAAACACAGTTGCGACCCCAAAGCATGAGGAAATGACCCACCAATTTCCCGTACAGGAAAATATATGTTTATGAGTCACTATGCGACGAATTTCCGGAATGTGACCCCCCCCGTTTGGTGTGTGTGAGTGATACCGTCGTGGCTAAGGACCCGGTCTTGTCGGCCCCAGTGACAATCTTCATTGTCTGACGCCGAGTCGTTGACTTTCGAATTCTCTCGGCGATCTCTCTGAAGTTAACTTATCTCGACAGTAAGTCCCCGAAATATATTTACTCTTGACCGGAAATCCTAAATGTCCGATTTTCCTCAGAGTCACTCAGCCAACCACCAGAACTGGCCACATCCGTTTCTTATAGCTTATCGTTATCCGGCCACCCAGAAACTAACAACCAACTGTCAAGGCGACATTCTGTCTGGGGATTTTAATGGATTCGCCGGTCTCCCTATCGACATCCACTTAATTTTCTAGGATTTCAAGTGGTCTGCTTTTTCAACATGAACTCCCGTTTTCGAGAAGCCATTATTTTTTCAAAAAACCTAACAAATTTCTTGGGTTATCTTTTCTCTTATCTATATATTTTCCCATTGCAGGCCTGTCGTTTGTAGCATGTGTCTACGCACCCTAACTAAACATACAGCATTGTTCATTTTTACAATGCCACGTGTAGATGGGTTGTTTACTAGCAGTCCTCGATGACTTCTTTCACCCCTGTAGTGCGGGATCGATGATTTAGTCTGGTAAGATGCTCACATATTGAAGAATGGGGGCGACCACAATTTGGTCTTGAATTTAATTTATTAACGCTGAGAAACGGATGCAATTAGCTTAAGGTTACTTTTTGCTAGAACGTCAAAGGAGACAGAAGGGCCATAGCGCCCTTACATGTTAGGGACCTTAGCTACATGGTGTCTAGTCTCTCTAATTTCTAAACTGCAATTGATTATATCATCTCTTTCAAATGCCCACCTCTATCTATCATTTGGCTACATCGACCAATCTTCAATCTACTCTCGTATATAAGACTAAAGGTGACCGCGAGATTAATGTTTGTCAATAACACTCTATAACCTTTTATGATTCCCCTCCAAATATATATTTGCTAATTGAATATATTACGCTTACCTCGGAATCTCAGGTTGGCTTAAACCTATAGGAGATCAAAAGGGATGTTTTTTCCTACCTCTTACTTAACATGTTGCCAGAAAAAGGTATATAGAGACGCTTTTAACAGTAACAACATACTTAAAAAAAAAAGTTACTGCGGATGTCCGTTACTGTGTCTCGAACTTAAATTCTGTGAAACTTTCAAAGCTTTGTTGGTTCAGTATTAGTTACGTCCCTTGAATCAATTTCTAGTTATCGCCCCTTTTCTATACTTGCCTGTAGGAATGTATTTTCTGCTTTTGAAGTATAAAAAGACTCGCCCGTGCGTAGTGCAAGATTGGAAATTGGTGGACTCTCTCTTTTCATGCCTTGAGCTCTCTGTGTGTACATGGTTACTGTTAGATCAACCTAACAAATAAAAATCAAGTTATTTCCATTGAAGCAAAGTAAGAGTTATCGCCCCTGGGATTTAAGCGGTCGTCTGCCGAACAGTGAAAAGTAAACAGAACGGTCTCACAATCAAACAAGCATCTCGCGTTCAGCGGTTTTTCTACAGTATATTTTGTTAAATAAATCTGTTAAAGGTTCTACTTCGTACTTCCTTAATTTTTCTGAGTTGTAATTAAACCGAAACGTATAACCATCAAGACGTAACATTTTGGCAACGAGAATAGTTTTTTTTAAGAATCACGGTAACGCAAATTTACACTTTCAAAGATGGATTACACCATACAGCAATTAATGCAACAACAATTACGTTTGATGGAATTATTTACAGAGAGATTCTCAACACTTGCACTATCGCTTTCGGAAACAAAACTTACGACATCGGCAGAATCGATTGCAACTACAATTACGGAATTCCATTACGACCCAATAGCTAGATTGACGTTCTGAACGTGGTTTTCACGCTTTGAAGACCTTTTCCATGTGGAATTTAAGGAACAAGCTGACGACTGGAAATTCAGACTTTTGCTACGGAAGCTTGAGACATCAGAACACGATCGGTATGCAAACTACATACTACCTAAACACCCACGTGACTACAACTTCGATGGCACGGTGCAGACTCTGAGGCAGATTTTCGGTGAGAAGATTTCGTTATTGACGGATACTCTCTTTTCATGCCTTGAGCTCTCCGTGTGTACATGGTTACGCATCATTGATTGGCTCTCCATCGTCTAGAGGAAATGGTTTCTGACCGTTGAGATGCGACCCCCAGACAGCTAGCCATTTCAACATGGCACCTTTTCTGTACAAGTAAGTTATATATTATGTTACATGTTTCAGCTCTCACGTGTTAATCCAGTAATTCATGTCTATTCTCCATAACGTGAACTTTTGTCTTTGTAATTTCGTCTGTTGAATCTTACCCACTTTTTGTGTATCATGTCCCTTTAAGAACTTGTCTGTGTGAAAATAAATGCATAATTATTTATGTAAATGCAGTCGTCTCCTCATCATTGCCGTTATCTTCATCATTATCTTCTTCCTCGTTTATTTTTCGACCATCGTTTTACCCAATCAAAATACTTATTCAAGATGGCGGCCTCCGTTATTGAGAAGGTTTCCACTATGTGCGTCGTTATGAAAATATATAAAATGAACTATCCAATATTCTAATTTTATATCTTTTATCATCGTTATGATGAATACAATAGTATTCATTAAAAAATATGATTTATTGAATAAATGTTAAAAAATGAATTCTAAATGGATAATTCTGTGAATTTTGATGATTAAATAAAATAAAGCATTGTTTTATTTACAAGGAGTAGTGTCTTAGTAGAGGTTCGATCATAGATTGAGAGGAGATCTATGAGCCTTTTAGTACGGGTACTGCCTAGCGTATAAGACACACAGATAAACGTCTCCTTATCATTACCATTCTTTTTATCATTGCCTTTTCCTCGTTTATTTTCGACCATCGTGTTTAACCCAAAAAATACTTATCCAAGATGGCGTCGTCCGCGATGGAGAATTTGCAGCAGTTTCCTACAAGCCGCCATATTGTTTAAATATCAATGACTTCTTAGCTGCCTGCTGATTGGTTCAGACAAACTACTTTCATACTTAGCTTGACCAATCAGTGGCCTTCTTTTAGGCGAATCTCGGATAGCTAGCATAATTATATAAACACGTGACCGCCATCCGCCCGCTCTCTTTTACTTCTGTGGCACGAGAAAACACTTTTTTCTCTTTCCTTCTTTGGCACTGCCAAACACACGTCCCCCCTCTTTCTGGGAACGCAACAGACATTTTCCCGGGCCTGTTGGCCCTGGGTTCGACAAGATGCCAAAATGGCTACTGTCGCAACACGTGGACTTGATATTACAGACACACATACTTGCATACATATATAGACGCGTCCTAATACCATAGCCGGTGTACAAACATTCAACAATACGAACAATTGTCTTTTCTCCAAGGAGAAAAATAATAACTATGGCCTCGTATATTTTGTCTTCGTCCGTATCTCATTTACACACTAACATTTGCTCTTCGTCACCTCTTCTATCTTACAAATTTGTCCATTATATGCGTCGTCATGAAAATATATAAATTAAAATATCCAATATTCTAATTTGATTCCTTTTTACCATCGGTGTGATGTTTTGTATTATTATGAAATATATGTTTTATTGCATAAATGTTCGAAATTCAATTAAAACGGGATAATTCTTTGAGTTTTGGCGATTAAACAAAATAACGCATTGTTATGTTTAATTCGAGTGGGGCCACTGATCATAAAAATAAATATAGAAATGCTTAGATCAATTAAGACGCACCTGAAGCAGGTAGAAGGTTACATCGGCTGAAACGTTGTGAAATTAATATCCAAGATGAGAACTGTAGTCCGAATAATTCAAATAATACACATGTAAAACAGACGATAAACCGATGATGATGATAATGATGATGATGATGGTGATGATGATGATGATGATGATGATGATGATGATGATGATCTCGGGAATCTTTATGTCGAACTCGGGAATCTGTACGGAATTTCGAACGGAACGTTTTATTTAATCCACTTAAATTCTCTCGTTACGTCAGCCATGATCGAGTAGAAGTTTTAAGTAATCCGTATATTAATAAATATAGAGAAAAACGAAAGCGTTTCACGAAAGAAAAGCAACACTTTTTTTTATAACAGCAACAACGAAAGGTTTATTGAAATAGGGAGAAGTAAAAAGTCTGCCGCTGCTTAGTTGATGAATATATATTTAATTAAGATAGCATCACAGGATATCGGTGACAAAGGCAGAGAAGATGAGACAATCCGTCTTGGTTGGTGCCAGGACAGCGTCTGCCGATCGTCTGTAATTTCTAAAGGGGCTGAAATAGTCCTTTATGGAACTAATGATATCAATGCCAATTTGGCGAAACCACCTCACAGGGACACTGGTACGCATTAAGAAGTAAACACTATTTATGACTGCTGATTTTTTTCGTTTTTCTTGATTGCTTGTTGATTTTTAGCAAGATTTCAGGAATTTCATTCGGTAGCGTTTAAGTGTCGGCTGTTTGTTTGATCTCGATGTTTTATGTGTGTTTCTTGGCTGTTGTTGGAAACAGGGCTGAGCTTCGTGATTGTTTTTAGCTGTTGTCTGACGCCTAAGTTTCGTGCTTTAATTTCGTTGTTTGCTGAAATAATTTCGAAAAGTTTTTTTATTTTTTATTTTAAATGTTTCGTTTCTTCAGAAGGTTGCATGTTATTTGGGTCACCGATTATAGAAATAATTTTTGAAACGCTTGGATCAATTTCTATATTTTATTAATACAGAGAAAAACTAAAACTATCCACGAAAGCAAAGCAACACTTCTTTTATAACAGCAACAACGAACGGTTTATTGAAATAGGGAGATATAAAAAGTCTGCTACTGCTTAGTTGATGAATATATCTTCGGTGAAGATAGCATCACATGATGTCGGTGACGAAGGCAGAGAAGAAGATGAGATGATACGTTTTGGTTGGTGCCAGGGCAGCGTCTGCCGATTGTCTGCAATTTCTAAAGGGGCTGAAGTATTCATTTAGGGAACTAAGGATATCAATGCGCCCTGCGAGCTGATTGGCCAACATTTGGTCAAACCACCTAACAAGCACACTAATAAGTAAACATAATTTATGACTGCTACCGATCTATGAACCCTTTAGTACCGACAAACAGACAGACACAGACAGACAAACAGGTTGCAAAATTAAGAGTGATGCCAATGTTAATCGTCTTTCAATCATTGTGCTCAAAGCCACAATATCATCGTCGTCGTCGTCCTCCTCCCCCCTCTCCTCAAAATGGCCGCCATTTTGTCTGCGTTGTCGCATTCTTTTCTTCTCAACAAGTTTTTGTAATTATTTCTGTTTTCCTTAACGGCCACCATTCGCCGTAACACAGATTAATTCATTGAATCACACCTGAAGGCTATTTAGAGTTCTTACAATTGGCTAGAACACATGGAGCATTATATTTTCTCATTATTAAAGAATTGCTAATTAATATCAACGTCATAGTCGTTAAGGCACAGGAAATTAGATGATTGTAGAAGTCAAACGACCTCTGTGTTTCACAAGAGTTGAAGTGCTTTGTCATCGTCTCAAATAATGAAGCTTCAAGAATACTAAAAGAAGAATTACCAATTCCAAGAGAGATGCAACTTTTTCATAACTTATAAAAATATCCGTTTCCAGTCTTACGTTTCGCAATTTTCTGGGATGAGGATTGATAATTTGTATTATTTCGATTATTCGAACTACTATTCTCATCTCGCTTCAGCCGATGTAATCTCCGACCTTCTTCGTGTGCGTCTTGTCGAATATGTGGCGCAACGGATGAAATGCTAAGTAATAATTAGTTCTAAGTTGCAGTTTTCTGGAGGTTGAAGGTTCACTCCTTATTACAGGCCATACTAATAATATAATTAATAATTACTTAAAACTTCTGCCTGGTCTTGAGTGACGGAATGAGAACAATCTACCCTGTTGATTAAATAAAGCATTCAGTTTGAAATTTCATACAGATTCCTTCGAGTTCGACATAAAGATTCCCGAGTTCAATAAGACGCACCTGAAGCAGGTAGAAGGTTACATCGGCTGAAACGTTGTGAAATTAATATCCAAGATGAAAACTGTAGTCCGAATAATTTAAATAATACACATGTAAAACAGACGATAAACCGATGATGATGATGATGATGAACTCGGGAATCTTTATGTCGAACTCGGGAATCAGTACGGAATTTCGAACGGAACGTTTTATTTAATCCACTTAAATTCTCTCGTTACGTCAGCCATGATCGAGTAGAAGTTTTAAGTAATCCGTAATTGTATTCTTAGTATCGCCCGCACTGAGGATTGAACCTTCAACCCCCAGAAGACTGTCACTTCGAACTGATTATTACTTAGCACTTTTATCCGTTGCACTACGGGTCCTGTCTTTTACTTTTCTTTCAAAATTTTTACCAACCTTCGGCAAGCAACAATTTCATCGTCTTTTGCAAGGATCATTTCAAAATTGATTGAACTGATTATTACTTAGCATTTTTATCCGTTGCGCCCGGGGTCCAAATAATAAAAGTTATCAATCCTCATCTAAAAAGAATCGGAAACACAAGAATTATCGAACTTGATGTGTGTATGGAAGGTATTACTGTTATCCCATGGTTGGTGGAGGTCTGTGCTCACCGAGTGCAATTCTTTGTTATGAATTTTATTGTATATTAAACAAGTACGTAAAACTCTTTTCTAAATTTCGTTTGTTTGAATTTATTTTGTCAACTCCGCATTTTTATAAAACAAAAGTCGTCTTCATTTTTATCTTGCCACAGATTGATGTCACATTTTATGTGAGTCACGGCGTGTGATAAAAAAGAGAAATAAACACGTGAAGAATTTAGATTACCAAGTAATGTTATATAATTGATTTTAAATTTTATTAAATGAATAAATCATTTATTTAAATATACATATTTGAGACTTTCAGCGATATACACTTTTTTCAAAGAGTACTTTATTTCTTTTCTTCCTTTTCTATTCTGCTGGTATTAACCTCGAGGGTTGTCCCCTCGTGGATAGAGCAAAGTGTACGTCACTTCTTGTTGACAATTTTGGGAAAGTGAAATTTGATGTTTTATTACCAGCAGAATGAAAAGAAGAAAAAAAGAAAGCACACGAAAAACACATCGGATTTCACTTTCCGAAAATTGTCAACAAAATCGGACGTACACTTCGCTGGTAATAACCTCGTATTACCAGCGGAATGAAAAAGAAAAAAAGTACTCTTTGAAAGTCTCAGATATGTATCTATAAAAAAATGATTTTATTCATTCATTCATTCATTCAATGAATAAATAAATAAATAAATTATATAACATTATTTGGTATTCTAAATACTTCAAATAACTTTACAAAAACAATGTTTTCTATGATATGCAAACTTTTCTATTCAAATACGCGCCAACCACGCAAAAAACACATCGAATTTCACTTTTCCAAAATCGTCAACAAGATCGGACGTACACTTTGCTCTATCCACGAGGGGACAACCCTCGAGGTTAATACCAGCAGAATAAAAAGAAAAGAAAAAAAGGAAGTACTCTTTGAAAAAGGCGTATATCGCCGAAAGTCTCAGATATGTATATTTAAATAAATAATTTTATTCATTTAGTAAATAATAAAACAAAGTATATATAAAATTACTTGGTATCCTAAATTCTTCAAATAACTTTACGAAAATAATGTTTTCTATGATGTGCCAACCACATCTAAGAAATGAATATGTTTAAGATATTTTTGTACACGATCAAACAAAAGTTTGAAAGATTGTGTAACGCCAATCTTTATCAGTTCTTTCCTAACAATCAGTGGTCGAAATATTTGCTTGTATTTCGGCTCGAACATGAACCACTAACAACTTCAGAAAATTCACAACCACTTTAGCCATCAAACAAATCATCTTAAGAAATGTCCATCCATTGACCGCCGGAAAAAAATGAAGAAAGAAATTATCAGTACCAATCTATATACTATTAAAAAGTTATGGTGTTTTAGCGGTTTGTTTGTTCGTATCGAAATTTAGAAAAAGCATGTGATTTGTTGACAAAAAAGGAATAGGCAGAGTACACGTTGCTAAGGCAGTAGTTTTTACGGTGTCTATACCCGAGTTCGAATCTCACGTAAGTCTAAAGGATATTTTTAACTGGATACGTATTTCATAAATTTATAGAAATTAAAATAATAACATAAGAAAACAGTCTATAAATATATTTTTTAAACTAAGTAACATTTTTTTATCATTTCCCAAAAAGTAGACATAAAAGGAATTTGGAATTAGTTCAAAACGAATTACCTTTGCTTAGAAACATAATTTCTAATATTTTGTCAATAAAAATAATACGTAAACATATTTATCGTAGTTACTTGTAAATACTAGGTAGTGTATTTTTTCACGAAATTTCACAAATAAGAAATAAACTTCGTACTAGCTATAAAGCGATATAATCTAGGCAAACATGGAAATTGACATACCCAGGTACTGTACAAACACCACTCATATGAATTAGTTTTAAATAAAATGATATTAAATAAATATTAATTAAATATTTAATAATATTAAATAAATATTAATTAAAAATTAAATATTAAATAAATATTAATTAAATATTAAATATCAAATAAATATTAATTAAAAATTAAATATTAAATAAATATTAATTATATATTGCGCAGATGATGCCATGTATTTTCTTGACTGCTTTTCTACAAAGTCTCGCTGAAATTCATCGAGAACATTTGTCAATATTGTATGACAAACGTGATTTGACTTGACGGTGAAACATTCACAAAGTTCATGCGCCACAATGCTCGCTCATTCATTGCGGCTTCTGGCCGCAATGAGTGAGCGAGCATCAAAGTCAGTGTTCTTCTCCATAAGAGTCTTGATCATAACATGATGCCTTCCAGCCCGTCGTTTAATCTCTGGGGACCACAGGAGCACTTTTTCAGCGGGTTCGTCGTGCTGGATACATTTCTAGCCTATGGTAAATGGCGGCGTTTAACAACTGCAGATATGCGTGGAAGGCATTTTGTTTGTTAAATGGTCTCGCCACGATATGTTTAAGACGGCGCATAGCATTTTGGTATATGATCTATCAAGTTTCTTAAGTGGATAAACAGTAAAAACAAAGTCATGAACAGATGTAAGGCCTCTATCCCAACCATCACTAATGGACCAGAGGTGACAACTTCAGCATCTGATGAAGCCAACATTTTTGCAAAGAACCTTGAATTATTTTTCACCCTTTGCAACCAGGGCCACTTTTATGACCAATAAAACTCTATGCGACATCCGAATAACTGTCCGTGATGTCGCCAAACTAATTAAGAACCTCGATGCCAACAAGACAACTGGTTCCGACAACATCCCGGTCATAATACTCAAGAAACTGCAACCCGGAATAGCTCCTGTCCTTACTAAGCTGTTCAGTCGTTGCTTTAAGGAGAAATGCTTTCCATCTCCTTGGAAGACTTCGTTAGTCAGCCCTGTATTTTAAAATACTGGAGACCGACCCTCTGCATCCCAGTACAGACCGATCAGTCTCCTCTGCGTCATGAGTAAGTTGCTTTCATCTGTAATAAATCAAGCAGTTGTTAACCACCTCAACGAAAACAATATTCTTAGTGACAAGCTATACGGATTTCGTCCTGCAAGCTGACGTGGTGACTGCGATATCGCACAGGATCAGTGAATCGATCGACGGGGGTCTTCGTTTCAAGGACAATAGTTTTTTTATATATCAAAGGCTTTTGGTGGGGTATGACACAAAGGTTTGCTCTGCAAGCTTGTTAGAAATGTCCTCTCAACTCTCAAATCCTTTCTGTCCTAAAGGATTCTAAAGGTTAGGGTTGACGGGCAAAAGTCTGAAGCAAATAGCACCAATGTCGGCGTGCCCCAAGGATCCATTTTGAGCCCAACCTTCTTCCTGATTTTCATAAATGATCTCTCAAATCATATTATGAGATCATTCGTTGACATCTATGCAGAAGACACAACTATTTATGGAAACACTTCGAAGAGTATCGATGATCAAGATCTTTATGACTCTCTCTCTCTATCTATCTCTCTCTCTCTCTCTCATATATATATATATATATATATATATATATATATATATATATATATATATATATATATATATATATATATATATATATATCTTCCAACTTGGAGCACGTGGTGAAATGGAGGAAGAAGTGGCTTGTTACTTTTAACGCCTCTAAAACCAAGCTTATCACTTTTCACTACCAACGCTCGGATCCCCCCCCCAATCGACATGAATGACCCCTTTCTTAGAGGAAACCCTCTTCTTTTACAACCCAGACCTGAAATGGAATCTGTTGCTACGGTTGCTGGAAAATGGTTGGATCATTGTACCGCTTCAGAAAGTACCTCACCCCCGACGCAATCCTCGACCTGTATAAGAGCCAAATAATCCTAATATGAAGTACAGGTCATATCTGGAGAAATGCTGCACGAAGTATTATGTCCTGTCTTGACAGAGTACAAAATCGATTCTGCAATCTAGTGAGGGGAGGGGGGGCATCTCTCTTCGTCCCTACAACTTCTTTCACTCAGAAGAGATGTTGCGAGCCCTTCTCTACGGTATCGTTATGTTCATGAGAGGTACTTTCCATTCACTGCAAGAATTCTCTTTGCCCCAACCACAGCGGAGAACTTTCCTTTCTCTCTCCCTCTCTCCTTACCAAAAACCAAAAGAAACTTCAATGAACAAAGTTTCTTTCATCGAACGCTTCGCATGTGGAACAGGATACAACGAGCCTGCTTCCCAACTGACTACAGCATGGTTGTTATATAATCAAATGTGAACATCCCTTTGTATAATTCAATTTCTCCTAAGTAATCTTCTGCACATCCCGCTCATTGTTTCCGGTCGTCTTGTAGAGGCGATCATCGGTTAACTGACGATCTCTTTGACCCTTATCATCGAGTGCCTCTTCCCTCTCCGGACCTTTAGTAAAAAGAGACGAATAATAAAGAAATAGATTTAATCACTAAACGTCATTGGCAAAAAAAAAAAAAAAGCCCGGATGCTAGATGTTAACTGTTACATACGGGCTTTTTAGTATTCCGCTCTCTGTCAGTAACATCTGAACTGGTTTTTATTGAGTCCGGAAGTAAGAAATGATTGACGAAAAGTAACCGCCTCAAACATGTTTCAGACTTCCGGCAATGTTTATGTTTTAGAGTAAAACATAGCAAGCATAAATTAAACTATAGATGAAAGACATATTCTTTAATAACCTCTTCAAATGTTTCAGCAATTGACGGCTGTTATTCTTCGGAACTTTGTTCATAGACATTTCTCATATATTTTGATAGGCTTACAATCTGGACTTTTCTTTACTTGTGGACGAAAATTTCTGTAGGTCTTAAGTGCTCGCCTGAACTCCAATATCTTCCCCTGTAAAATATTCACAGCAAGAACTCAACTGTCTATCGCCACTGCAAAAATATTCCCTTTTCCATGAACAGAGTTTCTTTTCAAAAACCCCGACTTGTGTAACACATTGCCGCGGTATTGCTTCCCTACATAAACATTGTCGTTTTCAAGTCCAATGTAAACAAATACTTATTGAGCCGTCATCTTAAGTAATCAAACTTTGTCCTTTCCGTATATCGTTTTCAACCCTCTCAGAGTTTAGCATCCAACAGACAAACTTATTTACCCTCATCCTCGAGTGGTCTTTTGCCTTAGTCAGTGGGGTGGCGTCTTTCAAGAAATTCAGGCATTTTGTATAGGCTTACAATCGGGACTTTTCTAGGTCAGTCCAGTGTTCTAACTTTTCTTGTGGATGGATACGATTCCATCTCTTCCAAGAAAATTGAGCATTGATTAATACGCATATGCATCTTCAGTTCCTTCCTTTGTTGAAGTTTCACAGCTTAAACTTATTTATCGTTGTGCCAGGCGTGTGTGTTTGTATGTTGGGGGAATAATAGAGGCGATAAGAACCACTGAAGTTGGTCCACTCGCAAATAAGATTTTACTCCCAATTGTCTTCAGACGTACAGTCTCCTTGCTTAAGCAAACGCTTGGATTTCATTAGCTTTAATTTTGGATCAAATGAATTTGAGGCACCCCAGAATGTGCAACACCGAAAAGGACACATTTCGTCTTAACGCCGATTTTTTAAACTTTTGACTTCCAGCTAAATCGCTTATGATAAATTATAGAGTTTCATAGCGAAATCTACAACATAATACAATCATTTTTTGATAAGCACTTAACGAATCAAAATCATGTGTTATAATATCAATGAGTCATTGTATCACGCAAATGCATACAATGCAACTTTTTAAAATAATATTTTACTTTAGAAGTTATAAACAGTTTGTTAATGAATGTACATTAATGATTGACAAATTGATTTTTACAGCTGTGGGTTCTAAAATTGCGAATTATCTTATATATAAAGTACAGTATGTTCCCCCTATTTTATTGATCATTATAGTTTTCGAACTCAAACCTGTATATGCAAATCTGCTTCAGCAGCTATTTAGGCTAATTTCAGATTCATGTTTTCGGAAATTTATTTTAGAATGGAAATTTTAGCTGAGAAAGAATTATTTTGTTTTTTTGTTGCTTTTTTTGTTGCATTCAACATGGAATAATTGTTATGATTGAGAAAAGGGATCGGTTGTGAATCAAAGCAAGGGATTATGGTTGTCAATTAAAGCAAGGGATGATGGTTGTCAATTAAAGCAAGGGATGATCGTGCGACAATGGTAGTAGCGGGTGTCGTAGGAAATTAACAATTACAGCACAACAGAAGCAATGTCTTTTTTCCAAAGGCGATTTCTTCTTGCAAGCCATTTAATAAATACACTGCATGGAAAGTTAAAAAGAACAAAAACCTTCTCCGCATGGAAATATTTTATATTCAACAAAACGTTGACAATCCACCTTCTCTATTGTGTAAAATACTTAACTGAAACTAGTTTAGACCCACTATTTAAGTGGTGTTAGTATAGTACCTGGATGGCGGTGGTTAAGTGGATATCGACACGGACTGAAGACCTGGGTGTTCCAAGTTCGAATCCAGTCGGTTCCACAGTACTATTTTCACTTAGGGATGTTGACAACTTTCTCGTAAGTACCCGATGTCTTTCCAGATTTCAAACTAGAAAAACATCGGGGAAACTAATGCCAACACCAGAATCATCTGATTCACACGAAAGAAGAAGTACCTGGGTATGTTAATTTCCATCTTTATCTATCTTCTACCGCTAGTGTGAAAAAACTATTTTTGAAATTTCGTAGAAAAAATATGCTACTTAGCATTTTCATGAGAGAGTAAGTAACTACGATGAATGTATTTACAAATTGGTTTTATTGGCAAAAAAACATTAGAGATTATGTTTTTAAGCAAAAATAATTCGCTTTGAACTAATGCCGAATAATGTTTTTGCGAAGTTAAAAAATGGCCACTTAGTTTTACAAATATTAATGCAATATTGTTTTTATATTATTGTATTATGTTAATGTCTTTAAATTTATAAAACACGTCTCCAGTCCATAATCCTTTGTCAGCAATATCAGCGACAATTCCGACCCTGCATCCCCCAGTTCTCTCTTTCCAACCACGTGAACAATGGCAGCCATTGTTCACGTGGTTAGAAAGAACAACAACTACAGCGGTCCTTTTCTAACAAATCATCATCATCATCATCATCATCATCATCATCATCATCATCATCATCATCATCATCATCATCATCAATTCTGTTAACAACCATCAACTGATCCATGCACCAGCACCGTCGGTTACAATGTGCCTCATGTAAGTCAAAGGTATACCGCAGCGAACCAGACAATAACAGATACACTAAAAAGCAATAGCTCCCAGTGGAAGACTAAAGGACACTTCGGTCAGGATAATCATTACAATCATCTCTTCTTGCCGATTAACTGAATCATGAACACTTCCATATAAAACGTTTATTTCTTTCTTTAAAATAAATACCACAATAATATTTTCTTGCACACATTAATTTCTTTTTCTTCCTTTTCGAATTTCTCCTTCTTTGTGTTCAATAGCATTACGCTCAGTATATATATATATATATATATATATATATATATATATATATATATATATATATATATATATATATATATGTGTGTGTGTGTGTGTGTGTTCTTTTTTACAGAGTAGTGAAAATGACGTATATAATTAATAATAGGGACACCCTCAGACTTGTCCCTGGTTGGACTACTTCCGGTTTCATATCCTCATGGAACACAAACAAGTAATTGTAGCAGGTTACTCAATGATCGCATGGTAGGTGTTTTTAATCCTCTTAGTATTTTGATATTTTGAACATCTTCAATAAAAGATTTTACGTTTTTTTCTCTCTAAGCATAGAACTAAATAGTATTATTTATATCGCTCTCATTTAGCGTACTCTGTTGACCTTTTTCCAACCTGTGAACCTTTATTTCTCCTCGCTCGTAACTTTGTTCCCACCTAATATGATTTGTACTTTTCACTTTTTAGCATTATTTCTACGCTCGAATAGCTACCCTTTCTGTTAGAGAACTATTTTCCATTTTGCAATGTATTAAGTTCACGTCTCTTGTCTTTTGACTCTCAGATTTGTTCCTGGTTAGACTACTGTCGGTTTCGTCGCCTCAGTGAATATAAGTAATTGTAGCAGGTTACTCAGTGGCCGCATGGAGCCGTTTTCAATCCCTCTAAATATTCCGATATGTTGAGCATCATCAGTAAGAGAACTATCATCAATTTTGCAATGTATTAAATTCCAGACCCTTGTAGCAGTTACCTCCTCCTTTCAAAACATAACTACACCGGTTTGCCGGTAGGTGGCGCTTTATCACCAACAGGTGGCGCTGTAAAGCGACACCAGAGTTATCTGCCCTTCGGACTATAAAACCCGGAGCCAAACGGAAAAGCTCTCTCTCCTTCACAGACCAGCATCGGAGAACAACGCTGGCACCAGCGCTCCGTTTCACTCGCCTTTTGGCCTCGACAGGATGACGCTGACACTAGCGTCCCGTTTCACTCTTCTCTGGTCGGCAGAACGACGCTAATACACTAGCGTTTCGTCTCACGCTTTTCTTCTCAACCAGCATAACAACTACCAACACACGTGGGCAAACAACGGTAAGAGTTCTCAACTCGTTTTCTTTGTGTACGGCTTTTCAAAGACTTTTCCTACGCCGGATTCATTTCTTCTTATACCTTTTCAAGAACTGTTTTTCTAATCATCAACAGCCCAATGTTCAGTATCGAGGGTCGTGTTCCCCCGATTATAAACGTGTTCAGTAAATCAAGCAATGCTGCATGCAAAAGACAGAGTAATAATTAATAAACAAAAATGAAGTAGTTCAAATAACGTTTATTGAACGTGTGTGTACGTGGAATGATGAAGTGTGTGATGTATGCATGTGTGTCGATGGAAAAACAGTTCTTGAAAAGGTATAAGAAGAAATGAATCCGGCGTAGGAAAAGTCTTTGAAAAGCCGTACACAAAGAAAACGAGTTGAGAACTCTTACCGTTGTTTGCCCACGTGTGTTGGTAGTTGTTATGCTGGTTGAGAAGAAAAGCGTGAGACGAAACGCTAGTGTATTAGCGTCGTTCTGCCGACCAGAGAAGAGTGAAACGGGACGCTAGTGTCAGCGTCATCCTGTCGAGGCCAAAAGGCGAGTGAAACGGAGCGCTGGTGCCAGCGTTGTTCTCCGATGCTGGTCTGTGAAGGAGAGAGAGCTTTTCCGTTTGGCTCCGGGTTTTATAGTCCGAAGGGCAGATAACTCTGGTGTCGCTTTACAGCGCCACCTGTTGGTGATAAAGCGCCACCTACCGGCAAACCGGTGTAGTTATGTTTTGAAAGGAGGAGGTAACTGCTACAAGGACTCCCCCCCAGATTGAAAAATATTGAAAATATTATTCAATATATACAGTTGTAGATGAGAAGCATTCTTTGTGGGTATGTCTGTTTTGCTGTTGAAGATTAGAAAAAGTAGAGTGCACGCTACTTATTTCTGTTTTTCTATCTGAATTGAATGATTGATCGCAAGTGCATCTGCAGAATTGAGTGTTTGTAACGCATGTGGATCTGCGTGTTGTTTGCATGCAATTGGGTCTGCATCAAGTTTGAGCGCAAGTGAGTCTGCGGTCGAAAAATGCTGAGTGCAAGCGAATTTGCACATGTTGGTGGCGTTGTTCATGTTGATTAGTCTGCGCGATGCAGAGCTGATGAACAAACGTTGAATTGTCAGTGTTGTCCGGGAATGTTTGGTGCTTGGGTCTGCGCGGTTGTTGATGAGTGAGCACAAGTGAATCTGTGCGGTATTGATGAGTGAGCACAAGTGAGTCTGTGCAGGTGTTGATGAATGAGCACAAGCGAGTCTGTGCAGGTGTTGATGAATGAGCACAAGTGAGTCTGTGCAGGTGTTGATGAATGAGCACAAGTGAGTCTGTGCAGGTGTTGATGAATGAGCACAAGTGAGTCTGCAGTTGTTGATGAGTGAGCACAAGTGGGTCTGTGCAGTTGTTGATGAATGAGCACAAGTGAGTCTGTGCAATTGTTGATGAATGAGCACAAGTGAGTCTGTGCAATTGTTGATGAATGAGCACAAATGAGTCTGTGCAATCGTTGATGAATGAGCACAAGTGAGTCTGTGCAATCGTTGATGAATGAGCACAAGTGAGTCTGTGCAATTGTTGATGTTGTTCATGTTAATTAGTCCGTGTTGTGGAGCTGATGAACAAACATCTAGTTGTTGAGATTGGTGGTACACTATGGTCAAAGTCAGATGCACAAATGTCTGCAAGTGAGTTAGCAGGTCCGGGTACAAGTGGGTCTGTACTGGTGTTGATGCGCGTCGTTCGAGTTGATGTGTCCCCCAGTTGATCAACGAACGTCCAGTTGTTGAGTATTTAGTCGTGCTTGTGCAGTTGTACTCATTTTGAACTGGTGTGATTTCTTCCATAGTGTCGTCAGTGATGTCCGGAAATGTTTGGTGCTTGATGAATGTCCGGGAAAATGTGGTTGTTCATCTTGTGTTGAAGATTGTTGGTAGGCCTTGAAGGGTGATGTTGTTCGTGTTTGTCGTCGTGTGCTGGTCGTTTTGTAGTTTTCTTTTCCTTTATATATATATTTCCAACACGTGGGTAGAAAGGAAAAAGAAAAAAAAAATGGAGTCATAATTTGTTTCACACGAGAAATGACGTTTTTTGTTTTCGTTTTAGTTTGTTTTAATGTTAGTTTCCACGTAGAGAAAGAATGGCGGCTTCTCTTTTTCTTTGTTGTCGAAAAGAAAGAAAAAAAAAAATTCGTATTTTCTTTTTTTGTTTGAATTTTCATTTCCAAATGGCGGCATTATTTTGAATTTTTTTATCAACATGTGGTCACAAAAAAGATGGGCAGCGTGAGCGTTTGTTTTCTTTTGTTTTCTTTTTATCTCCACGTGTTCAAAACAAAAGAAAATGGCGTCTTGTAAGGTCCTATTGTTCGTCGAAAAAGAAGAATAAAAAAGTTTGTCTTTTCCTTTGTATATATTTTTCCGACACGTGGGTGGTGAAAGAGAGAAGAAAAAAAATGAAATTGTAATTTGTTTTATATTCGGAGAGAGTCGAGAAATGTTTTTGTTTTTCTTTGATTGTTTATTTCCACGTGGCCAGGAAAAAAAATAATGTCGGTTTCTTTTCTTTTGTTTGTATATTTCTACCACGTGGGTAGAAAAAAAAGGAAAAAGATGGGTGCGTAATTCGTTTCACCACGAAAGAAAAAACGAGAAATGTTTTATATATATATATATATATATATATATATATATATATATATATTTTTTTTTGTTCTAGTACGAAATTAATTACTCCGTCAGATACAACAAAGCTTGCACGTCGGGTCACCAATGTTCAGTATCGAGGGTCGTGTTCCCCCGATTATAAACGTGTTCAGTAAATCAAGCAATGCTGCATGCAAAAGACAGAGTAATAATTAATAAACAAAAATGAAGTAGTTCAAATAACGTTTATTGAACGTGTGTGTACGTGGAATGATGAAGTGTGTGATGTATGCATGTGTGTCGATGGAAAAACAGTTCTTGAAAAGGTATAAGAAGAAATGAATCCGGCGTAGGAAAAGTCTTTGAAAAGCCGTACACAAAGAAAACGAGTTGAGAACTCTTACCGTTGTTTGCCCACGTGTGTTGGTAGTTGTTATGCTGGTTGAGAAGAAAAGCGTGAGACGAAACGCTAGTGTATTAGCGTCGTTCTGCCGACCAGAGAAGAGTGAAACGGGACGCTAGTGTCAGCGTCATCCTGTCGAGGCCAAAAGGCGAGTGAAACGGAGCGCTGGTGCCAGCGTTGTTCTCCGATGCTGGTCTGTGAAGGAGAGAGAGCTTTTCCGTTTGGCTCCGGGTTTTATAGTCCGAAGGGCAGATAACTCTGGTGTCGCTTTACAGCGCCACCTGTTGGTGATAAAGCGCCACCTACCGGCAAACCGGTGTAGTTATGTTTTGAAAGGAGGAGGTAACTGCTACACTCTCTTTCTAGGTTATATTAGAGTCCCTGTCTTTGCTAATCTCGCTTTGTTGTATTTACATGTTAGTGAAACGGATATTTTGTTCCTTTTCAGTGTAACCCTTTTCTGAATTACCTACTAGACACACTCCTCGAGTGTCTTCGGTCTCTCTGTACAAGGGTTTGTCAGAACAAATTGATATAAAGATACTCCACCCTACAAGTAAGCCCTGACTAAATATAAAAAAATAACAGTGTTCGAAGCCCAAATAAGATCCCCTTGAGACGGCTATACACTGGTGCATACGAGGAACTGTGCACATTCTTTTAGTGATGTTACCTAAAGTAACAGCACTTAGCTGGATACTCCACCAGATTAGATGACTTCTTGCCCTGGAATCCGCTAAGACCAAGCGACAACAAGAAAGATATATAAAAACCTAGTTAACTGGTCAATTCGGAAGTGGAAAATAATGTTCACTTCTTTACTAACTAAACGTTTGAGAGGTAAAGGATAACTTTAGTTAAATACTTGGGTATCTATGTATCTGATATAGAGATCAAGTGTTTGCCCGAGGAAAGGGGCCCCTTGATTTCTGAGATTTTACACTGAAGTAAAATAATTAATCAAAGTAAATAAAACAGTTCTTCTTACGCTGGGCGTTAATTAGACGTGAAATGAATTCGCGAAATAGAATTTAGAATTTGCAACTTTTAAGTTTATGGTAAAAACAAAATGGTTTGAGTAGATTGTTTGTCACGTTAGTTACAAAAGAAAATACGAAAAATAATTCAGGTGAAGATTTTATTTGAAAAAACAAACACTTTAATAATTTGTAAAGTTTGAGTAGATTGTTTGTCACTTGAGTTACAAACGAAAATACGAAAATAACTTCAGGTGAAGATTTTATTGGAAAAAACAAACACTTTAATAATTTGTAAAGTTTGAGTAGATTGTTTGTCACTTGAGTTACAAACGAAAATACGAAAATAACTTCAGGTGAAGATTTTATTTGAAAAAAAAAACACTTTAATAATATACAAAGTTTGAGTAGATTGTTTGTCACGTTAGTTACAAACGAAAATACGAAAATAAATTCAGGTGAAGATTTTATTGGAAAAAACAAACACTTTAATAATTTGTAAAGTTTGAGTAGATTGTTTGTCGCTTGAGTTACAAACGAAAATACGAAAATAACTTCAGGTGAAGATTTTATTGGAAAAAACAAACACTTTAATAATTTGTAAAGTTTGAGTAGATTGTTTGTCGCTTGAGTTACGAAAGAAAATACGAAAATAACTTCAGGTGAAGATTTTATTTGAAAAAAAAACACTTTAATAATTTGTACAGTTTGAGTAGATTGTTTGTCACTTGAGTTACAAATAGAAATACGAAAATAAATTCAGGTGAAGATTTTATTTGAAAAAACGAACACTTTAATAATTTGTAAAGTTTGAGTAGATTGTTTGTCACTTGAGTTACAAACGAAAATACGAAAATAAATTCAGGTGAAGATTTTATTTGAAAAAAAAACACTTTAATAATTTGTAAAGTTTGAGTAAATTGTTTGTCACTTGAGTTACAAACGAAAATACGAAAATAAATTCAGGTGAAGATTTTATTTGAAAAAAAAACACTTTAATAATTTGTAAAGTTTGAGTAGATTGTTTGTCACTTGAGTTACAAACGAAAATACGAAAATAAATTCAGGTGAAGATTTTATTTGAAAAAAAAAACACTTTAATAATTTGTAAAGTTTGAGTAGATTGTTTGTCACTTGAGTTACAAACGAAAATACGAAAATAAATTCAGGTGAAGATTTTATTTGAAAAAAAAAACACTTTAATAATTTGTAAAGTTTGAGTAGATTGTTTGTCATTTGAGTTACAAACGAAAATACGAAAATAAATTCAGGTGAAGATTTTATTGGAAAAAACTAACACTTTAATAATCTGTAAAGTTTGAGTAAATTGTTCGTCGCCTGAGTAACAAAAGAAAATACGAAAATAAATTCAGGTGAAGATTTTATTTGATAAAAACAAACACTTTAATAATTTGTAAAGTTTGAGTAGATTGTTTATCACTTGAGTAACAAACGAAAATACGAAAATAAATTCAGGTGAAGATTTTATTGGAAAAAACTAACACTTTAATAATCTGTAAAGTTTGAGTAAATTGTTCGTCGCCTGAGTAACAAAAGAAAATACGAAAATAAATTCAGGTGAAGATTTTATTTGATAAAAACAAACACTTTAATAATTTGTAAAGTTTGAGTAGATTGTTTGTCACTTGAGTTACAAACGAAAATACGAAAATAAATTCAGGTGAAGATTTTATTGGAAAAAACAAACACTTTAATAATCTGTAAAGTTTGAGTAAATTGTTCGTCGCCTGAGTAACAAAAGAAAATACGAAAATAAATTCAGGTGAAGATGTTTTTTAAAAAAACAAACACTTTAATAATTTGTAAAGTTTGAGTAAATTGTTCGTCGCTTGAGTAACAAAAGAAAATACGAAAATAACTTCAGGTGAAGATTTTATTGGAAAAAAAAACACTTTAATAATTTGTAAAGTTTGAGTAAATTGTGTGTCACTTGAGTTACACACGAAAATACGAAAATAAATTCAGGTGAAGATTTTATTTGAAAAAAAACACTTTAATAATTTGTAAAGTTTGAGTAGATTGTTTGTCACTTGAGTTACAAACGAAAATACGAAAATAAATTCAGGTGAAGATTTTATTTGAAAAAAAAAAACACTTTAATAATTTGTAAAGTTTGAGTAGATTGTTTGTCACTTGAGTTACAAACGAAAATACGAAAATAAATTCAGGTGAAGATTTTATTTGAAAAAAAAAACACTTTAATAATTTGTAAAGTTTGAGTAGATTGTTTGTCATTTGAGTTACAAACGAAAATACGAAAATAACTTCAGGTGAAGATTTTATTGGAAAAAACTAACACTTTAATAATCTGTAAAGTTTGAGTAAATTGTTCGTCGCCTGAGTAACAAAAGAAAATACGAAAATAAATTCAGGTGAAGATTTTATTTGATAAAAAAAACACTTTAATAATTTGTAAAGTTTGAGTAGATTGTTTGTCACTTGAGTTACAAACGAAAATACGAAAATAAATTCAGGTGAAGATTTTATTGGAAAAAACAAACACTTTAATAATCTGTAAAGTTTGAGTAAATTGTTCGTCGCCTGAGTAACAAAAGAAAATACGAAAATAAATTCAGGTGAAGATTTTATTTGATAAAAACAAACACTTTAATAATTTGTAAAGTTTGAGTAGATTGTTTGTCACTTGAGTTACAAACGAAAATACGAAAATAAATTCAGGTGAAGATTTTATTGGAAAAAACAAACACTTTAATAATCTGTAAAGTTTGAGTAAATTGTTCGTCGCCTGAGTAACAAAAGAAAATACGAAAATAAATTCAGGTGAAGATGTTTTTTAAAAAAACAAACACTTTAATAATTTGTAAAGTTTGAGTAAATTGTTCGTCGCTTGAGTAACAAAAGAAAATACGAAAATAACTTCAGGTGAAGATTTTATTTGAAAAAAAACACTTTAATAATTTGTAAAGTTTGAGTAGATTGTTTGTCACTTGAGTTACAAACGAAAATACGAAAATAAATTCAGGTGAAGATTTTATTTGAAAAAAAAAACACTTTAATAATTTGTAAAGTTTGAGTAGATTGTTTGTCACTTGAGTTACAAACGAAAATACGAAAATAAATTCAGGTGAAGATTTTATTTGAAAAAAAAACACTTTAATAATTTGTAAAGTTTGAGTAAATTGTTTGTCACTTGAGTTACAAACGAAAATACGAAAATAAATTCAGGTGAAGATTTTATTTGAAAAAAAACACTTTAATAATTTGTAAAGTTTGAGTAGATTGTTTGTCACTTGAGTTACAAACGAAAATACGAAAATAAATTCAGGTGAAGATTTTATTTGAAAAAAAAAACACTTTAATAATTTGTAAAGTTTGAGTAGATTGTTTGTCACTTGAGTTACAAACGAAAATACGAAAATAAATTCAGGTGAAGATTTTATTTGAAAAAAAAAACACTTTAATAATTTGTAAAGTTTGAGTAGATTGTTTGTCATTTGAGTTACAAACGAAAATACGAAAATAAATTCAGGTGAAGATTTTATTGGAAAAAACTAACACTTTAATAATCTGTAAAGTTTGAGTAAATTGTTCGTCGCCTGAGTAACAAAAGAAAATACGAAAATAAATTCAGGTGAAGATTTTATTTGATAAAAACAAACACTTTAATAATTTGTAAAGTTTGAGTAGATTGTTTATCACTTGAGTTACAAACGAAAATACGAAAATAAATTCAGGTGAAGATTTTATTGGAAAAAACTAACACTTTAATAATCTGTAAAGTTTGAGTAAATTGTTCGTCGCCTGAGTAACAAAAGAAAATACGAAAATAAATTCAGGTGAAGATTTTATTTGATAAAAACAAACACTTTAATAATTTGTAAAGTTTGAGTAGATTGTTTGTCACTTGAGTTACAAACGAAAATACGAAAATAAATTCAGGTGAAGATTTTATTGGAAAAAACAAACACTTTAATAATCTGTAAAGTTTGAGTAAATTGTTCGTCGCCTGAGTAACAAAAGAAAATACGAAAATAAATTCAGGTGAAGATGTTTTTTAAAAAAACAAACACTTTAATAATTTGTAAAGTTTGAGTAAATTGTTCGTCGCTTGAGTAACAAAAGAAAATACGAAAATAACTTCAGGTGAAGATTTTATTGGAAAAAAAAACACTTTAATAATTTGTAAAGTTTGAGTAAATTGTTTGTCACTTGAGTTACACACGAAAATACGAAAATAAATTCAGGTGAAGATTTTATTTGAAAAAAAACACTTTAATAATTTGTAAAGTTTGAGTAGATTGTTTGTCACTTGAGTTACAAACGAAAATACGAAAATAAATTCAGGTGAAGATTTTATTTGAAAAAAAAAACACTTTAATAATTTGTAAAGTTGGAGTAGATTGTTTGTCACTTGAGTTACAAACGAAAATACGAAAATAAATTCAGGTGAAGATTTTATTTGAAAAAAAAAACACTTTAATAATTTGTAAAGTTTGAGTAGATTGTTTGTCATTTGAGTTACAAACGAAAATACGAAAATAAATTCAGGTGAAGATTTTATTGGAAAAAACTAACACTTTAATAATCTGTAAAGTTTGAGTAAATTGTTCGTCGCCTGAGTAACAAAAGAAAATACGAAAATAAATTCAGGTGAAGATTTTATTTGATAAAAAAAACACTTTAATAATTTGTAAAGTTTGAGTAGATTGTTTGTCACTTGAGTTACAAACGAAAATACGAAAATAAATTCAGGTGAAGATTTTATTGGAAAAAACAAACACTTTAATAATCTGTAAAGTTTGAGTAAATTGTTCGTCGCCTGAGTAACAAAAGAAAATACGAAAATAAATTCAGGTGAAGATTTTATTTGATAAAAACAAACACTTTAATAATTTGTAAAGTTTGAGTAGATTGTTTGTCACTTGAGTTACAAACGAAAATACGAAAATAAATTCAGGTGAAGATTTTATTGGAAAAAACAAACACTTTAATAATCTGTAAAGTTTGAGTAAATTGTTCGTCGCCTGAGTAACAAAAGAAAATACGAAAATAAATTCAGGTGAAGATGTTTTTTAAAAAAACAAACACTTTAATAATTTGTAAAGTTTGAGTAAATTGTTCGTCGCTTGAGTAACAAAAGAAAATACGAAAATAACTTCAGGTGAAGATTTTATTGGAAAAAAAAACACTTTAATAATTTGTAAAGTTTGAGTAAATTGTTTGTCACTTGAGTTACACACGAAAATACGAAAATAAATTCAGGTGAAGATTTTATTTGAAAAAAAACACTTTAATAATTTGTAAAGTTTGAGTAGATTGTTTGTCACTTGAGTTACAAACGAAAATACGAAAATAAATTCAGGTGAAGATTTTATTTGAAAAAAAAAACACTTTAATAATTTGTAAAGTTTGAGTAGATTGTTTGTCACTTGAGTTACAAACGAAAATACGAAAATAAATTCAGGTGAAGATTTTATTTGAAAAAAAAAACACTTTAATAATTTGTAAAGTTTGAGTAGATTGTTTGTCACTTGAGTTACAAACGAAAATACGAAAATAAATTCAGGTGAAGATTTTATTTGAAAAAAAAAACACTTTAATAATTTGTAAAGTTTGAGTAGATTGTTTGTCACTTGAGTTACAAACGAAAATACGAAAATAAATTCAGGTGAAGATTTTATTTGAAAAAAAAAACACTTTAATAATTTGTAAAGTTTGAGTAGATTGTTTGTCATTTGAGTTACAAACGAAAATACGAAAATAAATTCAGGTGAAGATTTTATTGGAAAAAACTAACACTTTAATAATCTGTAAAGTTTGAGTAAATTGTTCGTCGCCTGAGTAACAAAAGAAAATACGAAAATAAATTCAGGTGAAGATTTTATTTGATAAAAAAAACACTTTAATAATTTGTAAAGTTTGAGTAGATTGTTTGTCACTTGAGTTACAAACGAAAATACGAAAATAAATTCAGGTGAAGATTTTATTGGAAAAAACAAACACTTTAATAATCTGTAAAGTTTGAGTAAATTGTTCGTCGCCTGAGTAACAAAAGAAAATACGAAAATAAATTCAGGTGAAGATGTTTTTTAAAAAAACAAACACTTTAATAATTTGTAAAGTTTGAGTAAATTGTTCGTCGCTTGAGTAACAAAAGAAAATACGAAAATAACTTCAGGTGAAGATTTTATTGGAAAAAAACAAACACTTTAATAATTTGTAAAGTTTGAGTAGATTGTTTGTCGCTTGAGTTACGAAAGAAAATACGAAAATAATTTCAGGTCCAGATTTTATTTAAAAAAACAAACTCTTTAATAATTTGTACAGTTTGAGTAGATTGTTTGTCACAAATAAACACTTTAATAATTTGTACAGTTTGAGTAGATTGTTTGTTACAAATAAAAATACGAAAATAACTTCAGGTGAAGATTTTATTTGAAAAAAAAACACTTTAATAATTTGTACAGTTTGAGTTGATTGTTTGTCGCTTGAGTTACAAAAGACAATACGAAAATAAATTCAGGTGAAGATTTTATTTGAAAAAAAAAACACTTTAATAATTTGTAAAGTTGGAGTAGATTGTTTGTCGCTTGAGTTACGAAAGAAAATACGAAAATAAATTCAGATTAAGCTTTTATTTGAAATAAAACCTATTTTAATAATTTGTAAAGTTTGAGTAGATTGTTTGTCGCTTGAGTTACAACAGAAAATACGAAACTAACTTTAGGTGAAGATTTTATTAAAAAAACACTTTAATAATTTGTAACGGTTTAGTGTATTTTTTGTCGCTTGAGTTACAAAAGAAAATACGAAAATAACTTCAGGTGAAGATTTTATTTGAAAATACAAACACTTTAATTTGTTATAAAAGTTTGAGTAGATTGTTTGTTGCTTGAGTTACAAGAGAAAATACACAAATACCTTCAGGTGAATATTTTATTTGAAAAAAAAAACCACTTTAATAATTTGTACGGTTTGAGTAGATTGATTGTCGCTTGAGTTACAAAAGACAATACGAAAATAATTTTAGGTGAAGATTTTATTTAAAGAAAAAAACACTTTAATGATCCGTACAGTTTGAGTAGATGATTTGTCGCTTGAGTTACAAATAAAAATACGAAAATAACTCCAGGTGAAGATTTTATTTGAAAAAAAAAACATTTTAATAATCTGTAAAGTTTGAGTAGATTGTTTGTCGCTTGAGTTACAAAAGAAAATACGAAAATAAGTTCAGGTGAAGATTTTATTTGAAAAAAAAAAAACACTTTTATAATGTGTAAAGTTTGAGTAGATTGTTTGTCGCTTGAGTAACAAAAGTAAATACGAAAATAAATTCAGGTGAAGATGTTTTTTGAAAAAACACTTTAATAATTGTAAAGGTTGAGTATATTGTTCATGGCTTGAGTTACGAAAGAAAATACGAAAATAACTTGTGATGAAGATTTCATTAAAAAAACAGTTTAATAATTTGTAAAGTTGAGTAGATTGTTTGTCGCTTGAGTTACAAAAGAAAATACGAAAATAAATTTAGATGAACATTTTATTTGAAAAAAAAACACTTTAATAATTTGTAAAGTTTGAGTAGATTGTTTGTCACTTGAGTTACAAACGAAAATACGAAAATAAATTCAGGTGAAGATTTTATTGGAAAAAACAAACACTTTAATAATTTGTAAAGTTTGAGTAGATTTTTTTGTCGCTTGAGTTACAAAAGAAAATACGAAAATAACTTCAGGTGAAGATTTTATTTGAAAAAAAAAACACATTTATAATTTGTAAAGTTTGAGTAGATTGTTTGTCGCTTGAGTTACAAATAAAAATACGAAAATAACTTTAGGTGAAGATTTTATTTGGAAAAACAAACACTTTAATAATTCGTAAAGTTTAAGTAGATTGTTTGTAGCTTGAGTTACAAAAGAAAATACGAAAATAACTCCATGTGAAGATTTTATTTGAAAAAAAGAAACATTTTAATAATCTGTAAAGTTTGAGTAGATTGTTTGTCACTTTAGTTACAAAAGAAAATACGAAAATAAATTCAGATTAAGATTTTATTTGAAATAAAACCTATTTCAATAATTTGTAAAGTTTGAGTAGATTGTTTGTCGCTTGAGTTACAACAGAAAATACGAAAATAACTTTAGGTAGGTGAAGATTTTATTAAAAAAAACACTTTAATAATTGTTAAGTTTGAGGAGATTGTTTGTCGCTTGAGTTTCAAAAGAAAATACGAAAATAACTTTAGATGAAGATTTTATTTGAAAAAACAAACACTTTAATAATTTGTAAAGTTCGAGTAGATTTTTTGTCGCTTGAGTTACAAAAGAAAATACGAAAATAACTTCAGGTCAAGATTTTATTTGAAAAAAAAAACACTTTAATAATTTGTACAGTTTGAGTAGATTGTTTGTCGCTTGAGTTACAAAAGACAATACGAAAATAAATTCAGGTGAAGATTTTATTTGAAAAAAAAAACACTTTAATAATTTGTACAGTTTGAGTAGATTGTTTGTCGCTTGAGTTACGAAAGAAAATACGAAAATAAATTCAGGTGAAGATTTTATTTGAAAAAAAAACACTTTAAGAATTTGTAAAGTTTGAGTAGATTGTTTGTCACTTGAGTTACATAAGAAAATACGAAAATAACTTCAGGTGAAGATTTTATTGGAAAAAAAAACACTTGAATAATTTGCAAAGTTTGAGTAGATTGTTTGTCGCTTGAGTTACAAAAGAAAATACGAAAATAATATCAGGTGAAGATTTTACTTGAAAAAAAATACTTTAATAATTTGTAAAGTTTGAGTAGATTGTTTGTAGCCTGAGTAACAAAAGAAAATACGAAAATAAATTCAGGTGAAGATTTTATTTGAAAAAAATACTTTAATAATTTGTAAAGTTTAAGTAGATTGTTTGTCGCTTGAGTTACGAAAGAAAATACGAAAATAACTTCAGGTGAAGATTTTATTTGAAAAAAAACACTTTAAGAATTTGTAAAGTTTAAGTGGATTGTTTGTCGCTTGATTTACAAAAGAAAATACGAAAATAACTTCAGGTGAAGATTTTATTTGAACCCCCATCCAAAAAAAAAGCTGGTCAAGTAAGTTGCACGAAATAATACAAGAAATTTCATAAACTGCCCCCCCCCCCCAATAAAAATACAATACGTTGATACCACACAAAAATAGTCATCAAACGTCAAAGAAAAATAGAAAGACATAGGCGGGAGAGCACTAACAAGACCTCCACTGGAAGAGTGCGAGTAGTACTGAGATGTTGGGGAGGCTCGTTGCCACCCAAATCTCAGATTGTCGTTGTCAGCGAGAATCAATGGTAAGCGTCTGTTGCGATAACGCAAAGACATAGCAGAACCTCGTGGACATACTTGGTTGCTTACCAGCCGTCTTCTCCTTCTTCTTACAGGAAAAATATATGCCAGCTACAATTTTTTAAGCAAATAAAATGAACATTTTAACGCTTTGTTTTATTTAATGTAACCATTTAAATATTTATAAAATGTATTTTTCTTACCGCAACCGTAAGAATACTTGTCAGCTAAGTACTTTTTAAATAAATAAAATGAATGTAACTTTTAAGTCGATGAAGACAGAATTCTATTCATGGCATCTTATTCGATTTTAGAACATTTCATTTTAAAATGAGTAAAGTCTTAATTTTTGGTCAGGGCGACATAAGATATTTCTCAATTTCATCTTTGGCGATCGAGGGATCTCATTTTTTTAATGGGGGTGGCGTTTTGTTTAATTTATTTAAATATTTACAACATTAATAATTTCTGTCTTACCATAAAACTTATTGTCAAAGTGACATTTGTTTTATTTATTTAAAGGATATTTATCCTTTAAATAAATAAAACAAATGTCACTTTTAGGTCGACAACCAGGACATAATTCTATTTATGACGTCTTATTTGATTTTTGAACATAAGTAAAGTCTCATGTTTTGGTCGTAGCGACATCAGATATTTCTGAATTTCATTGGCGATTGACTATTCACATTGTAAAAACTACTTCCTTTGTAATGGTACTCTGCCTATTCCTTTTTTGTCAACGAAACACATATTTCTATTTGCGTACAATCATAGATACCCCAAGACACACCAATGACTATTTAATAGTATATAAATATATTTTTAGCGTAAAAATAATTGCCAGCTAAATATTCTTTAAATAAATAAAACATTTCTAGGTCGAAGACGACAAAATTCTATTTATGACATCTTATTCGATTTTAGAACAATTCATTTTGAAATGAGTAATATCTAATTTTTGACCACAACGACATCAAATTCACCATTTAAAAATAGATGTGGTGCTTTGTTTTATTTATTTATTGTAACAATTTAGATATTTATAAAATACTCTCTTTATCACTGGAAAAATGATTGTCATCTAAGTATACTTTAAATAAATAAAACAAATGTCATTTCTAGGTCGACGATGACAGAATTCTATTTATGGCATCTTATTCGATTTTAGAACAATTCATTTTGAAATGAGTAAAGTCTAATTTTACTTTAAATAAATAAAACAAATGCCACTTTTAAGTCGACGACGACAGAATTCTATTTATGGCATCTTATTCGCTTTTAGAAAAATTCATTTTTGAATTAGTAAAAATGTTAATTTTTGGTGGTAGCGACATCAATTTCAGCTGGGGATCTATTTTTTTTTAATATGTGTGATAGGTGATAACGTACGTATAGAAGAATGCATTTGCGTATTATTATAGACAAGAAGAAGAAGAAGAAGAAGAAGAAGAAGAAGAAGAAGATGAAGAAATTGGTCTTTCTGAACAAGTCACGTATATTTATGTTTCATCAACGCACATTTCTCTCGCTGGTTACAATAACAGATCGACGAATTCTTTGGATGCGTCGTCTTGTTGTCTTCTGCTCTCCTGTCTTTTGGAGCCGTTGAACTTCGTCGCCTGGGAAACGCGTCTCCACGGCGACTGCCATGACTTCCAATCTTTCCGTTTGTCTCCGTGCGTCATTTTTCTTTTCTTTCTCTTCGCTTTGTCACCGTGTCTTTCTCTCTCTCCCTTGCACCCCCCTCTGTGTCGCGGTACGTTACGCAAACGCTGTCTCCGCATCAAATGAATATCCATCCGCTTACCATTCCCCCATGCACGGCGCCCCAATTGTCTCTTATATCGTCTCACTCAATGGACAAGACAGCAGGAATATTACTTCCGGAATCAGCGATCTTGGTTCGAGCCTGCTTGTAATTGGAATGCAGTTATTAAAGTCTGTGTGTGAGCGAGAGAGCGAGCGAGAGAAAGAGAGAGAGAGAGAGAGAGAGAGAGAGAGAGAGAGAGAGAATGGGGGGGAGATTAATTGATTTATTGCTGAAAAATCTACTTCCTTCGCGAAGTGATAGTTGCAACTACTGTTATGGATCTGTAAAGTATCTGATGTCCGTCGAGGAGATAAGATTTTTTAACGGCAAACATTCCCAAATGTAGAACCATTAATAAAAACTGAATCGACCGTAGTCAAGGGCGACCCAAAGGCTCCGTTTTCGTTTGTTACTACGCAGAGATGTAGGGAAGGACACAACTCCTTTCCCTTGATTTTTCCATTTGCTCTTAGAATGCAAGTAGGCATGAAGTACGAATTTTTTAATCTTTGGCATGACTCGACCGAGGATTGAACACCGGCATCACATTAGCGAACACTCTAACGAACAAATTAATAGCGTTATTTTAGTTACCGTATTTATAAGGTTAGATAACTTAACACTCAACATAAGAAGGTATACGAATATATATATCTAATATATAAAATTAAGTCAGTCGGATTTTCTAACTTAGACCTAAATAGCAACGCATGTGAAAAATCGATATTTGCATCTGCTTAGCGATGTAATTTTTTTTATCCTCGCACCATGTTTTTTACACAAAAATGATATATTTCGTTTCTTTCTGAACATACTTATATCCGCTGAGAATAATGTTAGAGTGTAAACATGTTCACTTACTCACCTAAACACTAGCGTGAACTTACGCTCTCAATAAAAATATAACCTTTTTGACGCTCATACGAACTTAACATGTTGTCTTAGCATTTCAGTATTATGCACATTTCTCGGTCTTTTCAAGTAAAATGAGGCCACATAAAGGGTAGTAATTCGTATGTACACAAACACAATCGCCTAATAATTGTAAATAACACGTTCGCAGGTTCTTAGTTTCTTTATAAAAAAAGGGGATGCCAAAAATGTTGTACACTCTGAAAATATTGTACTTGCGCTCATGACTCCGTTTCTTCAAATATAAAAAAATACATCGTACTTGCGAACAACAACCAAGAAACTTATGGCCTCCTTGGATGTTATCAATTATGGCGCCCTCGGAAGTGTTGTTAATGGCGGGAGATTCGAAAGAGAACAAAGGATTAACCACAGTGGCGAAGGATGGCCGGACAAATGGTTATGCGGTTTAGACAAAGAAAGAAAGAAGAAACCATTTTTTACTTAAACTTATATTAAAAAGAAAGCGAGGGAATGAGAAGAATAGGCATTTTATAAAGTTAATAAAAAGTAAAACATTTATATTTAACAGAAACAATTTATTTTACTTAATATTTTATAGAGAGTTTGTAGGTTCGTACTTGTAAGCGCATATATATATATGTGTGCGAGCGTGCGGAATGTCTTTTTGTGTGTGTCGAATGTAACATGTATGTTTGAAAGAAGAGTTCATGTCTTTAAGAAAAGGGATTACCTTTTTCCTCCCCCCCCCACACTGCTCGTTCGAGCTGGTGTGGAGGGAGTCGACGAGAGTTCTTTGTGTGCGTTCGTCCCAAGGCGCCGAGGGAAAAAGAGAGAAAGGGGAAGGAACGCGTGTCCTTTTATATACCCCAAATCACGCGTGGTCAAGTTGGCCGGAATCCTTCGGCAAACGTGATTTTGCGTGACTTCGCGAGGTTCTCTACTGCAGAGACGAAGAAGGACTAAGCAAACAAAGAAAGAAAGAGAGTACCTAGTTGTGGCGTTCGCCACACAAGCTCCCTGCCGAGTAACGGAGTTGATGGATTTGTTGTAACTAGTCTTCCCTTTTTGTAGCAGCAAATATACCGACTTAGGCATTTTATTGGTAATTCGTACAGGAGATAGCCTATGAGAGAACTCTTAAAATAGTTGTCGCCATTTTGCTATCCCTGCGTAGAATAAATCCATTGTCCGAATGATGGCGTTTTGCCAATTGTATTAAAACTTTTTTTTTCTTTTTTTTTTAATATAAATATAATCTTTATCAGCGAGGATTTAGCGTTCATTCCGGACGGATGAAGCTGTAGTTTTATGGTTGTTCCAGCAAAATTAGCGTTCGCGGGCGAAATTTTAATTTTTGTGCACATTGGGATTTTCCGCCACGCGAAGCTGGTAATGTTTGGTAGATTTTGGCTTGTGGCTGTGTATTAATTTTTTTCGCTAGAACTTAGCGTTCACACTAGAGATTCTTGGGCTGAGGAAATATCAGGTGAAAGAAATGTCTCTAGTATGAAGCTGGTATTGTTCAGGAATTAATTTCGAGGCGGCGTTGAAATCTTTGTGCGTTCGAACGAGTATTCTTGGGCTGAGGCAGGTTTTCTCAGGTTGTAGATGTTCTTGCACGAAGCTGTATTTGACTTGAAAGATTCAACGCTTGGTGCTTTTTGTTGCTTCCTTTGTTCCTCGTCTGATAAGACTATTATTATTATTTTTTTTTGGTTGTCGGGTTTACGTCGTTATTTTTCTTTAAACAAATATAGTTTTTTTTTTGTATTTGCCTATTCGTAGCTCCATTTTTTTAATGGCGTTTGGCGGGATTTTTTATTGTTCGGTATATTTGCGCCACGTGGGAAGATTTTTTGTAAAGGGATTCCTGTTTTTTTTTGTAGACCCATCTCTCCCCGTCTCGCGAAAAGCACTTTTCTTTGTTTAGTGAGAGGATTTTTTTGTTTCGTTAAAATTTGTTTCGTGAAAGAAGTATTTTTTTGTAAACAGATTCTTGTTCTTTTCGTTAGAAATGATTTTTTGGTTTTTGAAGATTTTCTTTCCTTGCATTACCTCGTGAAAAGGATTTTTTTGAAAGGGATTTTGCTGTTTGTTTTATGAAAAGGATTTTTTTTGTGAAAAAGAAATTTTTTTTGTGATGTGAAAGGCTCGTATTTTGTAATTATTTTTTTATTTTGTTTAGTTCGTAGACTCGTATTTTCTTTATATTGTTCTCGTGTATGAATTTTTTAATTTTTTTAATTTGTTTTTGTTACCAGCTCGCATATTTGTGTGTATATATATTTGTATTTTGTTGCCACACCGCATAATACGCATGTTAAAACTTTTAATTTGTTTTTAGTTTTACTTAACGCCTCATTCTGTTCTAAGTTTCCTTCGCTAAATAAGATTAATATATAAATTTATTTGTTTGTCTAAGTTTCAAAATGGTTATCTGTATTTTATTTATTTGTTTATTTGTATCGTAAGATTGTATATTATCAGAAGGATTTAGCGTGTTATCGTCATTCCCTACTTCAGAGACGAAGAAGGACTAAACAAACAAAGAAAGAAAGAGAGTACCTAGTTGTGGCGTTCGCCACAAACTAATTTATATACACTCGGAAAATAAGCAAATTAAAATACTACATAACGATCCAATACATTCACAATTCAAACACGTATCTCTCTATATATACATAAAGTTACAACAATTATCTCTCTATATATAAAGTAAGAACGAGTATCATATATATATATATATATATATATA
>OY744515.1:81923776-82073776 GCA_963556195.1 Sepiola atlantica
AATGAAGTGCGGAAATAATATTTGTATTTTTTGTATATTCTGTTAACTATACTACACATGAATGCCACTACTCTACCAATAACTCTAAGTGTGAGGGTGTTGCCAGTCGGACATAGGGTTAGTCGTAAGTCATTTTTAACTGCATTTAATGAATGAAGCATCAATGTACGTGACTGAAATAGGGTGTAGCAAAACGATTTTTTTTGCTCTTAAACCAAAGAAACACAGTATTATTCCTGAGATGTTATTGATGATGGGCATTTTCTTAATCCCCATTCATATTGAAAAGTCCATAATTGTCTGCCCTTGTCACGAATGTAATTGTTCAAAAATGAAAACAAATAAATTTGCTCAAATTTCTAAACTGCAGTAGTGGCAACGTTTTTAGAGAGTAAACTATGACGGTGTGCTAGTAAAGATTTACTGTAAATGTATTTAAATAAATGGTAATTCAGTCCTCCGAAAACATTAATATCCTCTCAGCAATTAGGTTGAATGTTCAACTGGTCTAAATAAGGTTTTGAGTATGAAAATATTTATTGCTTATTTTTGTGAGTCTTATTTTAACTGACCCAAATTATCTCGTTCAATGTTTTAAAATCGGTCATGAAGTAGTTGGTAATCAGAGGCCCCCAAACTAAAAAGACGTTGAAACATTACCCTGATATTTTGACATTACATGATTAGTATCTCATGTGCTAACGTGAAACATGATAAAGTGATTATGTGCGTGGATTAGAGAAAGAAACAAAATTATCTGTTTCGTATTTTCTGTAATGAAAGAAGAAATAATTAGAATATGTATTTGGACGGAGTAAATATCCATAGTTTAAAATGATCATTTAAATACATGAAAAAATACCTTACGATGTTTTGATTACTTTCGCCATGTTGTCCGAATTGATTATGCTTGTTCGTTTTAAAACTATATCTGTGTATCGTAATCAGTGGCGGCTCGTGTATAGGAACTGTAGAACTGCAGCAACCCAAGTTTTTTCTGCTCAATATTATCGATGAAATTAAAAATAATACGTTCGTTTTTCTTTAATTCTTTCTTCTTACCTGTACATTATGAAATCCTTAAGTTTAATGTCGGTAGGAATCCACAAATTCATGTAAAAACAGCTGTGCAGGGAGCTGTGAGATTCACAGTTACACCTATTTGATGTTTGCATCTTGTGCGCATGCGTGAGTCGGACATGCGACACAAAGGCAGCGGAGAACTGTTGCTCCCCATATTCTTGAATGTGACAAAGTGTAGAATTCAGAGTCGTACTAAGTTAAAAATGCCCACTTTGTGAGAAAATCAAGACGAAAACTTTGTGTTAAATTTAGTTTTTGCTTACATGTTTACCATTGAATAATATTATTAGACGAAAGATCACTATGTTTAACCGTATATTAAATAAAGACGAAGATTTAAAGGCCTTGCAAAAATACATCTTTTTGACACCATTCCTCGCGCAAAACTTGTTTGAGAGTAATGCCATAATCAATTTCATTTTTAATCATTTACGTGACTAAAATAGGATTTAACCATAATTTGTTAGTTAAAAAAATGTTTGAACAATAAAACAAAATGTTTCGAAATTTTTTTTAGATGAGAATTGATAATTTGTATTATTCGGATTACTGTTCTCTAATTGGTTATCATTTTCACAACGTTTCGACCGATGTATCCTCCGGCTTTCTTTAGGTGCATATTTCCAAACTTGGGAATCTTTATATCGAACTCGGGAACCTATATAGAATTTCAAAGTTAATCATTTAATTAATTCACGAGAGTAGATTGTTCTCGTCCCGTCACTCATAACCGGGTAGAAGTGTAATTCATTATTATGTTATTCTTAACTATTATCGCCTGCAGTACGGATTGAACCTTCAACCTCCGGATAAAGGCGTGTATTAACAATCAGTTCTAAGGGAGAGTCTTCTAAGATTTGAAGGTTCAATTCTTTCTAATAACTAATAATAATAACTAAGAATAACCTAATAATTAATTAATTAGAACTGACGGAACGAGAACATTCTACTCCCGTGGATTAAATAAAAGATGTAGTTACAAATTCCGTCCAGTTTCCCAAGTTCGACTCTTAGGGTCTGGTTCACAAATTCGAAAAGATATTTTACCTAAAGAAAGTCAGGGTTGTATCGGCCGAAACGTTGTGAAAATAAAAACCAAGATGAGAATAATAGTCCGAATAATCCAAATAATATAAAAATAAATATATATTTTTTTAAAAATTTTAACATTTTTTTAATTAGTAAAAAGTAAAAGCGGTAAATTTGTAGATTGACATCTTCAGCGAAATCACCCCCTCTCATTAAAGATGAGATTATACTTTTTTATGCGATCACGTGTGAACACTCTAAAAAACTTCGCGAAAAGAAGGCGAAAATGACAATTATTTTCGAATTTAGAGTGGGTGATTAGTTTCGAATATAAATCAAACGTAAAATGATCCCTATTTTCGGACCACTCCCACTTTTCAGGACAATTACCTCAATTTGTTTACTACTAAGTCCAAGTGGCAAAGTTGTAAAACCACACGTAATCACCTAAAAAGTAGACCCCCCTAAAAACGCACAGAATTTATTTCTCATAACAAATAAAGAATGGTTAACTGTCCTAATAAATGGCCGGAAATGAGGGATCATTTTACATTAAATGTATATGTGAAGCTGAACCACCTCTCTAAATTCTAAATTGATAGTCTTATTTTCTTGACATTTTTTTAGTGTTCACATGTAATCATCTCTAGAAAGTAGAATCTTACTTTGGGGATGTGGCGGAGGGTGTTAATCTACAATAATACTGTAATAATCGAATTAAAAAAACAAAACAAATAACGTTTGAGTTGAAAACGAAAAAATGTGTAAAAAGATCAAAGGCAATAAATTGAAATAATTTATCTCTTTTTTTTTTACCTCGTCTCATATTCCGAGTTAAATTTGTTTAAAAAAAAACTTGATGGCAGTTTTATGTATAAATTATGCATAATTTTTTTTAAAATATGTTTGTTTTCCTTTTACACAATATTAAAACAATGGGTAAAACTTTTCTGAAGCAGAACCCACAGTAATCGTAGCCACGAGTCGCCACTGATCGTAATGTAGTAATGGAATGGAGTAGGAATGAAAGAATACTATTCTGTTATTCGTTAATTTACCGGTGATTATTTTTGTTATTGTTTTTACATAGGAATCAAATTATCACTACAAATTTTTTTACAAAGATTCTTTTATCTTTTTTTCTTTTTTATATTTTTGGATGCAATTTTCAGTATTGAATTCCTCCTGCATGTTTCTATTATTTAAGTTTAAATAAAATATAGTTTTCTTTAAAAAAAAAGAAGGTAAATTGATTTGAACATGATCGAAAGCGTTAGTTAATTTTCTTTTCATAACATTTTACCTTACATCTTTTTAAGTACACAGGATCACGTTTATAACATTGGTGTCAGAAGTGAGATTCGAACCCACGCCCACATTCGTGGACCAGAAATTTTATTTTTAATAAACACTTGTTATGTTTGCATAATCTCGCTTTTTGTTAATTTTTACAAGTGTCTTACTTCTAATTTTATGTTTATAAATTGTGATTCAAATGTGTCCCGTTCTTTCTCTACCATGATTACTTGCTGTTCTCCCTTTTATCGTTTTAATGAAAAGTCATTTTACTACCGCGGGTCTTAACATGTGACCCGTGGACCCGATTGAAACATAAAGGATTAGGAGACGCGTGGTGAGGGGAGCGGGGATTTTCAGCCTTACGCATGATTAGCTTTTGACGCTTATTTTCACGTTTGTAAAATTGGCATAGGATCACGTTTATAACAGGATCAAATTTTGGACAAAATTTTGTATTAAAGCTGATAGGGGTCGTTAATGGATTCATGACATTTTACTTTGCATCTTCTTTACTGCAACTTTCTGTAGAATGCGACCAACACCATTAGATTCCTCATGCATTTTTCTATCATACAAGATGAAGAAAACCATAAATTGCTTTTAAAATATGAAAGAACAATTAAGTTGAATCTGATCGGTAGCGTTACTCTCCTTTTTTTTTGGTTCTCACATATTTTAATGTATCTTTTTCTACTGGACCAAATTTCAATACTTTTATGTCAATATATAGCCTTTATGGGGTCCTACAAAGTACACAAAAAAACGAATAAAATTTTATTCAAAACTGAATTAGTGACAAAGCTTTGAACGTGCCGTGAGTAACCAAAATGGGACCTTAAGAATATTATACACCTACTGCCTTATATATATATATATATATATATATATATATATACAATGTATTTTTCATGTAATTATTTTATTGGTGATTGCAATGTTCGTTGTCATTTTGCTTACTACTATTTCATTTGTCTCACTTTCCTAAATGATTAAGATGCAAAAAATTGCATTATTAGTCGCCCTTAACTTTATAGGACATATTTTTCGTTAATATATATTTTAAAAATTTATTTTATACGTACATAAAAGTACTTTTATTTACGTATAAAATTATATATATATATATATATATATGTATATATATATATATATATATATATATATATAGAGAGAGAGAGAGAGAGAGAGTGATTCATAAGTCACTTAGCTATTTATATTTGAAATTCTAAAGTTAAACAATACGGTAATACAAAACAGAAAGTTTATTCAACAAATTCATTTATGGGAGTTTCAAATTACAGCAAATTTAAAAAAAATTCCACCTTCGTTCTGCATGCATAGCTCCATTCTTTTTTGCAGGGAATTTACGACTCTTTGTAGCATATTTGATTGATTATGAAATAAATATATATACAAGCAAATATATAAACGAACAAATTTAAAATAACAAATAGCAGTAATTAGAGAGTAAGATAACAATTATCAAAAGTTCATAGTATGTTTGTGCTTCATATGATAACAATTATCAAAAGTTCATAGTATGTTTGTATGATTACCATATGAATATGGTAATCATTTTAAATAGCTAAGTGAAGTGACTTATGAATCACCCTGTATATATATATATATATATATATATATATATATATATATATATATATATATATATATATATATATATATAATGTATAACGCTGCTTTTTGGTTGACAATTGTGCTTATGTAGGTAATATTATATATATATATATATATATATATATATATATATATATATATATTTATATATATATATATATATATATATATATATATATATATATATTTATATATATATATATATATATATATATATATATATATATATATAAATTAAAAATAATTAAATAAATACTATTTTTTTAAATTAAATATATATGTATACGCTCTATTTAATGCAAAGTATTTTGCTGTTTTTGTAATTGAAACTCGATCCTTTCGGTAATCATTTTGATCTATATAAATTTGAATTTATATATATATATATATATATATATATATATATATATATATATATATATATATGTGTGTGTGTGTGTGTGTGTGTGTGTGCGTGCGTGTGTGTGCGTGCGCGCGTAAGCGTGCGTTGACTCCTTTCCTGGTGTAGAGTTGTCTGACCTCATGAAAAAGAAATTTAAATAACTTCATTGATTCTATATATGGGCAAGTTTCTATGTAATACGATGTCTGTTATTGCTTGCTAATTAATTCTCGAAAACTGCAAGTGTGTTCACTCGTGCCACGTGTTACAGAAAACTGCGTGGGTGAGATTAGAATTTACGTATTTCTTGATTTCGAAACGATAGGCTGAAATGGTGTGTAATGTAAAACAATTTATAAGGCATTTTCTTTTTTTTATATATAGTAGTCGCATCGGCTTGTGGAAAATAATTTAGAGCGAATGAATGGCAAAATATATCGCTTCTTTAATAGAAGACATAGCCAACAAATTCGGATAAAGAAAAACAAGCGGACAAATTCTGTTTACTTGTTTAATTATATATGTTTTACTATCATTTATAACTGCGAAGTGACTATATATACAGCGACTGTATACACAAGATGATATCGCGTATATAGCGGCTGCTATTTCCGATTATGACCGAACATAAGAAGAAAGCTGATTTTTTTCTCGTGCTCATAACCTGTTAAAGCACTGTTTTGAGAACATGTTAAATTCCTTGTAGTGTTAAAAGGTAAAGGATTTGTGGAGTGGTAGTGTAACGGGACCCCACACGCATCTTCTGCGTCACGGAACCACTTATAACATGGGTACCCCATTCGTGTCTCTGTCTCGCTGCTCACGCCTCTGTTTCTCTACACAGAGATCTTGCCAGACCGTGAACACTCTTCAGCCGATCGCCGTAGAGGCAATAAAAACAAAGATATGTCGATCGAAATTCTTCTCGGCCCGGATGACGACGATGATGATGATGGCGTCGTTGATTCTGTGAAGACAAATGTTATTCAAGCAGAACAAATTAATAACTCGGCGGGGTCTTTTTGTAGGAAAAGTAATTATTATCAAAGGTAAAAGAAAAGAATTGGTGTTACATTGAATTAATGTCGTATGGTAAATGTCTTTTGCACTCAACTATTTCGTTGTCTCTCTGTGCGCGAATACATTCGCAAATAGCTATTAAAGTCCTAAACTCTAAGCGAACGGCGATGGCGAGAATTCTGTTTTCTCCGGCAATTTTTCCCGACTTGCCTTCTCGTCTGTCTTTTGGGATCTGGTTCTTGCGCTAAGCTATTTCGTCGTCTGTGTGTGTAAATCCATTTACAATCGTCATTTAGTCGCAACTTAACTTATCTAAGGAAACGATGGTGAGAATATTTCAGTCGGTGCGTTTCATCCTCGGCACGCGAGGGCCGACCGTCTCGTTCGGCGGTCTCCTGGTTCTGACTCCATGGTCGAACGAGCACACGACTGTCCCGTGTCGGCGCCCAGCTCGTTCTGTGTCCTGGCTCTGACTGAAAATCCTTTCTCTTACCGAGAATGTCCATCGCTACACTCTCTTCTTCTTCCCTCCTTTGCTCTGTGTCTCTTCCTCTCTCGGGGGTTTGGAGGGGCGCGTCCCCTTTTCAATGACACAGATAAATGCGACTTCTCTCTGTTTTTTTTTGCATGATGATAAAAACAATTACTCGTTATTTTCTCGCCGTGTGGTCGTGGGTCGTTTGCCCTAATTAATACCGACAAACTTAGATGACTATCTCGTCCAGTCAGCGATCCCTAAGTTGACTTTGAAATAAAATGGGATTTTCGTTATCTCCTTGGTACATCTGGTTTATAACTAACTATTGCAGCCATGATTCATTTTGATAATTACATGACTTTTCGTAGACATTTCGACGCCTGCTCTGGCCGTGTTTGGATAGTCGATTCGCGTCCAATATATGTACTAGTTTTATATCACCGCCTCGTTTCTACGTAGGGTCTAGCATCATCACTAAGATGCATACTAGCGCGTAACTAGGGTACCCGATCCGGCTACTTTGTCACAGTAGTACCTTTCAGAGTTGGCCTTCAGGAATCTCCTCGACTGGTCTCCATGTACCACAGCACTATTCTTAAAACTGCGTTCTGCGGCTACGGTAGTCAAATGACATCTCGTAGCTGCAATCAGTCCTCCATGCTAGTCCCAGGCCATCTGGCCTTGTCATAAGCAAATTGTCGTAGGCAATGAAGTTGTTTCGCTGTACATAGCAGTCCTAGTCCCTCCTGCTTGATGTCGCACATAGTGTGCCCAGCAGATTTGTGCAGTGCCGTCCTAGTCGCGGTAAGTAGGCTTGTGAGCCAGTAACGGTAAATTCTAGTGCCCTCTGTGCTGGAGTGCCAGGGTCCATTCGTAGGAAATGGCCTAACATAGACCATCTTTGTTCAGCGACCATGTGGAGAGGGTTTTTTCGTTGCACAGCTCGTATAGTACCCTGTTGCTGATAAGTTGCGAAGCGTAAAATACAGCCTATCAATAGTCAATGGCCGTCCGTGCGCGGTGAGGGGCCACATCTAGCTTTAGAAAGAACATGGCTAATTTAGAGGAGTAAACTTTGACCACAAATCCTGCTATTCAACAGGTAGCAGTAGTTACAGTTGCACTCATCGAACAACTGATGATTTGGTCGCGAGAACAGCATGGCTTTTCAGATGATCATATGTATATTATAAGTTTCATGTACTAACGAGTCACCGCTTATCAATGTCCAAAGGCCGCTCGAGGATGCGGGTAAATTTACCTCTAATTCTCAGTATCCCCTTACGTCTACAGTGGCAACTTGCCTTGTTTGGAGTGGACCCAGTTAAAAGAAATGAGTTTGTCAGTTGGACGGTGAGACAATACCGCGAGGATTGGAATTTAATTATTCAAGAAGGCGGATCAACAAGAATTTGTTAACATTGGACTTGAAAACGCCCATGTTGTAGTCAGCTGAAAAGCAGCCCCGTGGAACTGTGTTCCAACGACGAGTATTTCTTGGAACTAAATTTTGCTTTTGTTGTAGTGAGACGAGTTTTTGTTGTGAATGCTTTACCATAAATTGGAGCTCAGTCGAGCACCTAAGATGGAAATAACGATAGAGCAAAGAAAGACTAGCAACGTCTCTCCTGTGAGAAAGTGGGTGTAGGGAAGAGAAGAGGACATCCACCACTATATTGTGAACTCGATTTTGTACTCTGTCAAGGCAGGGAAGGGTGATCCGAGAGGCACCTCCCCAGATGTGGCAACAGTACTCCATTCTAGGACGTATTTGACGCATATACAGGTAAAGAATTGCATCAGGAGTGGGATACTTTCCGGAGGGGTAGAATGATCCAACCATTTATCCAGTGACCTTAACAACAGATTTGATGTAAGTCTTCCATTTTAGGTCTGGAGTGAAGTTCAGTCCTAGGAACTTATCAAAGCAGAGCGCTTCCTCAACGAGTGAACCATTTCTTTCAGTTGGAGCAAAGTGAGGATTCAAGTGTTGGTGCTGAAAGGAGAGAAGATTGGTTTTAGACGTATTGAAATAACCAGTCACGTTTTCCCCATTGCATAACATGCTTCATGTCGAAAGAGAGGGGATCAGAAAAACGTATATCATTAATGCTCTTCGGAGTGTTGCCATAGATGGTTTTGTCATCTGCATAAATGTTATTTGGGAGATCATTAATCAAAATCAGGAAGAGGATTGGGCACAACGGCGTTGATACTACGTGCTTTTCTATCTATCAACAGCTAATTTTATAAACCTTTCAAAGAAAAAGGATTTGATGACTGAGAAGACATTTCCAGATATTCCCTAGCTAGTAAGCTTGTGAAGTAAACTTATCAAACCCTATCAAAGGCCTTTAATATGACAGTATTGGTCCAGAAACGAAGCTCCCGTCAATAGATTCACTGATTATGTGTGATATTACAGTCAGCACATCAGCTGTTGATCTTGCTTGTTATTGAGTAGATTATTTTTGGTGGGATGGTTGACAACTTTTTCGTTTATCACAGATTCAAGCAACTTACTCATGACGCACATCAGACTGATTGGTCTGTACTGAGATACAGAAGGAATAATAGTCCAGTTAGTGGAGTATCATGGACTATACGCATGTTTGGTTTTTTCACATATAAACACACTTAAACAAATCTCATATAGTTTCAGAATAAGCTTAAACGCGATTGGATTTAAGAAAATTCGTTATTTAAAAAATGAATTTCATTTCTCAAAAGAAATTCTCTTTATTGCTTGTCGTTCAAGGCCATTTTTAAATTTTGAACAATAAAACGAAGACGAACACAACTTTATTTTTTAACATAGTTTACCCCAAACAAGGCAGGCTGCCACTGTAGACGTAAGGGGCTACTGAGAAAAAAAGGGAGAAGGTTTGGGGGGGGGGGGTCAATCTAAATTGGGATCTGCAAAAAGAAAGGTAATATCAAATGAAAGAATGAAAAAATATATCTATACAAAATAATCTTTTTTATTGACAACTTTGTTAAGGCAACGAAAGATAAAGAGTTCGTAGTGTTGCATTACCTCCTCTCCAAGGGGAGTCTAATGTCTTGTATGTTACGATCAAATCAAATAAATGTCTGTCTGTTGTCGACTGCAAATCAAAAATTCATAAACAGTGCAATTAAATCATAACTCGTGTCTTCAAAGTTCAACTAGTACATGTACAAGATTCACTCCGAAACTAATTGACTGATCATTATGAATTTTGGAACATAGCTGCTAGGCGAAAGGGTCCAAATGTTGACTATATTTAGTTTGATGCAAAGGGATTGTAAGTCCTTGCTTACATTCAGATACCTCCGATTTTTGTAAAATTTTAGCAATAGATAATAATAAATATTCCCTAAATTTCAGTTTCTTTGGAGTATTTTAAAGGGTTTTTTAAGGGCCATACTATGAATACAACATCACATTTGAAAAATTCAAATATATCAGATTTGCATCCATAAGCAGAAGAAATCAATTAAACAAGATTCCATTAATTTTAACTTATTCTTAGGATCCTTTAAGTTTAAACCTTAGATTTTAGACATTTTATTAAAATTAAAATCATTTAATAGATTTTTACCAAAATTAGAATAAGGAATCTAGCCATAAGGTTTAGCATCTTATATTTTGATTTTAATCTTCGTAAAGGGGCATAAAAGTGGTGCAAAACTGTTCTGTTCGGTGAATTTAACCTCTCCACAGATGTGTATTTTTCTATAATAATGTTTGACACTTTGGAGAATAAAAAAAAATAATTAAGTGAAATTAGTTTTTTGATAAATAAGTTACAAAACTTTCCTCTTTTATTGAACAGCTCAATCCAATGATTCTTTTTTTTTGTGTTTATGTTTTGTATTTTATAACTAAAAAAAATACAATGAAAAACAAAATTAAGTGTCGTTTTTTTTTCTGTTAATAATGAAAAACAAAATTAACTAAATGTTGTTTTTTTCTATTAATATCTCAAAGATGCAATAATTTGACATAACAAAAGATAGATACACATAACTGTTTTCGGTAAAAGTTCTGAATAATTAATACTTGATAAGTCGTAAACAACAACTACAAAAAACAACCGCTCATAATTTATATCAAACGCATTAGAATAAAATTCTCTACTAGCTAAATTTTTACGTTTTTAACACTTTTTTTTTATTTCCCACTTTTTCTTCTATGAAATTCGTCTTCTCGGCACTCGACTTTTGATGTCTACCAAGACGTGTAGGCATGTTGTGACCACCATTAAAAGTCGAGTGTCGAGAAGACAAATTTTATAGAAGAAAAAGTGTAACAGAAAGTATTTTAAACGTTACAACTTTGATAGTTATGTAGTGAATTAGATTCTAATGCGTTTGATGGAAATTATGTGTTTTTGGAGGAGAGGGGGAAACGAGTTATCGAGTGATAATTATTCTGGATTTTTATCAAGTTTTCATTTTTTCAAGAAAAAGCTCTTCGTCTATTAAAAAAATACACAAAGTCTCAAAATCAGAAATTTGATTTAGTATTCTACTGACTTGGCAGGCCGTGAGCAGTCTTGAAGTGCTTCCTCTAATAATGACGATTGGTAGGCACTGGAAGAGTATTGATTTACTCCTCGCCAGGAGTTAGGCACAAGGCCAGTTTTTATCTTACTCCCACAAGTAAGATGTGACCCAAGGTCGGGTCGGGAAAGTGGGGTTTAAAAATTGCCTGGGTAGCTCCATCGGCATTCCCCGGTAGGGCGCCTCAGGCAGTAAGCAATAAACTTACTCCTTCCCAAAGAGGGGAGGCGAAGCCTGGGAGAGTGGTCCTCCTAGAACTGCACAGGACAGACCCATAGACCGGCGTAAATCAAGCCCCGAAGGCCAAGACAATACCAGTCTATGGGGTGCAGTATGCATCGGAACAGATACTACACTTTGATCTTAGCGAGACAACCGTGACCTTCGTAAAGAAAATGCCATTCCATTGAGTCTCGTTTTTCTGCTGACGTCACAGTGGTTGGTGCTAAGAAGATAAACAAGACAATTCGGAGGGAACGGTTATGTACAATATGTAGACATATGACGTTGGTAGTTTCTCTCTTAAATTGTTTCATCTCTGATTTAGTAATTGTTTGATATTAAAAAAAAGGATACTGATGGTTTTGTTCATTTTTGAAGGTGGAAGTCGGATAGGGATTTAAAGGTAAAACTATACAAAAACTCGTTTAGACTAAAATTCAAGATGGATGACAAACCTGTCTTGATAGGAAAATATTAAATAAAAAACAAATACTTGCTTGTTACCCCTAAAGTTTAAAATATTTTTTACACAATAACAAGTCTGCATAACATAAAACGTTTTATTTGGCCTGATACAAATTTTTTATTTAACTTTGAGCATATATAAAATTGAACTTTTATGTCTACCTGTCGAAACCATTGTCTTTTTAACAATTTGTGAGTAATAAAATATTATCGACTAGAAATTCCGTTAAAACCCGTTTCTTTTTGTATAAAAAGAATGTTCAAAGTTTATTTTTGTGCCAAAAAGTTCTTTGTGCTTAATAAAATTCTAAAACATTTCAAATATGTGTTGTGCTAGAAAAAGACAATGATTAAAGCATTAAATTAAAGTTACATTTTGAATACTGTAAAGATTGTTTAAATTTCAGGACAAGAAATACAATTTAAACAAAGCGAAATGTTTATATATCTATTTCCAAATAGTTTTTCACTTTTCTAACACTTACAAAATTCATTCATTATCTATTCATTTATTTATTTATTTATCGTTGTCAATTTTTAATTATGTATCGTTTTTTCTTAAATTTTTGTTCGCTAAATTAAAAATTACAGTTCCTTGGCCTTATAAATTTAAATAATATATTTATGTTTTTTTCACAAATAAATAGTTTAAAGTGTAGTATCTGTTCTGATACTATACTTTATCTTTTCTGTCCTTGGTCAATGAAGGAGAAATATTTCTAGATTAAGACAATTTTAATTTTTGTCCTAATTCAGTGCCTCCACTTTTTAAGAGCTCGATTCCCTACATTAAAAATCGACCTTGTATCTAACTCTGCCCTCGTGAAGAGGCAACTAAATAGGAACACACGTAATTACATACATCGTGACCAACAATATTTTCTATAAAACAAATAGGTTGATATTGTAACTTTAAAAAAGTATAATCGGCTTTGCTTGACTTTGCATGTTTTTATTTTAATAGAAAATTGTTTTCAGATTGTTCACAATCAAAATAATAAAACTAATTTTAGTCTCTAAAATCCATGAAACAACATAATGTTTATTTACTTAAATGCAGCAACAACACACAACTTAACTTCTCTTTTTTAAATTAATTCTTGTTTTTTTAATTAATATTGAACAACTTAAGTTTCAGCATAAATCAGATTGTGTTCCTTTCATTTCTTTTTTATTGTGTTATGGTCGCGTCTCGTTGGGAACGACAAGATGTCATGTAACAGAAGAAAATAAAGAAAGGATTAAGGTCTTTAGGTTAAAATATGCATGCACACCAAACAAGAGGGGAATAGGACTCTTTCTTACGACACCTGTAAAAGTGAAGAGACAGACCACAAACACTTCGTGAAAGAACGAAAGACCAACACAAGTTAAGGAGCTAAAAATGAAAAAGTTTATTTATAAAATGTATAAGGAGGAACAAGATAGAAAACAAAACAAAAATAGTACGGGACGGGGTCTTAACAGATACGTAACTAGACCGAGCGAAAATACATGTACAATACAAAAAAACTCCGCTTGAGAGAAAGAGGAGTTTGAACTTACAGTTTTCAGAGTTTATAGGAAACGCTCAAATCTTTGAACAGTTGTAGGCAGTTGTCGTCGGTCTGCAATTACCGGTCCAAATAATTCTTATTGATTGAGCATACTGTGGTTCTCTCGTTTGACTATTTTTCGATATGCCTTTGCCACTTAGCAGGACATGTCCAGGGCGTTTTCGTTGTATCGATGCCAGACGATTTGGCAGTTTCCAATGTGCAGGAATTTTGCACGAATACTTCTTTCGAAAGTTTATCGGTTGCCGCCGTTTCTGTCGTGTTTTTGAAACGACGAATTTCGCTTCCTCTAACTCCCAGGCCTTGGGGTGAATTGTCTGTCTAGCAGTTTCTCTTTTCTTCCTCTTTTTTCATTTGGCAGCAAAAAGTTTGCACTGAACCGATTGTCAAGTTAAGTTGGGGAGACGGGTCGCATATACTTCGTGACCTCCACAGAGATAGCGAGATGACTGATTCCTTTTCCCAACGGTCGTGACCTTAAGTTCAATGATTCAAAAAGTGGGAGTGGGACAGTCCAGTCCACTGAAATATACATTTTCGTATCACCTCTTTCTATCCATTGTTTTTTTCATCTATCAATCTGACGAACGAATAAAGTTTTTAATAAATCTATTCTCGATCGGTGATATTATTTTGAGATTACCTATCATTCCAATTTTTAACGTTTTCTAATACTTTTTATAAAAGCTACCATTTATTATTAATAGCCTGGCTGTTCAACATGTTTCGCTAGCACCAAAATGTATGACGTAATTTTCGATCGAACAGGCCTTCTTAACAAAGGTCGGGAGACGAAACTCCACTAAAAATGTATAAAATAAATTATTATATTTTTAAAGGAATTATTTTAATTTATACAAATATTGTATAAATTTTAATTTAAAGCAAGTTTTAAAATGATGCTCAATCACTTAAACTAAATTGGAGAAAACAGTTTTCCATTATCTGTTTTTTTATGCTACTTTGGACATCACCACTCGTAAGCAGCTTCTGAACTAAAGCGTCTAACAGAATTATCTACTAAAAGTTTTCCACGTTTGACAAACATTGATTAAAATAAACACCTTTTACTGACAACGCACACTAACTTTTCCATGCATTTGACTAAAAAAGAATGGATAATCCTAAGAGAGGTTTATTCAAGACATAATTGCACACAAGATGCAATGGAACACGTAACAGAGTTGCACACTGTTAGATGGACAAATAAATCCATCTAAAATGTTTCTATATTTAAAGGGATATAACTGATTTTATACCGTAAAATACCCCCTTGCCAAGTGACATTTTGGAAGACATTTTAAAACGTGATTTTTCTGTCCTTGACGAGAGATAACGAGGTAGTATTTGTCTGTCGTTGACAGATCACATGATCACAACAGAGAAGGAAATTCAAAATGGGGGATGCTACCGACCACGGCTTAACTACAAACAATTCACCTCTTCGCATCATAGTTATTTCCTTCAGTTGTAAAATTGGTAAATAAATCATTTTATTATTGTTGATCTCCATAGAATCGTTTTCATTAATTTATTTCTTCATATCGCATCCATTCACTGTGGAGGTCCCAAGATGCAGGAAAGCCTTCTACTCCAATAGATTCTTTCCTCGTGCTGCTGGCGTCTGGAACTCCCCCCGCTCCCTGTTTCTACGACAGTACCGACATGCAGAGGTTTAAAACTAATGTGAACAGAAATTTTGCTACACTGCTCCCAACTTGGGGTGACACCCAAAACCGACACCCAAATTCTCAGTAACCCATTACGACTTGTTTGGGGTGAAATATGTTAAAAAGAAAATTGTGCCGTGCCACTAAAACCAACGCCACAACACACAATGCATGTCTCCATCATGTGCACACGGTATAGTTTCAGAGAAATAACATACACACCCGAAACAAAATGGCAAATATTACAGAGGTGCACATAATACACAATTACACATGAAGGACACTTTCACAAATGGCACTATTTGCACACAAGATACAATGGCGCACATAAGAGTTGCACAAAAGTCACAGTTGCATAAAGAAAACACTTGCACACCTTACAATTGCACACCTAATAAAATCTTCTTTCTCTGAATCGGTTTTAGTCGGAAGCGGGCTTAACCGCCATCCAGAGGGCATACAGCAAATCTCTGATCGCTGCGCTTAATTGTCTCCGGTCTACGGAAGTATCTGAGATAATTTGGAACCAGTCCTTCGTCCAACGTCTGAGACCGTAAACGTAACGGTCAAATATAGTGTCTGTGTCTGCTTTGACCTTGGGTGCCAAGTTTTCAGTTAATTAAGTGTTAAATGTGAAGACCACATAGTGACATAATAATAATAATAATAATAATAATAATAATAATAATAATAATAATAATAATAATAATACCCAATTCCCCTAAACAGACACACACACACACACACACACACACACACACACACACACATACACTGTGATGGCACCAGCCTCGGCTGATACCACACAGATTATTGTGAAGGGTCAAGGAGGATGGAAAGACCAAGGAGAGAGAGCACTAACCAGACCTCCATTGAAAGGGTGCGGATAGTACTGGGACCTTAGATAGGCTGATTGTCATCTAAACCTCAGATGACCAATGGTCGTTGCCAGCGAGAAATCAATAATAAGCGGCTGCTGCGATAACGCAAAATAATTTGCAATCGTTATCGAAACAGGTGGAGAGTACTTGAAATCTGGGGAGACTCCAGAGAACACCATTAGTTACTGTCAGTGATGACGACCTGTGTGAGAACTCCTAGTGAGTAACAACAACAACAACAGTTACGACGACAACAACAACAATAATACTGACTATTGTAACGCGATATTTAATTCCGTTGATTTGACCAGTCTGAAACTCTTGTGAGATCCAGACACAATGAGGAGTGTGTGTGATTTGGTGGCAGTCATGAATTCAGGCCGCTGTTTTTCCTATCTACTCATTAGTGTGTAACCTAGCAACAACGACCCTCTTTCTTTCTGTCTTTTATACGGATGCTAGATTACGATAAATATACAATATTCGTTTGAAAAATGGAACCACCACTTCTACATTCAAAGCATCGATTTCAAAATGGGTCCATCAAACAAACGCAAGATGTTACAAGAACTTTGCCGTGAAATGTTAAACAGCAAATCGACAAATCGACCATTGCTCGATTTTTAGGTGTTTTTAACTGAGATAAAAATGAAAGCGTAACACTCTGCATGGCTCTGTTACTTTGGTTATCTCTTTTTATATAAAGTTAAGTATGTGTATATGTTTGTATACATCAGTTACTGTTAGTGATGATGACCTGTGTGAGAACTCCTAGAAGGGTTAGGGTTAGGGTTCAAATGAACCTAGAGAATTCACTCCTAAACGATCATTATGAATATCGTAACACAGCTGCTATGTATATAGAATCGGGATGCTAGGCGTATGGGATCGGAATGTGGGCCATATTTAGTTTATTTACTTTTGTGACACGGAGGTAAAAAGAAGATGAGAGCCCTTCGTGAAAATTCGGATACCTTTGATTTTTGTTTCTCTGTATTTTAGAGGGCAAATAGTATGGCCACAACCTCCCATTTGAAAATTCAAATATTTCAGATTTTTATTGAATTTGATCCATAGTCATTAGAAACCATAACGACAAGATTCCCTGAATTCTAATTTATTATGACTCTTTAAACCTTAAATTTTAGACATTTTCTCGAATCAAAATCATGTAGTGGATTTTGATGAAAATTAGAATAAGGATTCTAGACATAAGATTTAGTATCATCATATCTTGATTTTTATTTTCTTAATATGACATAAAAGTGGTGCAAAACTCCTCTGTTCTGGTAATTAACTTTATTCGTCCTAGGACGGGTATTTTTCTAGTTAAACAAGTATAATGATATCGGTGTTTCCCGGACTTTTGATTCGGTTTCAAGAGATTATTATCCCCTTTTTTGCAAGGGAGATAGGTGTGTTGCATGTCGTCTGATACCCCCATTCGTCGGGGTGTGATACGACTATACCGATTATTCTGTAACCGGTTCATGGTGCCTATTTTTGCGTGGAGATGGAGCACTCTACATTAAAATCGATCTTGTGTCATACTGTTCCCTAATGAGAAGGTAAGTAAATAAAACTGACGAAGATCAAAGTGTAGTATATGTTCGGTCAAACTACTTGTAGGCATTGTCTCCTCCGAATAGAAGAAAGATGGATATATTACCTGATGTCTGAGGCGCTCTCTTTTGCGTGGGAGTTACAACGAGACTATATTTTTTATGAACCCAATATCGAATGCTCCTTTTTGAGAAGCTGGAATTTTGCTCACGTATTAATCAATCTTATACCATATTTTAGTGCGTGAGGCACAAGGAAATCAATCGGGAACGCCTCAACTTTTTAGCTGCGATTAAAGTGTACTATCTGTTTACTCTGATGAAGCCGTTCTTCTTCCAGGAATTGCCGCATTCAAAATGTGCGAACGGCGCTTTTATTGTCTTTCATTTCTCTCTTTTTTTCAGTTTTCTTTTCTCTTCGTTTTTGCTGGGGATGGAGCATCCCACCGGCTGGCATACATCCACCCGCTATTCCAGAGACTCCAGCCGAAAAATATCTTGATGATTCTAACCTTTAAGCGTAATTGTTTGGATCTATATTACACTTGGTTCACCGGGCATATTCTCCAAGCAGGGTTTATTTAAAAAATCTTTTTCATGCGCCTGGTGACTCCTATGACTACTGGAATTATTGAGATCTTCTTAAGAGTCCAGTTTCTTTTCATGTCGTACATAAGACATTAGTATTTAGTCATCTTCTTCCGCTCAGCTGTGTTTAAGCCAGCATCATTAGGGGCACTGACTTCAACTAGGGTTGCTACTCTCTCCCTCTTTTCCAATTGAAGTACCAGTGGACTTACAGCCTTTTTTGTAACTGATTCTGAGTATCATTTTAGAGGCATTGGACTAATTTCCACATTTAAACAAACCTTGTGGGGAGGAACGGATGTATATTATTCGCTTCTTGGGGATGGTCGCATGACGCTGATTCGGGGGATACTTTTCTCGGTTAGCTAGCACATCTATTGAAGTACGACAAAAACAATTCGATCTTAAACTATTTCATTTATTTGACAATGCATTCATTTCCTTATCTAAGAATTTCCTCTGTCTATTGTCTAAGTGCCCCTATCTATCCGGGAAATATGACTATACTTCTATTTTAAGTTATACACCACAACAGTTAAATTTCGATTACAATTAAGTCACATGATTGTAACGAGATTGCCCCGAAGGGGGTTGGCATAAGAAGGTGTGATACTATGGAATACTGTTGTGTGATACTATGGAATACTGTTGTGTGATACTATGGAATACTGTTGTGGGATACTATGGAATACTGTTGTGGGATACTATGGAATACTGTTGTCATATTTGGACTGGTGAATTTCTGTTCCAATTGAAGGGTTTTGATATAGTGCAGAAACGTATCTGTAATTTGATTGGCTCCACCCTTTCTTCTTCTCTGCACTCCCTTCCTCTCTCTCTCTCTCTCTCACAGACGTGATGTTGCTAGTCTTAGTCTGTTCTATAAATACTATTATGGCATGTGTTCTTCAGAATTATGTGATCTATTTTCTGCTTCATTTGTTTCAGCTCGTTTGACTCGTTGGTCTAGTGGTCTCCACCAATTCGCTGTTTTGATACATCATTGTAATACAGCTTCCTATTCCAGTAGCTTCTTTCCAAGAACTGCAGGTGTGTGGAACTCTCTTCCTGCTGATTGTTTCCCTCCTACTTATAGCCTTGGTCTTTTCAAGACTAAGGACAATCAGCATCTCCTGTCTTTGCGATAATCATATTTCATTCTTGTTAGCTCCTTACATTATATGGCTTCATGCCTTGTCTGGGGCGATTTCTATTTAAAAGAAAGAATATTGACGAAAAGTGCGTGAAGTCAAGTTTTGGAATTGAATGAAGAATGTAGTAATGAAATAAAAACACAATATTGTGAAGTTCGAAAAATAAACAAAAGTGTTAGTGGTCTAGTTATAAATGTAGAGAAACAAAAACAATCGAATAGCTAGAAAATAGAAAAAACGCGAGAGCTAGTTTCGGCCTGGGCAGCGAAAACGTGTCTTCAACGCCCACTTGAAAGAGTGGGAGAAGACTTTGTACCATCGTAAATAAAGTGAGCGATCCAACTTCTTTTTGTGTTTTCACGAGTTCCCAATGGTAAGACCACAAAGAAATGTTAGGAGAATTCTCCAATAGAAGAACAAGTAAGTCGTTCTCTATTTCGTCTTATATAACGTACCCCCCCCCCACCTAGCAAAGAAATGAGGCTAACCACGGTACGTGATTAGAACCAACCAATGATATATCAACCTTTGTATATAGGTACAGGTGAAGCTTTCGTTAAACTCCCTTGTAGTCGATAAACTGTTACATTATGAGACGGTATCGTGTGTTATTGTGACGTCACACGTACGAGGACTGAAACACTCTCATCATCTTTGGCGTTTTGTCTCGGCAGGACAAGACGTGTCTACGGGTCGCTCCTGACCGAGCATCTTACTTAATGTCGGGTGGTGTCTGGATATATAAATATACTGTTGCGATATAAGGTTATTTTACCTCACAGTTCTGTATTTAGTATTGATGCTAAACGTAATTATTATAACAACGAATAAGAGAGGAAATTAAGTACAATTACACATTTATGGACAACATGTAACAAACCGTACACGTAACATCATACAAAACATTAAAGACATTAGTTTTACTTTAGCTTTTAAGATAGGAGATAGATATCCGAACAAACCAGATATTATTCATTTTGAAGGACCTTCATGTGCGACGCCCGTTGCCAGTGGGGTCCATCTAGTCTCTAACCGTTATTAGGATACACGAATGGAAATAACTTAACGGTATCATAGCACTGATATATTTTGAGGATCGTTTTCCTATAATATGTAGAGAAATACTTTAGTTCACGCCAATAATAGAAAGAAAATGATCTGAACCATAAACTTTTCTTGCGATTATTTCGTCCCAAACAAACGCCAACCACGTGGGAGACAATTACAGATGACCGACCAGAGGCAGACGACAACCCAACAAAACTCCAAACTATACTTACTGTTATGTAATAATATGTAATAAAATGAAATATAATGACGATACTGAAATTCCTGAATAGCTTAGATCGTCTCTCTCTCCATTTTTGTTTGCATTCTGTAAAATTATTGTGAAATAACCATACTCCAGCTTTTCACTTGTATGCGTCGTCCATTATTTACGAATTTTGAATGTCATCGAAAATTTTTACACTCGGCAAAAGTCAACAACAGCAGCTGCTGCTGCTATCAAACATGGAAAATAATTTGTTTCGGCAAAGTTTGACAATGGCCGCATATGCACTTAATCACACAATGTCAATATAAATTATTTATGACGCCTTTCGTGACAGGGGATATATACAATCAATTTATCAAATGAAAGGTAGAAACTTTGCCGAAACAAATTTCAACCTGAAGCGTGACAGACAAACGAACATGCTATTTTAAGCCAAAGCGTTAGAAAATGATAAAAATGTCATTTACAATTTGGGCGTTGCAGACAAATGAACATGCAATTTGAAAAATAAGCATTACAGACCAACAAAAATGCGATTTCAACCTGAAGCGTGACAGACTAACGAAAATGCTATTTTATACGCTACAGATTGACGAAAATGTGATTTCAAACTTGAGTGTGACAGACCAATAAACATGACATTTAAAAGATAAGCGTGACAGACAAACGAAAATGTGATTTCAAACTGTGGCGTGACAGACAAACGAACATGTGATTTCAAACTGTGGCGTGACAGACAAACGAAAATGTGATTTCAAACTGTGACATGACAGACAAACGAAAATGTGATTTCAAACTGTGACGTGACAGACTAACGAAAATGTGATTTCAAACTGTGACGTGACAGACTAACGAAAATGTGATTTCAAACTGTGACGTGACAGACAAACGAAAATGTGATTTCAAACTGTGACATGACAGACTAACGAAAATGTGATTTCAAACTGTGGCGTGACAGACAAACGAAAATGTGATTTCAAACTGTGACGTGACAGACTAACGAAAATGTGATTTCAAACTGTGACATGACAGACTAACGAAAATTCTACAGTAAGCCCCACTTTCAACAATGGTTCACCTCGAAACGTGCAGCTGCTGTTGCTCAGAGGCAGCAAGCATTCCGCCAAGGCGGCCGTCATAAGTCTTCTACGAATAGGAAGAAATTTGCAGAGTCAAGAAATAATTGTAAAACTGTGATAGCTGAAGAAAAGAGAAGGTATACAGAGATAAGCAGGAAACGCATTCAATCGCAGAAACTGGGTTCTCGTGATTTCTGGAAAATCTACAATAGTGTGCTGAACAATGGACAATCAACTATTCTCCCACTATCTAACCACAATGATATCGTTTGCACGAGAATTGACAAGGCTGAACTACTTGCTTAGCGTTTTGCCTTAAACTCTACTTTGAACTCCGCAAACCACCCCCTCCTAAATTTCCCACTGTGCACGGAAGCCAAACTCGATGACATGGCCATCACCCCCATCTCATGTCATGGACATCATAAAAAACATTGGCATCTCCAAAGCATGTGGGCCTGATCTTATACCAGTAATAGTAATAAAGAAATGCTCTGCTGAACTGGCCCTTGTCCTCTCCAAACTCTACAGCAAATGCCTCGCTGAATCTTGCTTCCCTGATAACTTGAAAATTGCCTGTGGTACCAGTTTTCAAGAATTCTGGAGATAGAACTGACTCTCAGAATCATCGCCCCATCAGTCTACTCCTGCTTTTCGCGAAAAACATTTAAATCCTTAATCAATCTAGCAAGAGTTCGGCACCTTGTTAATACTAAACTTCTTTCTGACCATCAGTATGGATTTAGGCAAGCACAGTCTACTGCGGATAACCTAACGGTCATCTCTGAACGCATACACCATACACTGGACAAAGCAGGTGAATTTAGGGCGGTAGCGATTGATATATCCAAGGCCTTTGACAGGGTCTGGCATAAAGGTCTTCTGCTAAAAATTAATTCATATGGTATTACTGGACGAGTATTTAATATAATTAGATCCTTCATATCCAACAGAAAGATCCAGGTTGTTCTCGATGGCCGTTTAGCCAAACAACATGACATTAATGCAGATGTGCCCCAGTGATCGATCCTTGGATCTTTATTGTTCCTGATTTTTATAAACGACCTCCCTGATCACATTGTGTCTGAGATGAGTATATTTGCTGACGTCACTACGCTCTGCTCTCGTCATATGGGTAAAACAGATGCGCACATATCCGAGGCAATGGCTGAATCCTTAGAATGTGACTTCCACTCCGTAGTGGAATGGGGTCATAAATGAATGGTAACATTTAATGCTGCTAAGACAAAGCTTATTTCCTTCAACAACAAGTTGAAACCTCTTTAACCACCGATTGCCATGGCAAATAACACTCTACCGGAGAGTCCAACGTTCAAACTCCTCAGCCTAACATTACCAGGCAGCATGAATTGGAATAAATACATAGAAGGCATTGTCAAGGCTGCTGCAAAGACTGGTGCACCATCCACTAGTCTCTCCCTCTTAGACAAGGTCCAAACAAGAATCACTAATCTAATAGGTCCCGCGCTATCCACCAAGCTCCAGCCCCTGTTCCATCACCGCAATGTTGCATCCTTGTGCTTGTTTTACAAGTACTTCAATGGAATGGGCTCCGATGAACTTGCTGCTCTAGTGCCTCCTCGGCATAAATACACTCGACTAACTCAGCAATCAGCTAAATCCTATCTATTCACTGTGGAGGTCCCCAGATGTCGGAGAGCCTTCTACTCCAATAGCTTCTTTCCTCGAACTGCCGGCCTTTGGAAGTCCCTCCCTGCTTTCTGTTTCCCTGACTGTACCAACATGCAGAGGTTTAAAACTTATGTGAACAGACACTTCGCTGCACAACTCCCAATTTATGATGATTACCTAATATTTCACCCTAATTCTCAGTAGGCCCTTACATCGACAGTAGCAACTTGCCTTGTTTGGGGTGAACTAAGTTAAAAATAAATAAATAGAAAGCACCTACAAGTCTCAAAGACATGTTAACAAGTGCACAATGCATATCAAGTCAAATGAGACATGTCAACAAGTCAAACAAGACATATCAACTAGTCAAACAAAACATATCAACAAGTAAAAGGATATGTGTTAACAAGTCAAACAAGAGATATCAACTTGTAAAAGAAGACATGTCAACAAGTCAAACAAGACATATCCACTTGTCAAAGAAGACATGTCAATATGTAAAACAAGCCATGTCAATATGTACAAACAGACATGTTGACAAGTTTAATAAGACATATCAACTTGTCAAAGACGATATATCAACTAGTCAAACTAGATATATCAGCAAATCAAATAAGGCATATCAGTCAATCAAACTAGATATGTCAACAAGTCAAACCAGACTTGTTAACAAGTAAAACAAGATATGTCAAAAAGTAGAACAAGACTTGTCAACAAGTCTAACAAGTCTAACATATCAACAAGTCTAACAAGACATGTCAACAAATAATGAATGGATTTGTCGACACTGATCAGAAATTAATAGTGAGTTTCTAATCCATCTTGTATCAGAAATATTATCATCTATTGTTAAACCTGAAAAATTTTAAGAAAATTACCACAGCCCATAACATAAGGATGTTTACTCCAGGAACATTCGCTTGGATTATTCGAATTGTTATTGTCTACTTCAAATCTGACGTTTTCTGTTTCAGACTACAGCGTAAAAACTTAACCCGTCGAATGTGAACGTTATGAAGCCGGTGGGGCAAACACAAAATAGGTTTCTGTGAAAGGCTTCACCTATATTTTCCGGTTCTTACAAAATTATTTAATACATGTATACATTTAAGAACCAAATACGGATGTTGCCGCTAAAAAGAGAATAGACAAAAAAATGCCAAATTACAATCCACTTTCGGGATGTTGTAGCGGACAATACGAAAATATGCACGCGTTTAAATCTGAACGGCGTGACGTCACGTCACGTGACTATCTCTCTTGCTCCTTCTCACGCACGCCGCGGCGAAAAGGACAATCATTCGACATCCTCCTCTTTCTATTGTTTCTTTTCGGCCTGAGGAAATATGACATTCACACGTCCTAGGGAGGTTTGTTTCAAAATTTATTTCCACAAAGTTATCTAATAATCCTTTCGAGATCAATCAAATTCATCTATATATATATAATAGTCGATGTTTGCGCATTATAGAAACTTATATGTTAACAGAACATTCAAATAAGTTTCGATAAGGTTTATTTTTTCACGGAATGTAAAGACACGATTGGAATTTTCCTTCGATTCCATCTGGGGTCACTAGGTGCAATTATCGGTTAGATCCATAAAATAACTGAGATATATTAGAACGTAAAGAAACAAAATTCATAGTAGATTTTCTCTGTTTCATAAAACAAAAATTAAATACAGAATATCACAGTGAAGAATTATCTAAAAAAGGTTTAAACATTTAAATAATTATTTTTATCTGTATTTTTTAAGATTTCAAAGATTAAATTAAAAACGACATTTTTTTGAGTATTTTTCAAATCCATTTGCTTTCTTAAAGCTGCAGGTTTTTATTATTCAGGTAAAGACTTCGAATGCATTACTTTTATCAAAGTGTAGTATCTGTTCCGATGGATACTACACCCCATAAATCGGTATTGTCTTGGCCTTCGGGGCTTGATTTACGCCGGTCTATGGGTTTGTCCTGAGCAGTTCTAAGAGGTCCACCCTCCCAGCCTTTGCCTTCTCACCCTTTGAGAAGGGGTTAGTTTATTGCTAATCACCTGAGGCGCCCCTACCAGGGAATGCCGACGGGGCTGCCCAGGCATTTTTTGACGGTCATAAGTGCTCTTCCTCTAGAGTGCTGACTTATCAATTCCCACTTTCCGACCTTGTGTCACATTTTACTCTGTGGGAGGTAGATAAATATGACGTTTTAAAGCAATACTTAACACGCACAAGAATTTATATTGTTCAAAATAAGACTTCAAACACGTTCATTTGTTTAAATAACAAATCGACTGTTGCTGTTGAAGTTAAATTCAAACAACTAGCAGGATTTGTTTAGATATTTTTCTACGCGGCTATGGGTTAGGGTTTTATTTTTTTTAATTAACTCACGTCAATACTTAACTCGCATTAATATTGCTAGTAAGAAATCGAATATTACTGTTGTTGGGCTTTGGACATTATTCCCCAGCCCAACTCCCGAGCAACGCCGGGCACCGTGCTAGTTAATGAATAAATGCTGAAAATTTAATTGAAATCAAATTATTTATTCCTGATAATATTAAAAAAAAACTTTACTTACTAATGAGTCACCACTTATCAAGGCTAAAAGCCACTTGAAGATAAGGGTTATATGAACTGTATAGATTGTCAGTTGATTGATAGTGAATATTATGAGAGGATTGAAAATACTGAATGGAATGAATAAAATTCGATGTCTGATGACGACCTTTAATGACAAGTATTTATTGATATTAAATTTTAAGATGACCATGTTGTAGCCCTCAGGAAAGCAATATTGTGGCAACGTGTTCCACAGATGTTAATATGAGTATAGCGTTTCCATTGTTGTTTGTTTTAGTGTGCATGGTGTTTGGGGGAGTGTTGTAAAATTTTCTATGATATGTGTAGCCTTAGAAAGTGAAAGTAATTCTAAATATTTAAAAATGCTGCTAATAATGCTAATAATAATGCTAATAATAATAATAATGATAATAATAATGCTAATGCTAATGCTAATAATAATAATAATAATAATAATAATAATAATACTAATCACATAATAAGTGAATGAAGCAAACTAGCCCACAAAGATTATGACTGCGTGGGGTAAGCAGTGCACTGGGAACTATGCAAACGATCGCATTTCGAACCCACGAACAAATGGTACAAACATAAACCAGAGACAGTGGTGGAAAATGAAAATCACAAAATCCTCTGGGACATGGAGGTGCAAACAGATAAACTTATACAAGCAAGGAGACCGGATGTCATAATAGTAAACAAGAAGGAAAAATCCTGCCAAATCGTAGACTTTGCCGTTCCAGCAGACAACAGAGTGAAGATCAAGGAGACGGTAAAACGAAGCAAATACACGGAACTCGCCAAAGAACTGAAAGGGATAAGGAACATGAAGAAAGTCAATATAATACCAATAATTGTTAGAGCACTAAGGATAGTCCCATAAAAACCTGGGGAAAAGACTGGGAGAAATTGGAATCGAAGGGATAACTGAGACCATACAAACAACGGCAATGATCAAAACAGCAGAAATCTTAAGGAAAATTCTCGAATGTGGAAATCAACCGGTATAAGCTACGAACGGTAACAGTCACATGGAAGTTACAATAGGAAGAAATCTAAACCACAGGAAGAACACCACCGCACAAACCAAGGAACAGAAACTGCAAGAAATATCATAAACTCCCCCCCCCCCAAAGTGATGGCACCAGCCTCGGTTGATACTACACAAAATTGTTGTGAAGGATCAAGGAGGATGAGAAGACATAGGAGTGAGAGCACTAACCAGACCTCCACTGGAAGAGTGCGCAGAGTGTTGGGACCTTGGAGAGGCTTATTTAAACCCAAATCCCAGAGGAGACTAATGGTCGTTGCCAGCGACAAATCAATGATAGGCGGCTGTTGCTATACCGCAAGGTCATTTGTGGTGGTAATCGAAAAGAGATGGAGAGTACTAGAAATCTGGGTAGACTTTTTGTCATTCAGACTCCAGGGAATACCACTGGTTGTTGTCGGTGAGCAATCACTGACCATAACTTGTGTGATAACTCCTATTGAGTACAAATAAATACATAATAAATAATAATAATAATAATAATAATAATAATAATAATAATAATGGTAAGCGGCTGTTGCGATACCGCATCGTTATCGAAAAGAGGTGAAGAATACTGGAAATCTGGGGAGGCTTGTTGTCACTCAGACTCCAGGAAATACCACCGGTTGTTGTCGGTGAGCAATCACTGACGATGATCCGTGTGAGAACTCCTAGTGAGTACAAATAATAATAATAATAACCAGTCACATGGAAACTGCAACAGAAGTAAAACATAATCATGGAAGGAACACCACATGAAACAAATGGAACTGAAACTGCTTAAAATGTTATAAACTGCCCATCCTCCAAAAAAGCATCATCAGAGGCTGATACCACACAAAATAATTGTGATGGTTGAGGAGGATGGAAAGACTGAGGAGGTAGAGCACTAACCAGACCTCAACCGGAAGAGTGCTGAGAGTGATGGGACCTTGGGGAGGCTTATTGCCACCCAAATCCCAGAAAAAAACAATTGTCGTGCGAGCGATAAATCAATGGTCAGCAGTTATAAGGTTCTCTTCCGCCCAAATCCCTAGAGATTATTAGAACCAGCAAGAATATACTTGAGAGGTTTTTATTATCTTGAAGAATAATTTTCGTTTTCCGAACACCTACCGTTAATAACAAAAATGAAATGGGTCACCACTTATAAAGATTTAAAAGCCACTCGAGGATAAGGATTAATGAGATGGAATGATTGCCAGTTTGTTATATAATGATGGACGTAACTTGTGGGATTATAAAACCCTTTATGAGAATGTTATATAATGATGGACGTAACTTGTGGGATTATAAAAACCTTTATGAAAATGTTATATAATGATGGACGTAACTTGTGGGATTATAAAACCCTTTATGAGAATGTTATATAATGATGGACGTAACTTGTGGGATAATAAAAACCTTTATGAGAATGTTATATAATGATGGGCGTAACTTGTGGGATTAGAAAAACCTTTATGAGAATGTTATATAATGATGGACGTAACTTGTGGGATTAGAAAAACCTTTATGAAAATGTTATATAATGATGGACGTAACTTGTGGGATTATAAAACCCTTTATGAGAATGTTATATAATGATGGACGTAACTTGTGGGATAATAAAACCCTTTATGAAAATGTTATATAATGATGGACGTAACTTGTGGGATTAGAAAAACCTTTATGAGAATGTTATATGATTGGACGTATGTAGCGGAGAACGGGTGTGGGGTCGTTGGTTTGGCTGGTGCGACTTAGTGCGTGCCGCCGAGTGCATAGAGTGCAATGCTGTTTCCGGGAATCGAAACGTGACAAGTGACGAGACAATGGTTGACCCTGGTTCAAAAGGTCATCCTGTACCTGTGTGGTTATCACGTGATATTACGTCACAGTTTTGATATGTGAGAAAATTGGAGTTTTAAAACGGGTTCGGACATAGGAGGCGCAGAAGTCGAACGAAGGAATTAAGATGTAGCCAAGTCAGAACGGGAAATGTTTTTTCCCTAAGAAAGAATACTGGCGTACAAGATGTCCTTCTCTCCCTGTTTCCTCAAATAACAAAGAACTGATTAGACAGTAGGCTAGCTAAGAATTAACCACGATATTAGTAAATCTCTCTCTCTCTCTCTCTTTCAACGATAGCAAAACATCTCCACGGGCAATAGAAACTGACGCCGAATAAAAAGTAATTAAAATGAAAAGATTGTTGTCTTATGAAGCGGGCGAGAAAGGTCTTTGTTACAGACAACTCACGGAGATGGCCACTACAGTGCAGAGGCGAAGAAAGTACTCAACCACTAGACGACAGAGTAAACCGAGAAGAAACGAAGGTATGAATTATTAAGGAGCTATGCAACAAGTTGAATGATGAAGAATATTATGAGGGGATTGAGAATGATTGATTGACCGAGTTCGAATATTTGTGAAGACGGTTCATGGCAGGAATCTATTGACATTGAATTTGAAGACGCCCATGTTTTAATCTACAAGGAAGAAGTCCCGTGGTAATGTGTTCTTACAGACGGGAAGCCATTGTAAAGAAGCTTCGTTTGGTGAATTTCCGCCTTACGCTAGCTATACGGAAGAAGAAAGGCAGGTTGTCTTTCAAAGAGAAACCAGAGATTGGAGCTCAGTCGAGCACTTTTTATGGAAATAACGATAGAGTAGAAAGAGACTAACAAAATCTATTCTGTACTTATGCAGATTAGGACGCAAGCTAACATTGACTTGGCGTTGGTAGTTTCTGGATGTTTACGTAGACGATCGGAAAATGCCGATGCACTGATCCAATCAGAATTCGAAAAAATAAGCAGACCACAAGTTAACATCTTAATTGATTGAATCGCGAAATTCACTAATTGGAAATAAATATTGATCAAAGCGATAATGAATTTTAATGAGTTAGCACAGGTTATTACGTCACAAAACGAATCTGGCTGAAACGTCGCTGGACGGAGGAATGGCAGGCAGCAGATAAATCAAGGTTGCACAGATTTGTGGAGGACCCGGATAACCTACCAGGCATGAACCTCCCTCGCCGGCAGTGGACAATGCTCAACCGCCTCAGGACAGATGTCGGCCGTTTCGCCGCGACCATGAAAGGATTGGGACTCAGGGACTCGGCTGTCTGCGACTGTGGTCACTCTGAACAAACAATAGACCACATCATCGAGTCATGCCTTAAATATCGACCACCCAACGGCGAAGCCGGCATAGCTGCGCTAGATAACAAAACATTAACATGGCTTTTCTCAACCGAGCTGGTGATCTAACAGTGAGATGCTGTGAAGCAAACGAAAGAAGATTACGTTTCTCGTAGGAGTGATTCAATTTAGTAAGGAGAAACAACTGATAACCAAAGAAAAAAATGATGAAAAAAAACACATTTTATAACCCTAACCCTAACCCTTATACAGATTAGGACTCAAGCTAACCCTAACCCAACGCCAATTCGATTTTAGCTTGAGTTTTAATCTAGATAGTACCCCCTAACCCTAATCCCTAACATTAACCACTAACCCTAACACCGTTTTAACACTGTGTTCAGTGATATTTTTCTTAAAAAAACAAATTGAACGTGTAAAAAAAAAATCTAGCATCGTTCTATATCCAGCCTAGTTTTGAATTTTGGGGATGCAAGCAACCGACTTTTCATTCGGCTTTTTTAGCCGTCTACGTAAACATCCGGAAACTACCGACGCCAAGTCGATTTTAGCTTGGATCCTGTCTATTCTCTGAGAAAGCGGCTGTAAGGAACAAAATAAATCATTTCTTCAGATAAGTTTCATAGCAATTAATAGAGCATCGTGGTATAAGAAGTTCGTGAATATTTCACCGTCAATTGATGCATGACTCAAGGCCAAGCAATAGAATTATAATAAAAAGATATTTCTAAATTATTGATTATATGAGACTACAATACTTTGCTGGTTAAAGAGAAAAAGGCTACTTGATAGCGATTCCCGGTTATGAATTTAGAAAAAAGACAAGCGGTGTTTATCAGAATACAGTCCCTCGTGATTTTCGTTCGCCTAGAGTTTAGCGACGGACAATGTATTTTCAATCTATAAAAGGAAAATGAAAACTTCCACAGTCATCAACAGGAATTTCTCTGGTGCCGTAGAATATAAACGAATTCTTCAGGAATATTTTGTATTGGATACGTTATTACTATGATGTTTAATATATTTAAGTTTTGTTACATTTCTATTTATAAAATAAATTATTAGACTATTTAAAAATAGATTTTTAATAATAAAAAATAAAAAGTCCTGTCTCTTTCCAAATTAAAATAAATAATTCACATCATATTTTGTATTGTAGTAGTTATGGCCTACCGTACTTAACTTAATTTCAAATACGTTTTTACAAAAAAAAGGACAAAATCCTGAAAGTTCTATTGTTATCGTGAATTTTGCCATTTTAAAATAGTAAATAAATAAGTTTCCGTTATGATTTAAGCAAAGGTAATATTTTTACAACCCAGCTGTAACATTTAAAGTTACTAATCTATTTATAATATAAGGAGGATATTCTCTGTCACGATGTCAGGATTTCTGTCTGTCTGTGGAAGATAATTTTTGTAAACGTAAGAAACACGTAAAAACGTAAGAAATACATTAGGACACATCTTAACCACTAATACATAAATAAATAAACAATAAATAAATTTGCACCGACACTGGGAATCGAGACCAAAAACTTGACGTCTCCAGTCTCCCTTCCTATCAACTGAGCTATGTATCTTTGCTTAGTGAAAAATTGTCAACAAACACACGCGGACGGCGTTTTTTATTTCAAACTCATTGTGTTTAATATTTAACTTGAACTACAGTCTGACCTTAGCCAAAAAGCCAAGATTTATGGAAGGGCCAATGGATCAATGTTACAAAATTTGTAGCAAATAATTAACTATAAGGTCGTTAAACATAATGTAACGTTTTGGACATTAAAATAATTAGTTGCCGTAATGTGTAAAAGAAATCAAAGTAGGATCCAGTCGAATAAATTATCCTTTTCTATCTACTTATAATATAACGGAGACTTTGTCTATCTTTCTGTCAGCGGAACTTTTTCTTAACAGAACAAACATTTTTTTGCATAAATAAATAAACTTGACGCCGACACAGGGAATCGAAACCAAGAACTTGATATCTGCAGTCTTAATCGTTACTGACTGAGCTAACTCATTGAACTTATTAAAGTCAAATTAACCCACTTAAACAATTCACTGAACCCGCTCGGTTGACCGTGGAACTCTTCAGTTACAGCAGGAAGAGACGCGGCAGCCTAATTAAAATATACGACCGTAGGGAGGATATTTTGGCTAGTCTATTATACAAAAGGCAGTTGTCTCTTTTGTGTGTGTGCGTGTCCACCTAAAAGTAAAAACTACACAAGACGCATCCACACAGCTGATGTATTCTGTGTAAGCATTGCATAAGACAGAGAATATGGATACTTTTTTAATATTTATTTTTTGATGGTCAAAAAGAACAAAATTAGTCAGGGATCGATATTTAGAGCGATTTTTCCATCGATCTTAGGTGATATATATATATATATATATATATATATATATATATATATATAAAAGAGGGAGAGAGGGGGAGGGGAGAGAGAGCAGGGGAAAGAGAGGGGGACGGAGGGGAGACGGCATATAGAGAGAAATAAAGAGGGGGTATATAGAGAAAGAAGTTTTAAAAGAAAGATGTTGTACACACCTTTTAATACTTTTATTTTGTTGTACACGACTTTGGACAATGCCGGGTATCACTGCCACTTATCTTTACAAGCAGTCTACAGAATGTAACAAGGTAAGATGTTTGATCTATAAAATAAGCTTAAAAACGGAAAATTCAATGTAAGTTTAGTTGAGCAAAATAAATGAGTTCCAGTTAGAAGTTAGGGTAACGTGTACTGGTAGTTGCGTCATTGGGAGGAAGTACGTGGCAGAGAAGCAAGATCGATTCTACCTTTTTGGGTGTACAACGTGATAGTGACCAGACGTCTATTTCGAGGTCTACCACCTCTACAATTGTGTGAGTAGGGAAATTTCGATTCATCTTGATATACATTGAGGTAATTACTAAAATGCGTAGGTGTGCCCCTTTTCTTCCTGAGATTCTCATGGATGGCTCTGCTCTTGAGGAGAAATCAACTTTGAAACTTTTTGGTTTTTCTTTCTCATCGAATCTTTCTTGGAGTTCATCTTTAGATCCATTGCTCTTTCTTCTTCTTGTAAAGTCGGTTCTCTCTATCGCTCTAAACACTTTCTAACATCTGAGACTATTCTCTATCTCTACAAATATACTATCAGACAATGTATGGAGTATTGTTGTCATATTTGGGCTGGCGAATCTTTGTCTCATTTGAGGGTTCTTAATAAGGTGCAGAAAGGTATCTGTAATTTGACTGGATTTACCCGTTTTTCTTCTCTGCACCCTCACTCTCTCACAGACGTGATGTCGCTAGTCTCAGTCTTTTCTCTAAATACTATTATGGCATGTTTTCTTCAGAATTGTATAATCTATTCACTGCTTCCTTTGTTTCAGATCATTTGACTGATTGGTCTAGTGGTCTTCACCAATTCGCTGTTTTTATATCTCATTGTAATACAGCTACCTATTGAAGTAGCTTATTTCCAAGGACTGTAGGCTTGTGGAACTCTCTTCCTGTTGACTGTTTTCCTCCTACTTATAGCTTTGGTCTTTCAAGACCAATAGGCATCGCCTGTCTTTGCAATAATCATATTTCCTTCTTGTTAGCTCCTTATTACATCAAGTGTCTTCATGTCTTGTCTGGACTGATTTACCATAAAAACAGAAGCAAATAATGGAGTTACTTTTTGGTCTTTTTTAATTGTCTCTTTTATTCCAGCCACAAAGAAAAGAGGGATTGAAAGATCAACATATTTGAGACTGTTACATCATAAACTAAAGAGAGACGAACAGCTGTTTTGTGTCCACAACACAACACTTACCAGTTGTTCGCAATGGGGATCAAAGAACATCCCACATTATGTTACAAAGATTGATATTGGATTTTTAAGAGAGTTCTACACTTAGGTAAATATTTTGCTTTCAGTTTTCGCTAGAAATGACACGATAATTACAGTAACAATGTTAAAAGGATATCTGTAAAAATTATTGAAACAAGTATTTCGTTGGTTTTACGAATTAGGTTTAAGCTATTTCTATATGTATAAAGTTAGGTATGTGTATGTGTTTATATATTTGTATGTACAGGATTTACTCATAATCTAATTAACCGATCATTATAAATTTTGGAAAACAGCTGCTAAGCTAGAGCGTGGGTAATGTGGGCTATATTTAATTCAATTTTGTTTGATGCAACGGGGGTCAATAGTATGTTTAAGCTCTTGGTAACATTCAGATACCTCCGAAAGTGAAAGTTTAACAATAGGTATTAGACATCAATTAATGAATATTCACCAAATTTAAGTTAATTTGAAGTATTTTAAATGAGTTTAAGGCACATAATATGAGCAAAGGCTCCTATTTGAAAATTCAAATATTTCAGATTTGCATTGAATTTGATCAATTGTCATTAAACGCCAATTAAGTAAGATTCCCTGCATTTCAATTTCTTCTTAGGACCCCTTCAGCTTAAGCTTGAAATTTCAGATATTTTCTAGAATCAAAATCATGCAATGGATTTTGATCAAAATTGGAATAAGGATTTTAGACATAAGGTTTAGTCATATTATATTTTTATTTTAATATTCGTAAGCAGACATAAAGGTAATGCAAACCTGTTCGAGGAATTACTTTTACCCGATGGGTATTCTTCTAGTTATGTCATAAATAAAACCAACTGTTTTTTAAATGCGTTTTTAAAGATTGTTTTACGCCAAGGTTCAGGCTTCTTTTGTGAGCCGAACACATCAGGAATCCAATTGGCGCGCCCTTACCAAGTAAAAGCATCGAAGACAGAGAAGGACAAATCGACCGGGGAACGTTGCCAAGGAGCGACCCATATATCTCCCTGCAACGACGGCACCCAACGGCCTTCTCCAGTTTCCATGTCACTGACCGACCCAGCAACTCGAGACTGGAACTGAAATAGATCCTCGCTTGACTCGTGCAGATAATAACTATGCACACCTGTGTCTTCCGTGTGAACGATGAATTTACAACGACTTGATATGTTTTCTCTTTCTGTCTCTCTTTTTTATGCTAAACAATAACTTTTGCACGTTTCCAATACATATATAAAATCGAGTGTCGCGTTCTGCGCAAGCTGGAGGTACAACACATTGGTTATGCAATTGCGACTAAAGTTAGCAGACTCCAGGCCACGTCCGTGTTTAACCGCCCAATTCTGAGATCACCTGCAGCCTGAATTACGTAGAAAATTTAATTTCTGACTTTGTTTTGTGCCTTCATACGAGCATTATATATATATATATATATATATATATATATATATATATATATATATATATATATATATATATATATAACCGATTGCCTCCGGGGATAAAACGCGGAAGCCTCTAAACACTAAACTGCACACTAAACAAAATAAAAACACTAAACTGCACACTAAACAAAATAAAAACACTAAACTGCACACTAAACAAAATATCCAGGTAGTTTACCATAACAAATTCTTCTTTTCGGAATCCCCAGTCTAAAACATAAACAGAAAAAAGTTTGGTTTATATGATTAGAGATTCGCTCCCGGGTGTATGCTTTTTAAAACCTTTTTCTTCAGATTGTTTTACAAATAACGTCTTGTAATTTTGATCCTTTGAACATTTTTCATAATCGTAATTATAGCTTCTTTTAGAGTGAATAATGAACATGGTTTTAATCCGGTTATTTTTTTATTCGTATTTCTTCTATGCAATGGACTGCATTTTTTTTTCTGATTATGGTTTGAACTAAAGACTCTGAAGAGAAGAGTTTGTTTGTTTAACGCAAACTATCTGGATATTTTGTTTATCGCGCAGATTTTTGGAAACAATTGTACATTTGTTGCTTTTGGTATAAATTATTATAAGATGCTATAATAATAAAAAATCTTGAAATAAATAAATTAATAAATATATATATTTTTATAAAAAATGAATGTGAAAAAATATATAAATGGTTATATATTTTGTATTATTTCTTATTTGTTGACGAATAAGAAATAATACAAAATATCTTTTAAAATCTTTTTTAAAAGAACAGAATTTTCGGCCGCTTCCTTCGGCCTTGTTCAGTGTTATGAGATATATGTGTATGTGTGTGTGTGTGTGTGTACGGTGGGAGCAAAGTAAAAAGAGTGTTTGCAATAGGATGAAGTAATGTTTACATGTGACTCGTATGTGTCCATCCCCATATCTCTGAACTGTTCTTGAATCTTTACATCCAAAGAGGTCAGTAACGTAGGTGGCGTGTATGACATTTTCCTTAAACATAAGTGCGTAAAGGGACATAAACTGTTCATATATATATATATATATATATATATATATATATATATATATATATATATATATATATAGAGAGAGAGAGAGAGAGAGAGAGAGAGAGAGAGAGAGGGGGTGGAATCAGAGAGAGAGAGAGAGAGGGGGTGGAATCAGAGAGAGAGAGAGAGAGAGGGGGTAGAATCAGAGAGAGGAGAGGTGCGGAATCAGAGAGAGAGAGAGAGAGAGAGAGAGAGAGAGAGAGAGAGAGAGAGAAGTAAAATCAAGCAGTATTCTAGCGGGACAAAAATGAATTTCTTTTACTTACTTTAAAGGGACATAAAATGTTAAAATGTCCGGGGTAGGGAGAAGAAGAAAAAGGAGAGGTAAAGAAAGCACCGGGATTTTTAATGTAACACATTTTTAGCCGGTATAGATTTGCTGTGCGAGGGTAGGGCTGGCGGAATTTGCCCTATGTCAGTATTATTTGTGAGCATATACATATACATATATATATATATATATATATATATATATATATATATATATATATATATATATATATATATATATATATACATATATATATATATATATATATATATGTGATTTTATGAAGGCTTACCAAAGCATTCCTTTCAAGACACCAATGATCACCATTAAAGATATTTTTTCTTACAAATACTATTTATTCAAATTAAACGTTTTTTCCTACACGTGTTTCACTACCAAGCAGTTACTTGCTTGGCAGATCATCAGGGAAATTAAATGTCTGGAATACTGGTTTCAACTGCCGACAAAACCCAATGTGGCGTTGTAATAGTTGAGGTCACTTAAGAAGAGAAGAGGAAAAAAATAAATAAAAATAAAAATAAAAGTCAAACTTAAAAAGCAAGGAAGAACAACGATAAAAAAAGAAAGTCCTAGAAAAGTCTTAGAAAAGTAGCTTGTGCATTATTTCTTCCACCAAGCCAACAAGCAAATAATCGGTCCCAAATACATTCAATAAAACCACAAAACCGGAACAATGTGCGATAATACACTTTCACGTCGGCCGGTACAATGATGAATAAATCCCCCCCCCCACAAGAAAACAAAAGAACTAAATCATTCAATATACCGCTCACAAGTTACCATTCCAATCCAATGATAGTATGGGAATTCTAAATCCAACTTCTCACAAAGAAAAGTCAACACAAATGTTCGTCCGAGTTCAAAGAGTCTTATTTCAATTGTTGATTTATTACCCTTCGAAATAAACACACGACGAGTTGAATGTCAATCCCGCAGAAAACTCCCTTCCACCAAGAAAAAATCTTAATATAGAAACTATTTATTCAAAATACTGTTTCTAAAAATATTTATTATTAAACCTATTCCTTATAGAAATTAATTATCTAGTGTCTGGGACGTCATTTTACATTTTGGGAAAATATCCTTCATTTAATTAACTGCCGAATTATTATCGTTTTGTTGTTTAACGAAGCGAAAAAAGCCCATCCCGCAGAATTTGTTTTTAAAAAATTATTCATATATCAAAAATAAACTGTTATTATAAAAAGGCCTTCTACAAAAATCTAGTTATTATTTTAAATCATTTAAAATATTTCCTTAACGGCTGTGTCTGTTTGTAACTCTCTGTGGAGAATATTATTCTATATTCCATAAATAAATGTTACTACGGAATATCGTTATCAGAAATCTATTTTCTATTTTGAAAAAAAACAAACTTTTTCTTAATGGACCGGTTTATTTTTTTGTCAACTTTACGGGAAAATATCACTCTTACTCGTTAAATGACAGGAGACTTTATTATTACTAATTTAAAATCCCGTACAAAATACTTTTTTTAATAAACCAATTGTTTCTATTTTTAGAAATTAAGTCCGTGTCGGCATGCATGTTTTTAAAATTATTTTTTCCTTAATTACTTTTCCCCATTCCTGCCACCAAATTGTTTTATTTATTTTAATCTAATTAAAAACTAATTTAATTTAACCTAATTTAATTAAATAGTGATAGCATCCAGGTTGCTATTTCTTATTTTTCACTTAAAATTATTTGAAATCCCCAATGCATTTCGTATAATATGTCTATTTCTGAGAATAAATTGTGATTTATTATTTATTATTCCACTATCTTTTTATATGTAACACAATTTCCCCCCTCTATTCCGCTGAATAAGTATTTACTATAGTTGACTATCACTGGGCCTTATTCCGATAGAATATTCCTACCTTATCACCCCCAACCTAAGTCTCGAGTATCCGCTAATAATTGAATCAAGACATATCTTAGCATAAGTACGTGTTACTAATTCTCATCCTCCATATTATACACTAATTATTGCCCCAGATTTCCTCAGGAAGTGTCCATCCTGCCTATCTCTGCTGTAAGTTTATACTTCCCCCAATTCCCCTCCTATCCAGGTTTTTGGCTTGATAACAGGTAACGGTTTCTATGCAGACAGCATTGTAGTATTTCTTGCCTAGCGTTCAGTAAATTATCTCTAGATGTCATGATGTGGTACGACTCCAATTCACATAGGTTGCATCTCTTCTTTTTGTTCGGTTTATATTTGTTAGCCCTCCCTAAAATTGACCATTTCAGTTCGAAAGGGTCTTGCCTAGCAATGAGGTTTCTCACAAAACGGCCAACAGAAGTGTTAGGCCTATCTATGTCTTCCCTTTGGCTTCCCCTGAAGGAACTCATGTGGTTTCTGAATCTATCCTTGAACTCACCCCCGGTTGAACCGATATATGATTTCCTACTACTCTCTGTTATCACATCGCATTTGTAGACAATGCTTGAAACTCTACAGTTCCCCCCCAGTGGACAGATGTTAGAAGCTCTGCAGTTACAGTTGTGTGCTGAGCCGTTGCTGGATGTTCTACTACTATGGTTATTTATAATGGAGGTTCTCACTGAACTGGTGTTACTGGGATCAACACCAGAAGAGAACATGGCTTCCCTTGTTTTAGTTATCTTAGAATTATTATATCCTATGATGGATGTGGCTATATTTCTACAGGTTGAATAAGACAGTTTTACAGTATTTTTGTTAATGATTCCCCCCAATCTGCTATCCCTCGGAAAGTTTTTTTCCACTATGCTATAAAAAATCTTTGGGATATTAGTCTTAATATGCTGGCTATAGGGGGGGTTGAACCATGTAGTGGTCCTTCTCCTATTTTTCTTCCTACCTTCCCCCCGGTTTGGGTAGCATGTGATTTCAATTCGTTACTTCCAACTTCACGAATATTATCATCAACCGGTTCCCACCCTACCTGGTTTACATAACCGTGGGATACATCAGGTCTCCTATATCTAGCCTTGCCCATTGCCCTATTATATGAAACCATTGATCGAGAGGCAATCGGTCTCCCGTTTAGTCCCCCATTCCCAACCGAAGGAGGCACAAGGTAATTAATTTTTTCCTTGTATCCTGATCTGTTTAAAGCTTCATTGTAGAATTGCTTACTGCTGTCGAATATTGGTTGATTCTTGGACAGCTTAGATATCCTACTCGATATTGCAGGAATAATGGCTCTTTTCACCATCGGTGGGTGATTCGATTTAGCGTCGATATAGTAGAGTGTGTGGTTGGGCTTGTGATAAGGTTCATATGTGTTGTTGCATAGATCAAGCGTAATATCCAAAAAATTGACCCTCCGGTAGTTTATATCCATAGTTACGCTAAGTTGTATTGAGCTGAAGAATATATTGAGTTTTTTCTTCTTAGTTTCAAGATTCCTTATACTTGTGTTGACAAAGAATAAAGCGTCGTCCCTATATAGACCGCCCGCCAGTTCAGGTATTTTCATACAAATTTCTCTGAGGATATATATCCCTACCAGGTCAGTAACCTGCGCTGAGTCCGGTGCCCCCCATAGTAATATCGAAATTGTTTTCCCTATCCTTTCTAGTCCATAACTTATCATTGTAGGATATTAGCGTCCTTCTGGCTAGTCTAATTATATCCATTTCTAAGTTTGTAATGTTGGATTCATTTCTAGCCATGGTAAGCGCCTTTTCAAGTAAAGTAGAGGATATGGAGGGATAGTATGAATCTATATCAAACATTATAAATTTACTTTGATTAGTAATGTGTAATTCTTTATACCAACTTAGCACTTCTTCTGATGAGGTCCACAGATTCAATTGAGTTCTGTGTTTAATTCCTGGCAATATTCTGTCTAGTATTTTTTTGCTGATTACACCCATGTCTGAAATACACGGCGAGATCAGTCTAATGGATGGGTTATTACTAAAATCTGGCTTATGATCCTTAAGAGTGAAACGAGGGCATTTAGGGGTATATATCTCAACATTACCTTCCATACCAATCTCAGAGCAGATCTTAAGAGCGGCCAAGTTAATATCCTGTAACACCCCGTTTCCTACGGTCTTGTAGTTTTTATTCAGTTCCTTCAGGATTAGGTTGTTGTATGTTTCCATATTCATGGAGTATGTGTTTAAAGTTTTATCCGCCGGAACTGTGATGTTAGAGTTATTCCTAATCCGTGTCTGTGTCCTATGGATATGTTCAATGGTAGGATTCCAATATTGTGATCTGTTTTTGGTTTTGATGTTTTTAACCATATTATGCATATCCGCTTCGAAGCTTTCTAATGCAGGGATGTGAGGTGGGTTCTTGTGAGTTCCTATTTTATAGAATTTTCTATAGGAGGCTGTTGGTAAATTATCCTCAGTGTCAGATGCATACTCAGGGGGTGGTCGATCCCAAAGAGGAGATAACTTTCTCACCCAAGAACATTTCCATACCAAACCACAAAGCATACATAATGGACATGGTCCAGGCGGTCCATGCATTCTTGAAGAGAGTCAGATGGCGGGTAATTCACCACAACCTGGGATCGACTAGGGAGTTGAGCAACGTGAATCCACCTTCTGGCGTCTCTGAACCCCCTGAGTATGCATCTGACACTGAGGATAATTTACCAACAGCCTCCTATAGAAAATTCTATAAAATAGGAACTCACAAGAACCCACCTCACATCCCTGCATTAGAAAGCTTCGAAGCGGATATGCATAATATGGTTAAAAACATCAAAACCAAAAACAGATCACAATATTGGAATCCTACCATTGAACATATCCATAGGACACAGACACGGATTAGGAATAACTCTAACATCACAGTTCCGGCGGATAAAACTTTAAACACATACTCCATGAATATGGAAACATACAACAACCTAATCCTGAAGGAACTGAATAAAAACTACAAGACCGTAGGAAACGGGGTGTTACAGGATATTAACTTGGCCGCTCTTAAGATCTGCTCTGAGATTGGTATGGAAGGTAATGTTGAGATATATACCCCTAAATGCCCTCGTTTCACTCTTAAGGATCATAAGCCAGATTTTAGTAATAACCCATCCATTAGACTGATCTCGCCGTGTATTTCAGACATGGGTGTAATCAGCAAAAAAATACTAGACAGAATATTGCCAGGAATTAAACACAGAACTCAATTGAATCTGTGGACCTCATCAGAAGAAGTGCTAAGTTGGTATAAAGAATTACACATTACTAATCAAAGTAAATTTATAATGTTTGATATAGATTCATACTATCCCTCCATATCCTCTACTTTACTTGAAAAGGCGCTTACCATGGCTAGAAATGAATCCAACATTACAAACTTAGAAATGGATATAATTAGACTAGCCAGAAGGACGCTAATATCCTACAATGATAAGTTATGGACTAGAAAGGATAGGGAAAACAATTTCGATATTACTATGGGGGGCACCGGACTCAGCGCAGGTTACTGACCTGGTAGGGATATATATCCTCAGAGAAATTTGTATGAAAATACCTGAACTGGCGGGCGGTCTATATAGGGACGACGCTTTATTCTTTGTCAACACAAGTATAAGGAATCTTGAAACTAAGAAGAAAAAACTCAATATATTCTTCAGCTCAATACAACTTAGCGTAACTATGGATATAAACTACCGGAGGGTCAATTTTTTGGATATTACGCTTGATCTATGCAACAACACATATGAACCTTATCACAAGCCCAACCACACACTCTACTATATCGACGCTAAATCGAACGACCCACCGATGGTGAAAAGAGCCATTATTCCTGCAATATCGAGTAGGATATCTAAGCTGTCCAAGAATCAACCAATATTCGACAGCAGTAAGCAATTCTACAATGAAGCTTTAAACAGATCAGGATACAAGGAAAAAATTAATTACCTTGTGCCTCCTTCGGTTGGGAATGGGGGACTAAACGGGAGACCGATTGCCTCTCGATCAATGGTTTCATATAATAGGGCAATGGGCAAGGCTAGATATAGGAGACCTGGTGTATCCCACGGTTATGTAAACCAGGTAGGGTGGGAACCGGTTGATGATAATATTCGTGAAGTTGGAAGTAACGAATTGAAATCACATGCTACCCAAACCGGGGGGAAGGTAGGAAGAAAAATAGGAGAAGGACCACTACATGGTTCAACCCCCCCTATAGCCAGCATATTAAGACTAATATCCCAAAGATTTTTTATAGCATAGTGGAAAAAAACTTTCCGAGGGATAGCAGATTGGGGGGAATCATTAACAAAAATACTGTAAAACTGTCTTATTCAACCTGTAGAAATATAGCCACATCCATCATAGGATATAATAATTCTAAGATAACTAAAACAAGGGAAGCCATGTTCTCTTCTGGTGTTGATCCCAGTAACACCAGTTCAGTGAGAACCTCCATTATAAATAACCATAGTAGTAGAACATCCAGCAACGGCCCAGCACACAACTGTAACTGCAGAGCTTCTAACATCTGTCCACTGGGGGGGAACTGTAGAGTTTCAAGCATTGTCTACAAATGCGATGTGATAACAGAGAGTAGTAGGAAATCATATATCGGTTCAACCGGGGGTGAGTTCAAGGATAGATTCAGAAACCACATGAGTTCCTTCAGGGGAAGCCAAAGGGAAGACATAGATAGGCCTAACACTTCTGTTGGCCGTTTTGTGAGAAACCTCATTGCTAGGCAAGACCCTTTCGAACTGAAATGGTCAATTTTAGGGAGGGCTAACAAATATAAACCGAACAAAAAGAAGAGATGCAACCTATGTGCATTGGAGTCGTACCACATCATGACATCTAGAGATAATTTACTGAACGCTAGGCAGGAAATACTACAATGCTGTCTGCATAGAAACCGTTACCTGTTATCAAGCCAAAAACCTGGATAGGAGGGGAATTGGGGGAAGTATAAACTTACAGCAGAGATAGGCAGGATGGACACTTCCTGAGGCAATCTGGGGAAATAATTAGTGTATAATATGGAGGATGAGAATTAGTAACACGTACTTATGCTAAGATATGTCTTGATTCAATTATTAGCGGATACTCGAGACTTAGGTTGGGGGTGATAAGGTAGGAATATTCTATCGGAATAAGGCCCAGTGATAGTCAACTATAGTAAATACTTATTCAGCGGAATAGAGGGGGGAAATTGTGTTACATATAAAAAGATAGTGGAATAATAAATAATAAATCACAATTTATTCTCAGAAATAGACATATTATACGAAATGCATTGGGGATTTCAAATAATTTTAAGTGAAAAATAAGAAATAGCAACCTGGATGCTATCACTATTTAATTAAATTAGGTTAAATTAAATTAGTTTTTAATTAGATTAAAATAAATAAAACAATTTGGTGGCAGGAATGGGGAAAAGTAATTAAGGAAAAAATAATTTTAAAAACATGCATGCCGACACGGACTTAATTTCTAAAAATAGAAACAATTGGTTTATTAAAAAAAGTATTTTGTACGGGATTTTAAATTAGTAATAATAAAGTCTCCTGTCATTTAACGAGTAAGAGTGATATTTTCCCGTAAAGTTGACAAAAAAATAAACCGGTCCATTAAGAAAAAGTTTGTTTTTTTTCAAAATAGAAAATAGATTTCTGATAACGATATTCCGTAGTAACATTTATTTATGGAATATAGAATAATATTCTCCACAGAGAGTTACAAACAGACACAGCCGTTAAGGAAATATTTTAAATGATTTAAAATAATAACTAGATTTTTGTAGAAGGCCTTTTTTATAATAACAGTTTATTTTTGATATATGAATAATTTTTTAAAAACAAATTCTGCGGGATGGGCTTTTTTCGCTTCGTTAAACAACAAAACGATAATAATTCGGCAGTTAATTAAATGAAGGATATTTTCCCAAAATGTAAAATGACGTCCCAGACACTAGATAATTAATTTCTATAAGGAATAGGTTTAATAATAAATATTTTTAGAAACAGTATTTTGAATAAATAGTTTCTATATTAAGATTTTTTCTTGGTGGAAGGGAGTTTTCTGCGGGATTGACATTCAACTCGTCGTGTGTTTATTTCGAAGGGTAATAAATCAACAATTGAAATAAGACTCTTTGAACTCGGACGAACATTTGTGTTGACTTTTCTTTGTGAGAAGTTGGATTTAGAATTCCCATACTATCATTGGATTGGAATGGTAACTTGTGAGCGGTATATTGAATGATTTAGTTCTTTTGTTTTCTTGTGGGGGGGGGGGGATTTATTCATCATTGTACCGGCCGACGTGAAAGTGTATTATCGCACATTGTTCCGGTTTTGTGGTTTTATTGAATGTATTTGGGACCGATTATTTGCTTGTTGGCTTGGTGGAAGAAATAATGCACAAGCTACTTTTCTAAGACTTTTCTAGGACTTTCTTTTTTTATCGTTGTTCTTCCTTGCTTTTTAAGTTTGACTTTTATTTTTATTTTTATTTAATTTTTTTTTCCTCTTCTCTTCTTAAGTGACCTCAACTATTACAACGCCACATTGGGTTTTGTCGGCAGTTGAAACCAGTATTCCAGACATTTAATTTCCCTGATGATCTGCCAAGCAAGTAACTGCTTGGTAGTGAAACACGTGTAGGAAAAAACATTTAATTTGAATAAATAGTATTTGTAAGAAAAAATATCTTTAATGGTGATCATTGGTGTCTTGAAAGGAATGCTTTGGTAAGCCTTCATAAAATCACATATAAATGCTCTGTACTCTGTAATCGAGTATCATCGAGCTTGTTTTTTATTGGAACAACCCCGGTCTTGACTGAATGATCTATTTTATAAGTGAAAAATCTAAATCTATATATATATATATATATATATATATATATATATATATATATATATATATATATATATATATACATACATACATACATACGTACACACATATATGTATATATATATACGCACACACACATACATACATACATACATACATATACATATATACATACATATTGTTACGTCTGATGTTTACACGTTGTCATCGGTTTAATAACAACTCAAAAATGAAGAAAGGACGAAGTAGAACCTTTAGCAAATCTATTTACCAAAAAACGCCGATTAAATAAAATGTAGAAACCCACTGAACGCGAGATGCTTATGCTTGATCGTGATGGCCGTTCTGTTTACTTTTCAACTGTCATGGCAGACGACTTCTTTTATCCAAGGCGATAACTCTTTTTGTTGATCCAAGGGAAATAACTATTCTGCTTTGTTAGGTTGCCCTAACACATACACACATACATGGTATATGGAGGATTAAATTAAATTAGCTAGAATAAAATGCAGTATAATGAAATGGATGATAAATGTCTATGAAGAAAATGATAAAATCTAATATATTATATAGGAAAGAAGTGAGGATATGAAGAAAGTAGAAATATGAAAAAAAATGGTGAAAAATTGCTAATGAGGAAAGATAAGTGATTTTCCCACTGCACACAAATTTCCTCCCCCTGTACCAACATGTTGTTGGTCAATTTGTATGTTTATAGAATGAATAATTATTGAGATGATCTACATTTTTATTCAATCTAGAGATATGAGTGCTGAGTCTCAGAATCAGTTTAGTTTCGTATTTTCATCAGTATTGTTGTGTTGGAGGCTATGACGATGCATTTGATGTTGACTATGGTGTGGTTTGAGGGATTGTAATGCCTGGTTGCTGGGTAGTGTGTCGATTTGTCTGTAATGGTGTGTTTATCATTGTTACGGCAAAACTCAAGGCCTGTTTCCGGAACGTAAATTCTAAAATATTGTTTTCTTTTGTTCTTTCTTTTCGTCAAGTTTGTCAGGGTGGTGTTCACACGAAATCGCCGAATTTTTTTATTTTTTTTTGGGGGGGGGGGGATTCAGCAGATGATGTATATCTACTATGATACCAGTTTTACAAACATTTATAACCTAGAGTCGCCACTAATATATATATATATATATATATATATATATATATATATATATATATATATATATATATATATAAATATATGAAACTAAAAGTAAACTTTTAGTAAATAGAACCTATAGTGAAATAGTTTAAGCTCAATATACGAGATAGAGCAATTATAAAGATAGATGAAAGAAGAGGGATAAATATGTACGAATGAAAAATTTATTTCAACTTCGATTGTTCAATGCAAGGTGTACTCTGTAAAAACATGTTTATTATTCTTTCCTTAAGCCAAGGCTTTTCAAAGATTAAAATCTTATTAAGGAAAGAATAATAAACATGTTTTTACCGAGTACACCTTGCATTGAACAATCAAAGTTGAAATAAATTGTCATTCGTACATGTTTATCCCTCTTCTTTCATCTATATATATATATATATATATATATATATATATATATATATATATATATATATATATATATATATATATAATAGAATTAACGATAAGTGAAGACCGAATTTTATCCTCTGACGAGAAGAGTTTTATCTTTGAAAAACCATGGTTTAAGGATTAGTGTAACTCCTTGCATCTGAACTTTCGATGTAATTAAATTTGTATCAATGTTATGTAATTATATGCAATTTTTTATCTTCATCTTCCCTTCTTTAAATTTATATATATATATATATATATATATATATATATATATATATATATATATATATATATATATATATATATATATATATATATATATATATATTTATACATATATATATATACTGAGCCTAAACATAAAAATAGGGTTTAGATAGAGAAATAATGTTCCGAAATTAATGAGCAACTAAATTCTATAAAACATTATATCTCACTATGCGAAAATAATGTGTTACCATAGGATATTGTGTCATTATGATCGCATCGGCCGAGATGTTTGTTTAGTGGCCACAGATTTTAAAAATACGAAAATTAGAATAGCGATTATTATCCATTTATAATAATATAAAAAAGTTATTGTAACCACTACATTAAAAGTACATATGAAGAATTTAATAGATAATTTACATAAATAAAAATTAGAATAAGTGTTATATCATTTTAAGGGAACAATGTAGTTGGGATGATCGGTACTATTGTCAAGATTATTGTACGAGATCTAATGGAATACAAACTAGTAGTATTATATTACAATATAAAAATATTAATGTTTTTATCAATTAAATATTCATAAAAACATATATATTTTGATGTTTTAATATAATTTAAAATAAAATAACGGATATAGAACCAAAAATATGTATATCTGATTATTATATACATTATTTTAAATTAAGACTGCATAGTATTATTATCCCGACAGAGAGGTTCGTTTACATAGGAAGAAAAAACGTGGCTATCAAAATAAATAAGCAATCGTGGTAAATGGAGAATAAGATACGTAAAATTTTTATTTCCTTCTAGGATAAAAGATTGTGAATTGTATATATAAAATTAAATTAAAAAATTGCATTAATATATTATTTTAATTTAATTAAATGGATATTAACGTAGGAGAACGAAAGAATAAGTAAGAAAGGTCTTAGTGTTAAATAAAATAGCTGATTTTATTAGTTATATGAAAAATGTTTATGATTAAATATAAAAAATATTTTACAATGTTTTTTAAAAACTATTTTTAAAGATATATTTAAATACTACCGATAATATTATGAATATCATTGTTATAGTTAATTTTAAGAGCCAGACAGAGAGGTTTGTTTACATCCCTCACGTAGCCAGGGGGTGCCAGGGGGGGGCAAGGCCCCCCCATGCAATTACATTTGCACCCCCTGAAATTTGTGATCCGAAAATATTATAAATATAAATACTCTTATATTTCGTAGACAACTATACTTCTTCATTATGAACCAGTATTTACTTTTGTGTAATATATTTTACAGCAGGGCCGGATTAAGGGGCCAAGAGGCTGGGGCCCTGGGCCCTGGGCCACCCACCAAGAGGGGACCTCCAACCAATTTTTAACATAATTTCCGATTTCAAAAACGCTTATTTGGATATTATTTTGTTTAAAACTTAATTTTCCATTCCTGGTACTAATGATACCATAATAAATATTTACGGATTTAAAACCCCCCACGTACCCAGGGGGTGCCAGGGGGGCAAGGCCTTCCCCTTGCAATTACATTTGCACCCCCTGAAATTTGTGATCCAAAAAATATTATAAATATGAATACTCTTATATTTCGTAGTCAACTATACTTCTTCATTATGAACCAGTATTTACTTTTGTGTAATATATTTTACAGCAGGGTTGGATTCAGGGGCCAAGGGGCTGGGGCCCTGGGCCACCCACCAAGAGGGGACCTCCAACCAATTTTTAACATAATTTCCGATTTCAAAAACGCTTATTTGGATTTTATTTTGTTTAAAACTTAATTTTCCATTCCTGGTACTAATGATACCATAATAAATATTTACGGATTTAACCCCCCCCCCACGTACCAAGGGGGTGCCAGGAGGGCAAGGCCTTCCCCTTGCAATTACATTTGCACCCCCTGAAATTTGTGATCCAAAAAATATTATAAATATAAATACTCTTATATTTCGTAGTCAACTATACTTCTTCATTATGAACCAGTATTTACTTTTATGTAATATATTTTACAGCAGGGCCGGATTAAGGGGCCAAGGGGCAAAGGGACTGGGGCCCTGGGCCACCCACCAAGAGGGGACTTCCCACCAATTTTAAACATAATTTCCGATTTCAAAAACGCTTATTTGGATTTTATTTTGCTTAAAACTTAATTTTCATTACTGGTACTAATTATACCATAATAAATATTTATGGATTTAAAACCCCCCCACGTAGCAAGGGGGGTTCCAGGTGGGGAAAGACCTCTCCTTGCAATTACATTTGCACCTCTGAAATTTGTGATCCAAAAAATATTATAAATATAAATACTCTTATATTTCGTAGTCAACTATACTTCTTCATTATGAACCAGTATTTACTTTTATGTAATATATTTTACAGCAGGGCCGGATTAAGGGGCCAAGGGGCTGGGGCCCTGGGCCACCCACCAAGAGGGGACCTCCCACCAATTTTTAACATAATTTCCGATTTCAAAAACGCTTATTTGGATATTATTTTGTTGAAAACTTAATTTTCCATACCTGATACTAATGATATCATAATAAATATTTACGGATTTTAAACCCCCAACGTAGCCAGGGGGTGCCAGGGGTGCCAGGGGGTGCCAGGGGGGAAAGGCCTCTTCTTTGCAATTATATTTGCACCCCCTGAAATTTGTGATCCAAAAAATATAATAAATATAAATACTCTTATATTTCGTAGTCAACTATACTTCTTCATTATGAACCAGTATTTACTTTTATGTAATATATTTTACAGCAGGGCCGGATTAAGGGGCCAAGGGGCCAAGGGGCCAAGGGGCCAAGGGGCCAAGGGGCTGGGGCCCTGGGCCACCCACCAAGAGGGGACCTCCAACCAATTTTTAACATAATTTCCGATTTCAAAAACGCTTATTTGGATATTATTTTGTTTAAAACTTAATTTTCCATTCCTGGTACTAATGATACCATAATAAATATTTACGGATTTAAAACCCCCCACGTACCCAGGGGGTGCCAGGGGGGCAAGGCCTTCCCCTTGCAATTACATTTGCACCCCCTGAAATTTGTGATCCAAAAAATATTATAAATATGAATACTCTTATATTTCGTAGTCAACTATACTTCTTCATTATGAACCAGTATTTACTTTTGTGTAATATATTTTACAGCAGGGTTGGATTCAGGGGCCAAGGGGCTGGGGCCCTGGGCCACCCACCAAGAGGGGACCTCCAACCAATTTTTAACATAATTTCCGATTTCAAAAACGCTTATTTGGATTTTATTTTGTTTAAAACTTAATTTTCCATTCCTGGTACTAATGATACCATAATAAATATTTACGGATTTAACCCCCCCCCCACGTACCAAGGGGGTGCCAGGAGGGCAAGGCCTTCCCCTTGCAATTACATTTGCACCCCCTGAAATTTGTGATCCAAAAAATATTATAAATATAAATACTCTTATATTTCGTAGTCAACTATACTTCTTCATTATGAACCAGTATTTACTTTTATGTAATATATTTTACAGCAGGGCCGGATTAAGGGGCCAAGGGGCAAAGGGACTGGGGCCCTGGGCCACCCACCAAGAGGGGACTTCCCACCAATTTTAAACATAATTTCCGATTTCAAAAACGCTTATTTGGATTTTATTTTGCTTAAAACTTAATTTTCATTACTGGTACTAATTATACCATAATAAATATTTATGGATTTAAAACCCCCCCACGTAGCAAGGGGGGTTCCAGGTGGGGAAAGACCTCTCCTTGCAATTACATTTGCACCTCTGAAATTTGTGATCCAAAAAATATTATAAATATAAATACTCTTATATTTCGTAGTCAACTATACTTCTTCATTATGAACCAGTATTTACTTTTATGTAATATATTTTACAGCAGGGCCGGATTAAGGGGCCAAGGGGCTGGGGCCCTGGGCCACCCACCAAGAGGGGACCTCCCACCAATTTTTAACATAATTTCCGATTTCAAAAACGCTTATTTGGATATTATTTTGTTGAAAACTTAATTTTCCATACCTGATACTAATGATATCATAATAAATATTTACGGATTTTAAACCCCCAACGTAGCCAGGGGGTGCCAGGGGTGCCAGGGGGTGCCAGGGGGGAAAGGCCTCTTCTTTGCAATTATATTTGCACCCCCTGAAATTTGTGATCCAAAAAATATAATAAATATAAATACTCTTATATTTCGTAGTCAACTATACTTCTTCATTATGAACCAGTATTTACTTTTATGTAATATATTTTACAGCAGGGCCGGATTAAGGGGCCAAGGGGCCAAGGGGCCAAGGGGCCAAGGGGCTGGGGCCCTGGGCCACCCACCAAGAGGGGACCTCCAACCAATTTTTAACATAATTTCCGATTTCAAAAACGCTTATTTGGATTTTATTTTGTTTAAAACTTAATTTTCCATTACTGGTACTAATGATACCATAAATATATATTTACGGATTGTAAACTACCAGTTAAAATAAAACTATTGACCATAACATCTAAATATAATTTAAATTTGTTACCTTGTAAAAAGAAAAAAAAAAGAAAATTTACGCGTTCTCAAACTCAAACATAACTTCGCTAGTTTCAGATCAATTGGTGAGGGAAACAAAGCCTCGATGCTTTTCACCTGTTTCCTGCTTGGTGAAAGAGATTGTCAGTGTATCTGTCTTTTTTCGTCAACTTACCAAATATATATTTTTAAATATTGTTAATTCACACTATTTAATATTATAAATTATCAATTAAATAATTATAATCCAAATGATGTAATATAAACACAAAATGAATTCACGTTGTTATTCTGCCAGCTTTTTTTAAAGATATTTTTTAATTTATAAAAGAAAGTGTTGTCTTCAATCAAAAGATAGAAATGAATACTAGCAACCTAAATTATTTTCAAATGAAACTGGGAATTAGTTTTAAAAATTAGTTTTTGTATTTTATCACGAATCTCAAATACGTTTTTTCTTTTTGTTGTCAGTTGCAACTGTTAATTGAAAAAATTGTGAATGTTACATTCAAAATTTTTGAAATTAACATAGAAAAAGATCCCAGATTTCACCCAAGATGAAGTTGAAAGAAAAAACAGCATTGGTAGGGTATAACCCCAACGAGAGGCCAGCAAAAAAGGCTTGTGATGTAGGGTGGGATTAAGTGAATTAGTGAATCCAATGTTTTTTCACACATATGTGAGAAGTGGAAGTCGAGACTTTGGCATCAGTTCTTTCTTTGATTTTGATTGTCATGTCTGTGTGAACTAATAGTGAAAAGAAATGTCAAAATAAATAAAGAGTGGATAGGGAGATAGAATAAAAGTATAATAAAAAAGATTCTTGGTTATTGAAACAGTTTAGTTACATTTTCATTTTCTTAGAGACAAGTACTCTTAGAAAGAGTAGAGGAAATTTTGACCAACATAAATGTAAGTGCATATATTTCTTTTCTTTTTTGTTAACTCTATTTTAAAGAAATTTAAAATGTGTTTAAAAAAAAAAATTACTAATAGCATTTTTTTTATTATTAATCTTTGGGTGTTTAAATAACTGAAAATCGTGGGGTTCACTTAAGAGGCTATGCCATCTTCCAATATTTGTAAATAAATATTTTTTAAATAAGTATTTATTAATACGCTATTGTTTTGAAGCAAATGAAATCGAGGTACTTGTTCGTCTTTTACCATCGTCAGTTTTTCACAACTTTTTACTGACAATTTTTTTGTTCTTTTTTCGGCGTACACTTACCTATCAGGCTGCTAGAGAATTTCGGGGTTTTTGGAAAAATTTTCAAATATTTTACATTTTAAGAGGGGGATCAGTTTACAATATAAATTCAACGTAGACTGATCCCCCTCTTTTGGACCATCTCAATTTTTGTAAAAATCTTTTTCGGTGTACAATTACCTATCATGTCGATAGAGAATTCCGGGGTTTTTGGAAAGAAAATTCAAAAAAATTTAGATTTTAAGCCGGGTGATCAGTTTTCAATGTAAATTCAACGTAGACTGATCCCCTCTTTTTGACCATCTCAAATTTCTAAAATTCTTCTTCTGCTTACAACTACCCCCTACTAATAACGAACACGTATTGTGTTATCTTTTTGGTACTTGTGCAGTTTACGGACCGGGCTATTTTTTAGATAAGATTTTCAAATTAAATTCAATTTTTACAATATCTTTTGTTTATTACATTGTTAGGTAAAAGTACAGAATAGTTTACAAAGCCCCCCCACGCTTCCCCCTAAGTTAAGAATGGCTTTCTAAATAATGTTATTATTTCAACTCGGTTCGTAATTAAATTACGAGATTAAATCCATCAGGGTATCTTTTACAATAGCCCTCAAACGAAAACGCTGGAAAAACAAATATACAACAAATCAAAGTTACCGTAGCCGATAAAACTGGATTTCCAACATACCTGTGACATTTATTAATGATTATAATCTGTTAAAAGTGCTGTTTTTTATAAATCGATATTTTTATTGCACAGAGACTGGAAGAATAAAATGGCGGCCATTTTCGCAGCCTCGTTTTCGTTGAATTCTTTCGGGGTTGTTTTTTTACTGGGACTCATATTCAAAGCGCAATTTTTCATTTTTCAACCAAGCAAAAGAACAAAACAAAACTACATTTTTAAGCAAAAGGAATAAAATCATTTTCTTTTTATTTACATCTCATTGTGCTTTTATTTACATATTATTTTCATTGAACCCTAAAACCCTAACCCGACTTCACAATCTAGTTGGGATGGATGATCTTCTTGCTCTCCCTAACCCTAACCCTAACTCCAGCCCTAACCCTAACTCCAGCCCTAACCCTAACTCCAACCCTAACCCTAACTCCAACCCTGATCGTTAAAATGTTCGTTTCATAAAATTAAATTTCAAGAATGCAAACAAAAAAAAACAACAAAAAACGCCGCTTTGATTATGAGTCCCGGTAAAAAAACACACACACCTGACAACGAGAACCCGAAACGAGGCTGACAAAACAAGACTGTCGACGCCATGTTTTTGCAGTAAAAACCCGTGCCCAGAAAAAAAATGTTTTTCATGTCTAATAAAAAAACATTTATCCTACGTAAAAATACAAATAGCTAACTAGGAAAATCTCCAGTCTCGACGTACATCGCATTTATTTGTTGCATATTCATTTTTTTGACCACGTTCTACTTCTTTTTTTGAACCCGACTCGCGAGTTTGAGGGTTATTGTAAAAGATACCCAACCCATAATAATGCATTTAGGTTTCTTTGTAAACAAGTCAGCCATTTTAATATTTTGTTAATAATTGAAAAAATATCAATTACTTCGTGTCTGTTCGAAATTTGAAAGGAAATTTGTTTTCCTTGTCATGAAATACATTTCTAATTTATTTTTTGTAACTGTAATTCAGCGTTTTAATCTCGGCGGGAAAGAGGATGTATTGAAAATCGGCCGCTCGTCGAGTCGTTTTTCCCCTTCAAAATTGGTAAATCATTGTAAGATGAAGTGGTTAATTCGTCGTTCCATAGCCAAAATGGCGGACAATAAATCGGCTGTATTTTTCTGATTCTTTTCCGACCTTTCAACGATTAATTTGAAAGAAGTAAACAAATTTAAAAAGTAGTAAATAAACTTACTTTTAGGCAAGATGGCCACCAGAGATTAATAAACTGAATTACATTTACAATAATATAACTAATAAATTAATTTCATGACAAGAAAAACAATTTTGCTTTTCTAAATACATGATTTTCTAATAATTTCAAAGCCAGTTCAAATGACTTTCTATTCGATAGTTTAAATACTTCCAAATGCCTTTCAAATTTTGAACAGAGACGAAGTAATTGATATATTTTTCAATTATTAACAAAATATTAAAATGGCTGACTTATTTACGAAGAAACCTAAATACATTATGATAGATTTAATCTCGTAATTTAATTACGAACCGGGTTGAAATAATAACATTATTTAGAAAGCCATTCTTAACATGGAGAAAGGGGGTGCTTTGTTAACTATTCTGTACTTTCACCTAACAATTTAATAAAAAAAGATATAGTAAAAATTGGGGAATCTTTTACTATAATCAACAGAACGGAAGAACGAAAAAATGGTGAAAAAACAAATGTGCAACAAATAAATGTTGGCAAGGGCAAGACAAGTTACTATTCTACCTAGCTGGATAAGTTTATTTGTATTTTAACTTATTTTAAAGTTTTTTTTTGTTGTTTTAAAACCAAGTGTCGGCTCCAGTGTTTCCCACTAGATCTGGTGATTTTGATTTGAATCTGGCTAGTAAAATTTGGATCTAGCGGCTAGCGATTTTTTTCTTTAAAATCCGGCGATTTCGTTTGCCACATACACACACGCAATTTCAGATTTCAGTAAAACTATTTTCCGTATTCATTTTCTCTTTAGTCATCATGGGATTATTTCTCAAGCTACCTGATATATGCAAATCTGCAGTAGTTTTACATGTCAATAAAAATGTTAATGTTCTAAAAATAAAATGGTGATCGCGACCGGACAAAAGCTCACCGGACAAAAGGCCACCAAAATAATTCAAACACGGACAAAAGCCCACAAACGTAAAAATAAATTAATAAAAAAAAAACAATTTTAGGGCATTTATAATGAGAGCGAACAGAACGAAAAATGGGTAAAAAAAACCCAAAAAACAACAAATAAATGTGCAACAAATAAATGTTACCAAAGACAAGATAAGTTACTATTCTACCTACCTGGATAAGTTTATTTGTGTTTTAACTTATTTTAAAGCATATTTTTGTTAAAAAACAAACATGGTGTCGACTGGTGGAAGTCTCAGTGAGGGACGTCGTTTTTCAAGTCAGTGGTACGCCAAATTTGAATGGATCGAGTACAGCATCCAGAAGAATGGTATCTTTTGTCATACATGCAGGAATTTTGGACATTTATGACGGGAGGAAAGTAGAGTCTGGACAGAGTTTGGCTTTCGTGACTGGAGGAAAATTGGACAAAAATTGAAAGCACATAATGACACTGATGTCCACAAAGAAGCGGACAAGGTTCGGATCACCTTAAAAATGTTCAGAAAGTAGGGAGAGTGGATCAACTCCTGGATCCATGCTACCGAGACAAGAAATTAATCGATGAGCACAAACAGCATCTCCTGACAGTACTGGACATAGTATTATTCTGTGCAGAGAATGAGATAGTACTGAGAGGTGATGACGAAAGCAAAGAATCACTAAACAGAGGAAACTTTTTGGAGTTACTCTCACTTTTATCTAAGTATGACCCAACTATTCAACAACGCTTGGAGAAACTTCCGAGAAATGCACAAATGTTAAGCCCAGAGATTCAAAATGATTTACTCTTTTCAGCGCAGAAGGTTCTGTTAGAGGAAATCAGGGACCAGGTTCAGGAAGCCGGATATTATGTGGTTTTAGTTAATGAGGTTAAGGACATCTCTAACAAAGAATTACTTGGTGTTTCATTAAGGTTTCTGCACGAAGGAAAAGTCCATGAACGGGCCATTGGTTTCGTGGATCTGTATGACTTATCTGCTGCCAGTATTTCGGAACAGCTGCAAGGTATGCTGCGGTCTATGAACTTGGAGAAGGAGATGTGTGTTGGGCAAGGATACGATGGTGCAAGTGTGATGTCAGGTGAACGTGGTGATGTCCAAGCGCTGATGAAAAGGGCTGGCTATACAAATGCCCAGTATGTGCACTGTGCATCTCATAGGCTGAATTTAGTTCTCGCATCTGTCACTGAGATTGATCCTGCCATTAAAACATTCTTCGAGACCGTGGATTTAGTGTACACTTTCATGGCAGGTAAAAAACGTCATTCCCGATACCTGGAAATCCAGAAGATATTGTATTCGAAAGACCCACAATTGGAACTGACCCATTCATCTACAACCAGGTGATCTTCCAGATCCTTAGAGGTTGAAAAGTTCTTGCGCCGTTTTGATGTAATTTTGGACACTCTGGCATCCTTTCAAAATGATCCTGCTGCTGAAACAAAACTTTCTGCTATTGCTCTACTGAAGGCAATTCAGACAAAGAAGTTCCTAGTTCTCCTAATCTTTTTTGGAAGATTATATGATTATACAGATGTTGTGACCAAAGGTCTGCAAAAGAAGCAAACAAATGCGGAGACAGCTATTAGCTTGGGTGAAACACTACTTGAACACGCAGAATCATTCGATACAGAGAAGGTGGTGAAGTATGCATTGGAGCTTGCCACAAAGTACGATATCACGGATATTGATACTCGGCCATCTGGAAGGGCACAGAAGTTATCCGGAAAATTAGATGGCACATTAGTGACTGGTTCCGTTGGCCATAACTGTGTGGGTACAGTGGAAGATTTTGATATGGTACTCCGACAGTTGCTGGGGCACATTAGAGGAGAACTCCGTGCTCGATTTGGAAATGCTCAATGTGCAGTGATAAAAGCTGCTTCAGTGTGTAACACGTCATCAGAATCATTCATGGACAGTGAGACGCTGAAACAGCTAGGTCCACTGTTTGGGGTTTTGGTAAAGGAGAGTGAGATGGAAATATTCAAGAACTACATTCAGCAACGTCTCCCTATCGAAGATCTTTGACTTTCAGAATTATTCGAACAATGTGACAGGGATATTTTTCCATCGGTGCATAGAGTATTGCAATTGCTCCTTACCATCCCACAGACCTCAGTAACCGTTGAAAGACTATTCTCTTCAGTGAAGCGCATCAAAACAAGAATGCGATATTTGATGTCAACAGAGAGACTGACCTCACTCTGCCTCATATCCTTTGAAAAAGATTTGCTGAGAAGCATTGACAGAGAGCGCATCCTTGCGCATTTCAATAACTGTAAAAATAGAATTCTGTAGAGCTAGCAAGTAGCTACCTTATTTTACGAACTTTATGTTATTATTACTGTGTTTACTATGCTTTATGTGCTTTACTATGCTTATGTTGTTATTTACGTGTACCTACCGAAATACACAACAATGTATTTAGATTATATAAAAGAAATTGAAATTTTTTACTACTTGTTTATATATCAGTACACACACACACTGAACCAAAACGCCACTCATATTAGAATATCAATATTAGTTTTGCCCCTCCTAAAAATGCCTTGCCACCCCCTACGTGCCTGGATAACATGGGAAGTTAAACTCGAGACTATTAAAATAAATAAGACAATTGTAGTAAACAGAAAACAAGATACGTAAACTTTCTATTTCCTCATAAGATAAAAGATTGTGAGTTAGTATAAAATAAAATTGAAATGAAATAAAAAATAAAATTGAATAAATATTAATTAATTATTATTAATATAGTTAAGTAAACATAAAATAAGATACGTAAATTTTCTATTTCCTCATAAGATAAAAGATTGTGAGTTAGTATGAAATAAAATTGAAATGAAATAAAAATAAAATTGAATAAATATTAATTAATTATTATTAATATAGTTAAAAAAAGCATCACGTGAGAGATATTTCAGTTACTGACTGCGAAAATAAAGATAAGTAAGAAAGGGGCTAGTGTTAAATAAAATAGCTAATTTTATTAACAATATGAAAAATATTTATGATTAAATATACAAATATATTTTTAAATATTTTAAATAATATCGATAATCTTCTAAATATTATTATTAACGTTAATTATTGATGGGCTAGAAAGTTTGGTATGGTAAAAGCTTGATACGGCGATAAGCTAAAAAGAAAGTCACCTAATTTACGAATATAAAAAGTATAATGTAAGAAAGGAAATATAAAATAAGGATAAATCGATGGCTAAAACCAGAAGAAAAAGGAAATAATTGGACAAAACAAAAAATGACCGTTAGTGAAAATAAATATCTTAATTTAGTATTTAGGTCAATATTTTAGCTGATGATGAATGATTGAAATACAAACACCGAAAATTCGACAATTAGCTAAATCCCATCCATTCACTGTGGAGGTCCCCAGATGCCGGAGAGCTTTCTACTCCAATAGCTTCTTTCCTCGTGCTACTGGTATCTGAAACTCCCTCCCTGCCCCTTGTTTCCCCGACGATACTGACATACAGAAATTTAAAACTAATGTAAACAGATATCTCGCTGCGTTGACCCCCCAAGCCGTCTCCCTTTTTTTCTCAGTAACCTCGTACATTTACACTGGCGACCTGCCTTGTTTGGGGTGAACTATGTTAAAAAAAATATGTTGCGACGAAGACACATTGAGATCATAGTTCCATTTGAAAAAAAAAGGATAAGATGCTGATAATGAGTACTGATTGTAATTTAGACTTTTCTTGCCTTGTTTTTTTTTTCATTGTTTTATATAATTAGCACTGAGAATAGCCGCACCAAGAAATAAATGTGCAGCGGCATTTTACATACATCTTGGTGAAAGCTGAAACAATTGTATGCCCAATAAAGAAAACAAGTTTTCTGAAATGATGTGAATCTGTTCTTCATAACATTGGATATGGCATAACATTAAATCAAAAATATTGTATAGAACATAGCTCTATCATGACACTATTGAGCTACTACAATTGCTTAATGTTATAAAATGTATAAACAAAATATTTCCACTGTTTGAATACATTTAAATTTGTCAGTTTTAAACGGTGAAGAGACCAATAAAATGCAGACTTCTTTTAAAATAAAATATTATTCATTTAAAATTCAAATGTTCGATTCATAAACGAATTTTCATCAGGAGGATACAGACAATATTTTTTCTTTCTTTTTTAAGCGACATGTTGTCACTTAGTCTTGAACTTCTGTTCTTATTGAAGTCTGGTGTGTAATGTCCGATATAAGTGGTGTGCCTTGGTACGCACGTGTATGAAATGAGTAAAATATTTCCACTGTTTAAATGCATTTAAATTTGTCATTTTTAAAACGGTAAAGAGACCAATATCGCTTAAAATTGTTTGTATTCTCCCGATGAAGGTTCTTTTATGAATCGAAAATTTGAATTTAAAATAAATAATATTTTATTTCAAAATAAATCTGCATTTATTGGTCTCTTTACCGTTTAAAAAATTACAAATTGTTTGTGTCTGTGTGTGTAGATTACAACAGGTCGTCCTCACATCCAATTTCAACAAATTCCTGTTAAAAACCGTACTCATAAGTCATCAAAGTTTATTTGATTAATCATCCTCAATCCTCTCATGAGCTTCTTCATCTTTCAACTGGCAATCATTCTATGTCATTAACACTCATCCTCGAGTGTTGTTTTGGAAGGAAAGGAAGGTGGGCTCCATCTACCAAACTAGAAAACTCCCCACACCTGCCATTATCCTATATCTGTACAAAGCCACCATTCACCTATGCGTGGGGTATTTTTGTTACATTTGAGCTGGTACACCAACCACTAGCCTCTCCCTCTTGAGTAGGCTCCAAACCGAGCCTCTAATCTAATAGGTCCCACATTATCTAACAAGCTTCATCCCTCGTTCCATCGCCGAAATGACGCATCCCTGTGCTTGTTTTACAAGTACTTTAATGGAATGTGCTCCGATGAACCTGCTGAACATGTGCCCCTTCGACGTAAATACCTCCGATCATCCCGCCAGTCAGCAAGAACCCACCCCTTCACTGTAGAGGTCATCAAGGCTTTCTACTCTAATAGCTTCTTTCCTCGAGATACTTCCCTTTGGAGTTCCCTCCCTGCTTCCTATTTCTATTTCCCTGATTGTATCAACATACAGAAGTTTAAATGTAATGTGAACATGCATCTTGCTACACAACTCCCCACTTAGGATGCCCCTAATTCACAGTAGCTCTTTACGCCTCAGTTGGGATTGTGCCATGTTTTGCGTGAACAAATTCAAAAACAAAAGACTAGCAAATAATAGCATCGTTCATCGTTAAAAGAGCGGAGATTCGCAGAGATTCGCAGAGATTCGCAAAGATTCGCAGAGATTCGCAGATATCAGTAACGATTCTCCACATGAACGAAATCTAAAAACATTTTGTTTTCCCCACTTTTTGCTGAAACAAAGACAAACAGGGTAGATCGTATCGATTCAAGTCAATTTTTTAGTATAGCGATTGATCGGTAATTTCTCCCGACCGCCTGGCTCCTCACCGGGTGCCTACATTCAAATGAAAGACATTATTCTATTGGTTTATGATAATGCAAAGAATGGGTTCAGTTTAGCCAGCCATCTGTTGCCGACTCAACTATCGAACCAAGGAGAGCAGCGATAAATTAAGGACAGCTATATGCGTCAAACGAAGCAACAGACTCGCTGTACATTTCATGAAAAATTACGGTCAAGGACAAATGTGTGCGAAGACGACAGACAAGTTTCGAAAATGGCAAGAGTTTTTTCTCAACAATAGAAGAAAATGAACGAGTAAATACTTTTTAGATAAGTCCAAGTATTACTATGAGAGGCTTTGTCCGTCAGTGTGTCGATCGTAAAGTCTGTCACGCTTAATTTTATACTTGTATTTTAATCGGTCTGTCACACTTAATTTATCTCCATTAATAATGGAGATTTAGTATCTGTCGGTCTGTAGGCGAAACTATATTGTTACTTTTATTAATCATGACAATTTGTTATCTATCGGTCTGAAGGCGAAACTATATTTTTACTTTTATTAATCATGACAATTTGTTATCTGCCCATCTGACGGCAAAACTATATTGTTACTTTTATTAATCAGAAAAATTTGCAATCTATCAGTCTGAAGGCGAAACTATATTGTTACTTTTATTAATCAGAAAAATTTGCAATCTATCGGTCTGAAAGCGAAACTATATTGTTACTATTATTAATCATGGAATTTTGCTATCTGTCGGTCTTAAAGCGAAACTATATTGTAACTTTTATTAATTATGGAATTTTGCTATCTGTCGGTTTGAAGGCGAAACTATATTGTTACTTTTATTAATAATGAGAATTTGCTATCTGTCGGTCTGAAGGCGAAACTATATTGTTACTTTTATTAATCATGGAATTTTGCTATCTGTCGGTCTGAAGGCGAAACTATATTGTTACTTTTACTAATCAGTGCATGTTGCCATCTGTTTGTCTGAAGGCGAAACTATATTGTTACATTTATTAATCATGGAATTTTGCTATCAATCGGTCTTAAGGCGAAACTATATTGTTACTTTTATTAATCAGAAAAATTTGCAATCTATCGGTCTGAAGGCGAAACTATATTGTTACTTTTATTAATCATGGAATTTTGCTATCTGTCGGTCTGAAAGCGAAACTATATTGTAACTTTTATTAATTATGGAATTTTGCTATCTGTCGGTCTGAAGGCGAAACTATATTGTTACTTTTATTAATAATGAGAATTTGCTATCTGTCGGTCTGAATGCGAAACTATATTGTTACTTTTATTGATCATGGAATTTTGCTATATGTCGGTCTGAAGGCTAAACTATATTGTTACTTTTATTAATCAGTGCATGTTGCCATCTGTTTGTCTTAAGGCGAAACTATATTGTAACATTTATTAATCATGGAATTTTGCTATCAATCGGTCTTAAGGCGAAACTATATTGTTACTTTTTTTAATTATGGAATGTTGCTATCTATCAGTCTGAAGGCGAAACTATATTGTTACTTTTATTAATCATGGAATTTTGCTATCTGTCGGTCTGAAGGCGAAACTATATTGTTACTTTTATTAATCATGGAATTTTGCTATCTGTCGGTCTTAAGGCGAAACTATATTGTAACTTTTATTAATAATTGAATTTTGCTATCTATCGGTCTGAAGGCGAAACTATATTTTAACTTTTATTAATTATGGAATTTTGCTATCTATCGGTCTGAAGGCGAAACTATATTGTTACTTTTATTGATTATGGAATTTTGCTATCTGTCGGTCTGAAGGCGAAACTGTATTGTTACATTTATTAATCATGGAATTTTGTCTATCTGTACGACTGAAGGCGAAACTATATTGTTACTTCTATTAATAATTGAATTTTGCTATCTATCGGTCTGAAGGCGAAACTATATTGTTACATTTATTAATCATGGAAATTTGCTATCTGTCGGTTTTAAGGCAAAACTATATTATTACTTTTATTAATTATGGAATTTTGCTATCTATCGGTCTGAAGGCGAAACTATATTGTTACTTTTATTAATCATAGAATTTCGCTTTCTGTCGGTCTGAAGGCGAAACTATATTGTTACTTTTATTAACAATAAAGATGTTTTTCTGTCGGTCTGAAGGCGAAACTATATTGTTACTTTTATTAATCATGGGAATTTGCTATCTATCGGTCTGAAGGGAAACTATATCATTGCTTTTTTAATAATGGAAATTTAGTATCTATCTGTCTGAAGGCGAAACTATATTTTTATTTTTTTAATAATAGAGATTTCCTATCGGAAGTAACGAATATCACCAACCTGAAACTAAAAAAAAATAAACTTATCTATCTATTAATTTTGATGTATTATTTACGATCAATTGTTTTTATCTAAACGATGAATAAATAATACCGTAATTACTTCATGACTGAGTCAAAAACTATACCAGAAAACAAATGATCGATACACAAATTATTGATTGTCCATTTTCGTAATGGTATAACGGCATGAATGATACAGCAAAATTAATGGGTGGCTAAATTTTTTTGGTGATATTCATTACTTCATCTTGAATTAAAACAAAAAGAATTCGTACAAAAACAATGCACAATGTTTTATTTCTATTTTTCACTATATTTATAAAAAAACAACAACAACAAACCTAAAAAACAGAACACCGATAATAAACTTGAACATCAATATTCTGATTATTGTCTTTTGAACATCCATACTTACTAAAATAAAAGTAGAAAAGCTTAATGTAACACAGTTTATAACATATATAAAGAAATCGCTAAGGTCTTTAACATTAAAAAATAAAATGAACACAAAGAGTCGCCGAAAGTTTGTTACAATAAAAATAAAACAAGTCGTAATGCTGTTCATGTAGTTCCGTAGATAATTTGTGACGCTAAAACCAACGCAGTTTAGAGAAAAAAATATTTTAAAAAATGCGACAAAAGCTGCAGAATAATTGTAATGGTTATTAAAGATAACTACGCTTTATTTGTAAAGTAAAAATGTTTAAATATGTTTATACAATTTTTAAGTTCTTTGAAAAATAAAATGTAAGTAAAGCGTCGATGTAGAGTTTTTACATGAAAAAAGAGGCGTAATGTTGTCATTGTATTTACGAAGTAAATTTGGGACGCTAAAACCAATTATAATTTTTATTTAAAAAATGTGTTTTTACATAAATAAAAAAAACAGGCGTAATGATGTCGTTGTATTTACGAAAGAAATTTCGGACGCTAAAACCAATTGTAATTTTTATTTAAAAAATGTGTTTTTACATGATAAAAAAACAGGCGTAATGATGTAATTGTATTTACGAAGTAAATTTGGGACGCTAAAACCAATTGTAATTTTTATTTAAAAAATGTGTTTTTACGTAAATAAAAAAAAACAGGCGTAATGATGTCGTTGTATTTACGAAATAAATTTCGGACGCTAAAACCAATTATAATTTTTATTTAAAAAATGTGTTTTTACATAATAAAAAACAGGCGTAATGATGTAATTGTATTTACGAAGTAAATTTAGGACGCTAAAACCAATTGTAATTTTTATTTAAAAAATGTGTTTTTACATAAATAAAATAAACAGGCGTAATGATGTCGTTGTATTTACGAAGTAAAATCGGGACGCTAAAACCAACGCAATTCAGAGGATTTGTAATTTTTATTAAAAAAATGTGACGAAAGCTGCCGAGTAATGTGAATTGTTATTAAAGAAAACTGAAAAACAATTAATGTATGTATGGTTATTATATATTGAAAGAAATGTGAAGGTCTTTAATGTTTAAAAACAAATGATAAAGAACACGTTGGCTCACGTGTTTGATGTGAGAAAAAACGTTACTATATATTTTATAATATGTTATAAACGTATTTGTAACTGTAATCAATTAATGTCGGTTACCAAATCGAAGAAAAGGGTAGTTATTTTAATTTTTCTGATGCGGTGAATGTGAATACGATAATCCGAAGAATAAGCTACAGACGCCATTGTTCTAACTGTTAGATTTGTTTGTTTTTGTTATTCTTGCATTCTTAAAAAATGATTATCTGTATTCCGGATTGTCATACGGAACTGCTTAAATAAAAAAAAAGCTATCCCATATATTGTCATTCCTCGAATGCTAGATGGAATGTAATTGAATTGGAGGTAGCGAGTATAAAGTAAATGAAGACACTTATTTTAAGCAAGGTCATTCAATCCGATGTGTCAGTATTGGTCGGAATGTTTTTATATTTAATACAACGATGTCGTGCTAATATGTAAGAGAATGTAGGAGCAGTATTTCTGTGAGGTTTTCTGAATGGAGGGAATGAGGACACTATGTTGTATTTGTTTAAGGATTTTTTTTGTAATCATTCGGCAATTATATTCTCTTAATCCTGATTAGATGTGTAACCAGCCAATGAAAGCGTCGAAAAAATAATATCTTAAACTTGAGGGAGCGAACCGCATTTGTTTAGGGAAGTGAAAATGGCCGAATGGTGAAATCACGTAAAACAAAAATAAAACAATTACGAACGAAGCTGGATAATTTTTTCAATGATTAAGATGTCCCGGTGATTGATGGGAGAGTGTTAGTAGTTACTTTTATTAATAATAGCGATTTCGTATCTATTGGTCTAAAGCCGAAATTATATCATTACTTTTATTAATAATGGAGATTGTGTATCTGTCGCTCTGAAACTCAAACTATATCATTACTTTTATTAATAATGGAGATTTGATATCTGTCGGTCTGAAGCCGTAACTATACTATTTCAAACTATTGTACTATCTTTTCACGATCAATTGAGTTTACTATATTATTTTAGATTGATGCACCATCAGTGTAGTATCTGTTCTGTTTTCATGAGACTATTGTGCCAGGCATTACTTTCTCCTTTTTAGTGTACAATCTGTTTTTCATTATGATACTATCCTCTTAGTGATTACTTTTTCCTATTGTTATGGTTAGTAGCGTAGCATCTGTTCTATGGTCATGATATAATCTTCTCAGACATTATCTTCTCTTTTGAGAGGAGGTAGCGTACGTCAAAAAGAAATTGTCACAATCGGCTGTTTATTAGCAAACTCAAGAAATTCCTTCTCCCACGCTGATCGCCATATTACTATTTTTAGTTTTTCATTGTCTATAATTATCAATTTTCAAGTTATAATTCAAATAACGTAAAACGTTTTATTTGCTTTTTGTGAATGTCCGGCGCCAACACATACTCTATGATATTATTCAACGGTAACATATAAATTCAAACTGTAACTTAAAAAAAATTAAGTGGATATTTAATTAAATAATATATTAGGTTGGACGTCAGAAATAAATTTACTTTTTCTCTTGTAAATAGTATAGCTTTTTTTGTAAGTCGAGTATAGCCTTTTCTCTTGTAGGTCGAGTATAGCGTTTTAAAGTGTTTTTTTTTATTATTGTAACAAATATAAAAAAGAAGTAAATCAATTGTATATTTTCTTAGTTTCGTAAAATAAGAATTAAAACTAAAATTTCTGAAGTATGAGTTTTTTTTACTAAAAGAACTAGCACTATCAAGGCCAAAAGCCATTCAAGAATAAGAGTTAATAAAATGGAATGCTTGTTAGTTGAGAAATGAAGAACCTTATGAGAGAACTGGAGAAGATTGATGCTATACCAAACGTAACGAATAAGATGTTACTTTTAAATGCAATAATAAATGTCAATGTTAATATTAAAATAGAAGAATAAATAAATAAGGAAACTGTGAAGTGATTCTTGGCAAACGAATGATTTTGTTGTTATTTGCCGAACGTTGGAAAAATGTTTTTTGACGGCTTGATTAAGAGACCAATTATTGAGAAAATATATCTTTCTAATGTCTAGAACAAGACGGCTCACTGAATGCGTCCGAGTCAAGCAAAGGCTAGTTCAAAATGAGGAGTAAGTCCGTTAGTGTGCTGACCGAACTGTAACCACGCTCAAAAGAGGACAAACGAAGTATTTTCGCTTTTATCCCGCCTAAATTAGATATCTGGTGATTGGTCAAAGAGAATTGTCTATTGTCTGTTAACCATAATATGTTTTCCACCTAAATACGGAATGCTTATTTCACCTGGAGTTTCTTTGGGAGGAGCGTTTTTATTGGCTATTCTAAATACTTTTTTTGCACTCTCGATTGACAGAATAATCGATTGAAAGAATTGCATTCAAAACACAGAGCAGTCTCTAAAGTCAATATTACGCCTGTTCGTTTATAGGCGCTGACATTATTCATACTTTTCACTCATTTCTTTTATTGAATTTCCTTTAACATTTTTTAAAATCATATCATTCATGTAAATAAAAATTAATTATCGTGTACATTAAAATAATTATTTAACTTTATATTTTGTCTCTTCAAGTACCTATTTTCATGGTCCTACGTATATCGCGGTGAAACGTACTATTCTATGAAATATCGGAATAACAGTTCGACTGAACAGAAGAATTCATTTTCGACAAATATGCTGCCTTCGGAGACATTAACACCATTGCTAAATGATACTGGCTTTATTTCTTCTTACAAACACAATCCTACTTTCTTTAATTTTTTTAATATTATTTTCTGTATTCTGAAACCATTTTGTTTCCTAGTCAACACCGGTTATATTTAACGAAGTGTGAAAACATCCGCATTTGTTGTCTGCAAACTTGCTTGAGCTGCGCGAGTTCGCATCGGTCGCTCGCTTTGATGCATGACATAGCAGTTCATACAAGTGAACCGATTGCAAGAGAAAGGTGAACCAAGTGCAAGAGAAATCCAAACAACTGCACTCAAGGGAGCAGCCAGAATCCTGAAAAGAGCTCGCGCTTGGAGTCTGTAAATAGCGGGTGATCGTATGGCATTTGCAAGAATGTGCTGTCCCCAGCAAATTAAAGAAAATGAAAATAAAAATAAAAAAGAGAGAAAGTGTTATCATGACAACTTGGTGTCGGAAACGCGGTCAGCGTTCTCTCGTCTCGGTCGTTTCGTTGCTCGACGAAGCAATGGTTTAAGTGTGTCCATGCTATCTAGGTAAAAAAACAAAACAATTACTGTTTTTAGATATATTATCATTATTATTACTAAGTCGTTCGAAGTCGTCTTGCTGCTGTTTTTCAGGTCTTTCTGGATCTTGAGTACGCTGTTTGTCTTGTTGATTTTAAAATTTCAACATAAAACTTTGAGTGCCCCATAATTTGTTCGTGATTTTATTAATACCGCATAGGTCAATACAAAATCTATCATCGCCAATCTGTTGTATCGTCGTCCGACAGATAATAGAAATAAATACACTCGAACAAAATACTGGAAACCACTATGTGTAACAAAGTATCCGGGGCCCCAATGGGGATCGGGTACCCTGGTGACGCGCTAGTATGCATCTTGGTGGCGATGCTACGCCGACTGAGGGTCATGCGACGAGACGAAGTGGAGATATAAAACTAGTATATATTTGACGTAGAAATGAACTTAGTCGGACGACAGAACGAGACGCCAGCTAGTCTTGCGGAGTCGTGTAAGATATTCAAAATCAATTACCACCAGAGGCGAGGAGACAGTTGCCAGATTGAAGGTAGAGATTAGAGAATGCCATATCGCAAATTTAATTCTGAAATATCAATAAAGCGATGTTTATTGTTTGGGTGAATGGCGCGTTTTAGAAACACGATTATGTGACGGTTGTTTTAAGGACGTCACGACCTGGGAGAGTCCACTTGACGGAGAATTATTTGGGACTATCATCGTTAATTACAAACCGAGCACAGAGAACCTCCAGCTGTGTGACAAAATGAGAAAGTGTTTGTTTTTGGCGATAACGATGGCCTAAAAAATAAAATCCCATTTATTTTAAGAAAAAAAGAGTGAGGCGTCCGTTCCCACCTCCTTGAGAGAGGAAGACACGCAGGAAGTAAGATGGCGGAGAAGGGATGTGTACGACCATAGACATCTTCAATAAAAGAATGTGTTGTTTTTTCACGCACGAGGCAGATAGAGTAAGACTGACGCCCGGGAGAGTTGAACGGACGCCCGGGCGTGCGCCGAAGTGGCGTGCGTCGAAGAAACCAAACCGGACGAAATTCTAGCCACATCCTTCGCTTGTTAATTTGTGACTTAAACAACCACTTGGGTAAAGAATTCGCACACACACAGAACTAGCTAAATAACTTAGAGAAAAAGAACAACCTCCGCTAAAGACATTTACGAATACGTGTAATTATATTTTTCTTTCTCCTGATTTCCTCGTGTCCGTACTCCTTATCACAACAAAATGTTACCACGGTCTTGCTCTGCCAAATGATATCGCTCCGAACAGTCTTTCATCCAGCGCACACACCAACGTAGTCACCAACTCAAATCACCAACTCATAGTCGCCCCTTTCCTTCAAAACATTCCCCTTTTATTGTCAGTGACATTGCACTCATGCAAATGAGCATGCAAATGGGCAGTGAGCTCTTCTGCCAGAGAGATTAGGGAGTAATGGGAGGTCTTTGCTATAACTAGCCATTTCACCCAGGTTCTATTTCTTTATGAATCCATTCCTGGCTGGGGTAAGTCATACTTTGCTAACCACACGACCCCTTGATCTACACGATCATCACTAGTTAGCCCATCACGTAGTCGCTCGACCCACATGGCGGGCGTCTCTCTCGCTGCGATCTCCGCGGAACGTCTTCGTGAACGTCGCTTCTTGGCTCGATGTCGCTGACTTCTTCTTCTGATGACACCACTGCCGGCCGCACATCAAGGATGTGTCGAGGGATGCCGTTGATGGATACATTGTTCGGGGACTTGACACTTGTCATAATGCCCCTTCCCCAGCGTGTGGTACAGCGAGCGTCAGGCGGTTTGATCCACACTTCCTCTCCCACTCGCACAGACGCTTGCTTCTCCCCTTCCTCCGTGGCTACGGGCGCAGTTCGGGGATGCCGCCACTCGTACTTGAAGACTGCCCTCTGCGGCACTGACTCCATTTTTTGCCCTGTCTTTGGAGCCATATTATACCAGAAGACAACTTCTGGTGGTGAAATCTGGCCCCTTTCAGCTACAGCCTTGATGATCCTGTGATGCCGCTCCACAATTCCGTTTCCGCCTGGTCTATATGCAGCCCTGAAATAGCGCCGCACTCCCCACTTATCCAACACATTCTTCAAGGCTGCTGAGCGAAAGGCAGTTCCATTGTCCATTAGCACTTCCGTCACTGGACCCCTCTCCAAAAACACCTCTTCCAGAACCTTTGCAATCTCACCTGCGTTTTCCGCCTTGATCTCCCTCCAAATGGCCACTCTTCCAGGTCCACAGTCGACCATTGACAGGTACGGCCTCTGTCGATAGTGCGTCACGTCTATCGCCAACCTGCTCCAATTCTCTGCCACCTGAACCTCACCAACTTCGTGTCTACTCGGCGCAGGGTCGACTGATTGACACCGGTGGCATTTCTCAACCACTGTCCTGACGGCCTCCTTTGTGATTCTGGGGTCCACCTTCCTGGCCAAGAACAAGGTTCTATCCACTCCGAAATGGTGCATGTCATGCAAATCCTTCGGAGTGTCTTCAGCCAAGCCACATATTGCAGCAGCCGACTCATTCGTCGCCTTGAGCCAGGTTTTCCTCACCCTCGTCATCACATCTGCTCTGTTCTTCGCTGAGGGAACGATACTGATCTTGAGTTGAAGATCAAATTCCCTAATCAGCTCCCTTAACGTCATCAATCGACGTTTCACGAGCATCTCGGCGGCGCCTTTCGTCTTCACCCTCCTTTCTCCTGTAGCTTCGGATTGGACCCAAGAGAACATAGTGGCTGAGTCGGTCCTCACCTCAACATTCTGTAGCCCCAATTTCAAGGCTAAGTTGATGCCCTTCATAACCGCATCCAGTTCCGCCACATTTATGTGAGCCACGTCGTCCTTCTTCCGCAACCAAGCAGCATCTTCTACAGTGACACCACCTATCTCCAAGGTGACCCCCACTGCTATACTGCTTGAATCACACCATACAACACCTTCTGCACTGTTGGGTACGTGCCAAACATCTCTCACTGGATCCTCCATATTCACCTCTTCAATAATCTCTCTCATAATATCCACAGTCTCTTTATCAACTCCATCCTCCCACTTCACTCCACTAGCTCGCCTTTTGATGTAACTACATGCAGTCCGCAGCCATCCTGCAATCGGGTAATGCCCCATCAGTCTTCCGCATATCGAGAAGAGTTCCCGCCTGCTCAGTTTTTCAGACACCTCCGGGATTTCATTTCCCCTCCGGAACACTAACCTTCCTGTCTGGTCCTTCCTTAGTTGGAGCCCTAACGCTGCTCCCCCCTCCAACGATTCCGGGCGTTTCGCGATCAGCCAAAAGCCGTTGAGGTGCTTAACTACGTCTTTCGCAGTTGCCACCGTTTCATCCACCATGATGTCATCTATGTAGGAACTGGTGGCTTTTCTGACTGCGTCCTCCTTGCTTAGCACCGTTTTGAGGATCGCCGCCATGATCTTTGGTGCAGAATTTAGGCCAAAACCTAACCTAGTTAGGCAGTATGTTTGGTCTTTGTATCCGACCAGCTGGTACTTCCAGAATTCCTGCGAAATGTGGATCTGTAGGTATGCAAATTTTAAATCCACAATCGCCGCAGCCTTCTGCATCTGCCTCCACTCTCGCATGATCTCCCCGCACACGTCCATCACATCGCCTCCCGTGTGACACGCAATGCGTTTAGCTCCCTGAAGTCCAGCACTGGCCGAACCTTTTGCTTTGTGGGCTGAACAACCGCCATTAACGGCAGCACGCCTTCCACCTTCTCCATCCATGGTCTTAAAATCCCCTCTGAAATCCAACGGTCCACCTCCTTCTCAAATTCAATTCTTACGCCTCCTCGCAACGTATGCTCGTAGCATTCCACTCTGTTGTTTAGTACGGGAGGTTCTCCCTTCCATTCCCACTTAACTGTCCATTTCTCACCATTAAAGTGTGCAGAGAAATCTTGGTCCTCTATCATACAACTTTTGTCTGACCCGGCCGTTCCTGTTCCTCTGCCATCTTTTTCGGATCGCACACATGCAGCCCCTTGATGTCCTCCAAATCTCACGGTGTTCCTATGTACTGTGACGCCCCCTAGTCGAGCAATTGCATCAATCCCTAGCACCACATCGACACCCGTGATAATTTTGTTAATAACAATCGCCTGGATTGTTAGTGACATCCCACATACCATCAACCGAACGACACTTGTGCCATTGTACTTCACATCTCTGCTGTCAACTGCCGTAATGCAGCTGGTCCCATTGCATGTGTCAACCATGTCTTTGGTGACAAGTCTTGAGCTACAGCCCGTGTCGACAAGGGCCTTTGCACTTCGCCCATTTAGGGTCACCTCTACTCGCGGCGACACCCAGTAGCGCCTTCATCGAATAAGTGGGGTAGCTACCGGCGCAGTTGCTTCCCCCTGCTAGTTTCCCTGGGGACAGAATCTGCTGATGTGGCCGACTTTCCCACAGCGGTAACATGTGACTTCTGGCTTCGGCTCCCTGCACTCCCTCGCCATATGCGGGCCTTGGCATCGGTAGCATCTGCCAGCGAACCTGGGTCTCTGCCACAGCCCTCTCGGCTCTTCGTCCTTCACAATCTCCTGCTGCAGTTTGCTTCGTTAAGCGACAGCTACGCTTCCCTGCTCACGCTCTTTTTGCCTGGCCAGCACCCTAGCCTGTGTAATCAACTCCGCCACCTCAATGCTATTTACACCAGGCAGTTGCTGCAGAGCTATGGAAATATGGTCTGGGAAGCCATTGATGAAGGCCATCTTAACCATGCGTCGAAGGCCTCCTCCATTTAATCCTGCTAGTCCCGCCAACCTCCGGATGTTATTGGTAAAAACATCGACAGACTCTCCGGTCCACACCATACGGCTTAGTTTGTCATATGCCACAAATGATCCTTCAGTAAAGGCTTCCTTCAACTTCTCCTCAATTGCGTCTGCAGACAACCGATCCTCCTTCCGCATCTCCAAATATAGGGCCAGAGCATCACCATCAAGATACAGCGGTATCAAGTTGGCCACATCCGCGATGTCCTGCAACTTAGCGACAAGTTTTACCTTGCTCAGCCAGGCTACAACATCCCCTCTCCAGAGAACGTCTTCAGCATTACACTGCTGATCCTCTTTCCTGCCATAGTTCTCGCCGAAATAGCTTGTAATTATATTTTTCTTTCTCCTGATTTCCTCGTGTCCGTACTCCTTATCGCAACAAAATGTTACCACGGTCTTGCTCTGCCAAATGATATCTCTCCGAACAGTCTTTCATCCAGCGCACACACCAACGTAGTCACCAACTCAAATCACCAACTCATAGTTGCCCCCTTCCTTCAAAACATTCCCCTTTTATTGCCAGTGACATTGCACTCATGCAAATGAGCATGCAAATGGGCAGTGAGCTCTTCTGTCAGAGAGATCATGAAGTAATGGGAGGTCTTTGCTATAACTAGCCATTTCACTCAGGTTCTATTTCTTTATGAATCCATTCCTGGCTGGGGTAAGTCATACTTTTCTAACCACAGTACGGTAGGCATTAATCCTACCATTGACCAATGTGAAATCAATTCTTTTATTTTATTAATAATTACTCTTCTATACAAAAAAAAACCAGTAGTTGAACATTGTTCTTTTCCCTTTTGTTCTGCTTTGAATAATCCTTCGCCCCCATAGATCCAACCGGTTGCTGTTCGCCCAGTGATCGCTCGTAGCTAAGAACAGTTTCAACGTGGGAGTGTTTGTAGCTAGACGAGCCGACGAGATCGGCGACGTCATCATCATCGTCGTCGCCATCCCGGCCTAGAGGATTTTTTTTATTGCCACGACGATCGGCACGGCAGTGGGGTTCAAATTTATGACAACTTGGTGTCGGAAACGCGATCAGTGTTCTCTCGTCGCGATCGATTCGCTGCTCGACAAAGCAATAGTTTTAGTATTTCCATGCTATCAAGGTAAAAAAAAACAATTACTGTTTGTATATATATCATCATTATTATTACTAAGTCGTTCGAAGTCGTCTCGCTGCTGTTTTTCAGGTCTTTCTAGATATTGAGTACGCTGTTTGTCTTGTTAATTTAAAAATTTCAACATAAAACTTTAAAAGTCCCCCATAATTTGTTCGTGATTTTGTTAATACCGCATAGGTCAATACAAAATCTATCGTCGCCAATCTGTTGTATCCGACAGATAATACAAATAAATACACTCGAACAAAATACTGGAAACCTTTATATATATTGTATATCTTTATATATTTGTTTATTCTCTTTATGAAACTTACAAATATGCATTATATATAGTTCTCTTCGGACATACTTCATTCTAGCAATGAAGGTTGTTTATCACTCCATACCAAAACAATTGTTTATTTTTTTGAACTCATCTTTCTATGAATATTCTTCCAAGACACTGATGCTAATAGAACCTAGTAACCTTTCATTCTCGTTTTTTTCTCTAAATAAAAATGTTCATTCCTTTAAACCTTTTAAAATAATAATGAACTATCTAATGTAGAGTTTCTTCTTTTTCCTCAATAATACTACAACGGATTTTCGCAAATAATAATGTTAATTGAACTATCCTATGTAGAGTTTGTGTCTCTTCCTCAATAATACTATAACGAATTTTCACAAATAATAATGTTAATTGAACAATCTAATGAAGAGTTTCTTCTTTTTTCTCAATAATACTACAACGAATTTTCGAAAATAAAAATGTTAATTGAACTATCTAATGTAGAGTTTCTTCTTTTTCCTCAATAATACGACAACGAATTTTCGCAAATAATAATGTTAATTGAACTATCTAATGTAGAGTTTCTTCTTTTTGCTCAATAATACTACAACGAATTTTTACAAATAATAATGTTAATTGAACTATCCTATGTAGAGTTTGTGTCTCTTCCTCAATAATACTACAACGGATTTTCACAAATAATAATGTTAATTGAACTATCCTATGTAGAGTTTGTGTCTCTTCCTCAATAATACTATAACGAATTTTCACAAATAATAATGTTAATTGAACAATCTAATGAAGAGATTGTGTCTCTTCCTCAATAATACTACAACGAATTTTCACAAACAATAATGTAAATTGAACTATCTAATGTAGAGTTTCTTCTTTTTGCTCAATAATACTACAACGAATTTTTACAAATAATAATGTTAATTGAACTATCTAATGTAGAGTTTCTTCTATTTCCTCAATAATACTACAACGAATTTTCACAAATTATTATGTTAATTGAACTATCTAATGTAAGGTTTATGTCTCTTCCTCAATAATACTACAACGAATTTTCGCAAATTGTAATGTTAATTGAACTATCTAATGTAGAGTTTGTGTCTCTTCCTCAATAATACTACAACGAATTTTCGCAAATAATGATGTTAATTGAACTATCTAATGAAGAGATTGTGTCTCTTCCTCAATAATACTACAACGAATTTTCACAAACAATAATGTAAATTGAACTATCTAATGTAGAGTTTCTTCTTTTTGCTCAATAATACTACAACGAATTTTTACAAATAATAATGTTAATTGAACTATCCTATGTAGAGTTCGTGTCTCTTCCTCAATAATACTACAACGGATTTTCACAAATAATAATGTTAATTGAACTATCCTATGTAGAGTTTGTGTCTCTTCCTCAATAATACTATAACGAATTTTCACAAATAATAATGTTAATTGAACAATCTAATGAAGAGATTGTGTCTCTTCCTCAATAATACTACAACGAATTTTCACAAACAATAATGTAAATTGAACTATCTAATGTAGAGTTTCTTCTTTTTGCTCAATAATACTACAACGAATTTTTACAAATAATAATGTTAATTGAACTATCTAATGTAGAGTTTCTTCTATTTCCTCAATAATACTACAACGAATTTTCACAAATTATTATGTTAATTGAACTATCTAATGTAAGGTTTATGTCTCTTCCTCAATAATACTACAACGAATTTTCGCAAATTGTAATGTTAATTGAACTATCTAATGTAGAGTTTGTGTCTCTTCCTCAATAATACTACAACGAATTTTCGCAAATAATGATGTTAATTGAACTATCTAATGTAGAGTTTGTGTCTCTTCCTCAATAATACTATAACGAATTTTCGCAAATAATAATGTAAATTGAACTATCTAATGTAGAGTTTCTTCTATTTCCTCAATAATACTACAACGAATTTTCGCAAATTATTATGTTAATTGAACTATCTAATGTAGAGTTTGTGTCTCATCCTAAATATTACTACAACGAATTTTCGCAAATAATAATGTTAATTGAACTATCTAATGTAGAGTTTGTGTCTCTTCCTCGATAATACTATAACGACTTTTCGTAAAAAATAATGTTAATTGAACTATCTAATGTAGAGTTTCTTCGTTTTGCTAAATAATACTACAACGAATTTTCGCAAATAATAATGTTAATTGAACTATCTAATGTAGAGTTTGTGTCTCTTCCTCAATAATACTATAACGAATTTTCGCAAATAATAATGTTAATTGAACTATCTAATGTAGAGTTTGTGTCTCTTCCTCAATAATACTACAACGAATTTTCGCAAATAATAATGTTAATTGAACTATCTAATGTAGAGTTTGTTTCTCTTCCTTGATAATACTACAACGAATTTTCGAAAATCATAATGTTAATTGAACTATCTAATGTAGAGTTTGTTTCTCTTTCTCAATAATACTACAACGAATTTTGACAAATAATAATGTTAATTAGATTATCTAATGTAGAGTTTGTGTCTCTTCCTCAATATTACTATAACGAATTTTCGCAAATAATAATGTTAATTGAACTATATAATGTAGAGTTTGTTTCTCTTCCTCAATAATACTACAACGAATTTTCGCAAATAATAATGTTAATTGAACTATCTAATGTAGAGTTTGTGTCTCTTCCTCAATAATACTACAACTAATTTTCACAAATAATAATGTTAATTGAACTATCTAATGTAGAGTTTGTGTCTCTTTCCCAATAATACTATAACGAATTTTCGCAAATAATAATGTAAATTGAACTATCTAATGTAGAGTTTGTGTCTCTTCCTCAATAATACTACAACGGATTTTCACAAATAATAATGTTAATTGAACTATCCTATGTAGAGTTTGTGTCTCTTCCTCAATAATACTATAACGAATTTTCACAAATAATAATGTTAATTGAACAATCTAATGAAGAGATAGTGTCTCTTCCTCAATAATACTACAACGAATTTTCACAAACAATAATGTAAATTGAACTATCTAATGTAGAGTTTCTTCTTTTTGCTCAATAATACTACAACGAATTTTTACAAATAATAATGTTAATTGAATTATCTAATGTAGAGTTTCTTCTATTTCCTCAATAATACTACAACGAATTTTCACAAATTATTATGTTAATTGAACTATCTAATGTAAGGTTTATGTCTCTTCCTCAATAATACTACAACGAATTTTCGCAAATTGTAATGTTAATTGAACTATCTAATGTAGAGTTTGTGTCTCTTCCTCAATAATACTACAACGAATTTTCGCAAATAATGATGTTAATTGAACTATCTAATGTAGAGTTTGTGTCTCTTCCTCAATAATACTACAACGAATTTTCGCAAATAATGATGTTAATTGAACTATCTAATGTAGAGTTTGTGTCTCTTCCTCAATAATACTATAACGAATTTTCGCAAATAATAATGTAAATTGAACTATCTAATGTAGAGTTTCTTCTATTTCCTCAATAATACTACAACGAATTTTCGCAAATTATTATGTTAATTGAACTATCTAATGTAAGGTTTATGTCTCTTCCTCAATAATACTACAACGAATTTTCGCAAATTGTAATGTTAATTGAACTATCTAATGTAGAGTTTGTGTCTCTTCCTCAATAATACTACAACGAATTTTCGCAAATAATGATGTTAATTGAACTATCTAATGTAAGGTTTGTGTCTCTTTCCCAATAATACTATAACGAATTTTCGCAAATAATAATGTTAATTGAACTATCTAATGTAGAGTTTGTGTCTCTTCCTCAATAATACTACAACTAATTTTCACAAATAATAATGTTAATTGAACTATCTAATGTAGAGTTTGTGTCTCTTTCCCAATAATACTATAACGAATTTTCGCAAATAATAATGTAAATTGAACTATCTAATGTAGAGTTTGTGTCTCTTCCTCAATAATACTACAACGGATTTTCACAAATAATAATGTTAATTGAACTATCCTATGTAGAGTTTGTGTCTCTTCCTCAATAATACTATAACGAATTTTCACAAATAATAATGTTAATTGAACAATCTAATGAAGAGATTGTGTCTCTTCCTCAATAATACTACAACGAATTTTCACAAACAATAATGTAAATTGAACTATCTAATGTAGAGTTTCTTCTTTTTGCTCAATAATACTACAACGAATTTTTACAAATAATAATGTTAATTGAACTATCTAATGTAGAGTTTCTTCTATTTCCTCAATAATACTACAACGAATTTTCACAAATTATTATGTTAATTGAACTATCTAATGTAAGGTTTATGTCTCTTCCTAAATAATACTACAACGAATTTTCGCAAATTGTAATGTTAATTGAACTATCTAATGTAGAGTTTATGTCTCTTCCTCAATAATACTACAACGAATTTTCGCAAATAATGATGTTAATTGAACTATCTAATGTAGAGTTTGTGTCTCTTCCTCAATAATACTACAACGAATTTTCGCAAATAATGATGTCAATTGAACTATCTAATGTAGAGTTTGTGTCTCTTCCTCAATAATACTATAACGAATTTTCGCAAATAATAATGTTAATTGAACTATCTCATGTAGAGTTTGTGTATTTTCCGCAATAATACTACAACGAATTTTCGCAAATAATAATGTTAATTGAACTATCTAATGTAGAGTTTGTTTCTCTTCCTCGATAATATTACAACGAATTTTCGCAAATAATAATGTTAATGTAACTATCTAATTTAGCGTTTCCTCTTTTTCCTCAATAATACTACAACGAATTTTCACAAATTATTATGTTAATTAGACTATCTAATGTAGAGTTTCTTCTATTTCCTCAATAATACTACAACGAATTTTCACAAATTATTATGTTAATTGAACTATCTAATGTAGAGTTTCTTCTATTTCCTCAATAATACTACAACGAATTTTCACAAATTATTATGTTAATTGAACTATCTAATGTAGAGTTTCTTCTATTTCCTCAATAATACTACAACGAATTTTCACAAATAATAATGTTAATTGAACTATCTAATTTAGCGTTTTCTCTTTTTCCTCAATAATACTACAACGAATTTTCGCAAATAATAATGTTAATTGAACTATCTAATGTAGAGTTTGTGTCTCTTCCTCAATAATACTACAACAAATTTGCGCAAATAATAATGTTAATTGAACTATCTAATGTAGAGTTTGTGTCTCTTCCTCAATAATACTACAACGAATTTTCACAAATAATAATGTTAATTGATCAATCTAATGTAGAGTTTCTCCTTTTTCCTCAATAATATTACAACGAATTTTCACAAATAATAATGTTAATTGAACTATCTAATGTAGAGTTTCTTCTTTTTCCTCAATAATACTACAACAAATTTTCGTAAATAATGATGTTAATTGAACTATCTAATGTAGATTTTTTTTTTCCTCAATAATACTACAACGAATTCTCGCAAATAATAATGTTAATGTAACTATCTAATGTAGAGTTTCTTCTTTTTCCTCAATAATATTACAACGAATTTTCACAAATAATAATGTTAATTGAACTATCTAATGTAGAGTTTGTGTCTCTTCCTCAATAATACTACAACGAATTTTCGCAAATTATAATGTTAATTGAACTATCTAATGTAGAGTTTCTTCTTTTTCCTTAATAATATTACAACGAATTCTCACAAATAATAATGTTAATTGAACTATCTAATGTAGAGTTTCTTCTTTTTCCTCAATAATACTACAACGAATTTTCACAAATAATAATGTTAATTGAACTATCGAATGTAGAGTTTCTTCTTTTTCCTCAATAATACTACAACGAATTTTCACAAATAATAATGTAAATTGAACAATCTAATGTAGAGATCGTGTCTCTTCCTCAATAATACTACAACGAATTTTCACAAATAATAATGTTAATTGAACTATCTAATATAGAGTTTGTGTCTCTTCCTCAATAATACTACAACGAACTTTCACAAATAATAATGTTAATTGAACTATCTAATGTAGAGTTTGTGTTTCTTCCTCAATAATACTACAACGAATTTTCACAAATTATTATGTTAATTGAACTATCTAATGTAGAGTTTGTGTCTCTTCCTCAATAATACTTTAACGAATTTTCACAAATAATAATGTAAATTGAACTATCTAATGTAGAGTTTGTGTATTTTCCTCAATAATACTACAACGAATTTTCACAAATAATAATGTTAATTGAACTATCGAATGTAGAGTTTCTTCTTTTTCCTCAATAATACTACAACGAATTTTCACAAATAATAATGTAAACTGAACAATCTAATGTAGAGATCGTGTCTCTTTCATCAATAATATTACAACGAATTTTCACAAATAATAATGTTAATTGAACTATCTAATATAGAGTTTGTGTCTCTTCCTCAGTAATACTACAACGAACTTTCACAAATAATAATGTAAATTGAACTATCTAATGTAGAGTTTGTGTTTCTTCCTCAATAATACTACAACGAATTTTCACAAATTATTATGTTAATTGAACTATCTAATGTAAGGTTTATGTCTCTTCCTCAATAATACTACAACGAATTTTCGCAAATTGTAATGTTAATTGAACTATCTAATGTAGAGTTTGTGTCTCTTCCTCAATAATACTACAACGAATTTTCGCAAATAATGATGTTAATTGAACTATCTAATGTAGAGTTTGTGTCTCTTCCTCAATAATACTTTAACGAATTTTCACAAATAATAATGTTAATTGAACTATCTAATGTAGAGTTTGTGTATTTTCCTCAATAATACTACAACGAATTTTCGCAAATAATAATGTTAATTGAACTATCTAATGTAGAGTTTGTGTCTCTTCCTCAATAATACTACAACGAATTTTCGCAAATTATACTGTTAATTGAACTATCTAATGTAGAGTTTGTGTTTCTTCCTCAATAATACTACAACGAATTTTCACAAATTATTATGTTAATTAAACTATCTAATGTAAGGTTTATATCTCTTCCTCAATAATACTACAACGAATTTTCGCAAATTGTAATGTTAATTGAACTATCTAATGTAGAGTTTGTGTCTCTTCCTCAATAATACTACAACGAATTTTCGCAAATAATGATGTAAATTGAACTATCTAATGTAGAGTTTGTGTCTCTTCCTCAATAATACTATAACGAATTTTCGCAAATAATAATGTTAATTGAACTATCTAATGTAGAGTTTGTGTCTCTCCCTCAATAATACTATAACGAATTTTCGCAAATAATGATGTTAATTGAACTATCTAATGTAGAGTTTGTGTCTCTTCCTCAATAATACTACAACGAATTTTCGCAAATAATAATGTTAATTAAGCTATCTAATGTAGAGTTTCTTCGTTTTGCTCAATAATACTACAACGACTTTTCGCAAATAATAATGTTAATTGAACTATCTAATGTAGAGTTTGTGTCTCTTCCTCAATAATACTACAACGACTTTTCGCAAATAATAATGTTAATTGAACTATCTAATGTAGAGTTTGTGTCTCTTCCTCAATAATACTACAACGAATTTTCGCAAATAATAATGTTAATTGAACTATCTAATGTAGAGTTTGTGTCTCTCCCTCAATAATACTACAACGAATTTTCGCAAATAATAATGTTAATTGAACTATCTAATGTAGAGTTTGTGTCTCTTCCTCAATAATACTACAACGAATTTTCGCAAATAATAATGTTAATTAAGCTATCTAATGTAGAGTTTCTTCGTTTGTCTCAATAATACTACAACGACTTTTCGCAAATAATAATGTTAATTGAACTATCTAATGTAGAGTTTTTTCTTTTTCTGCAATAATACTACAACGAATTTTCGAAAATAATAATGTTAATTGAACTATCTAATGTAGAGTTTGTTTCTCTTCCTCGATAATATTACAACGAATTTTCGCAAATAATAATGTTAATTGAACTATCTAATGTAGAGTTTCTTCTATTTCCTCAATAATACTACAACGAATTTTCACAAATTATTATGTTAATTGAACTATCTAATGTAGAGTTTCTTCTATTTCCTCAATAATACTACAACGAATTTTCACAAATTATTATGTTAATTGAACTATCTAATGTAGAGTTTCTTCTATTTCCTCAATAATACTACAACGAATTTTCACAAATTATTATGTTAATTGAACTATCTTATGTAGAGTTTCTTCTATTTCCTCAATAATACTACAACGAATTTTCACAAATTATTATGTTAATTGAACTATCTAATGTAGAGTTTCTTCTATTTCCTCAATAATACTACAACGAATTTTCACAAATAATAATGTTAATTGAACTATCTAATTTAGCGTTTTCTCTTTTTCCTCAATAATACTACAACGAATTTTCGCAAATAATAATGTTAATTGAACTATCTAATGTAGAGTTTGTGTCTCTTCCTCAATAATACTACAACAAATTTTCGCAAATAATAATGTTAATTGAACTATCTAATGTAGAGTTTGTGTCTCCTCCTCAATAATACTACAACGAATTTTCACAAATAATAATGTTAATTGAACAATCTAATGTAGAGTTTCTCCTTTTTCCTCAATAATATTACAACGAATTTTCACAAATAATAATGTTAATTGAACTATCTAATGTAGAGTTTCTTCTTTTTCCTCAATAATACTACAACGAATTTTCGTAAATAATGATGTTAATTGAACTATCTAATGTAGAGTTTCTTCTTTTTCCTCAATAATATTACAACGAATTTTCACAAATAATAATGTTAATTGAACTATCTAATGTAGAGTTTGTGTCTCTTCCTCAATAATACTACAACGAATTTTCACAAATAATAATGTAAATTGAACTATCTAATGTAGAGTTTGTGTCTCTTCCTCAATAATACTACAACGAATTTTCGCAAATTATAATGTTAATTGAACTATCGAATGTAGAGTTTGTGTCTCTTCCTCAATAATACTACAACGAATTTTCGCAAATAATAATGTTAATTAAGCTATCTAATGTAGAGTTTCTTCGTTTGTCTCAATAATACTACAACGACTTTTCGCAAATAATAATGTTAATTGAACTATCTAATGTAGAGTTTTTTCTTTTTCTGCAATAATACTACAACGAATTTTCGAAAATAATAATGTTAATTGAACTATCTAATGTAGAGTTTGTTTCTCTTCCTCGATAATATTACAACGAATTTTCGCAAATAATAATGTTAATTGAACTTTCTAATTTAGCGTTTCCTCTTTTTCCTCAATAATACTACAACGAATTTTCACAAATTATTATGTAAATTAGACTATGTAATGTAGAGTTTCTTCTATTTCCTCAATAATACTACAACGAATTTTCACAAATTATTATGTTAATTGAACTATCTAATGTAGAGTTTCTTCTATTTCCTCAATAATACTACAACGAATTTTCACAAATTATTATGTTAATTGAACTATCTAATGTAGAGTTTCTTCTATTTCCCCAATAATACTACAACGAATTTTCACAAATTATTATGTTAATTGAACTATCTTATGTAGAGTTTTTTCTATTTCCTCAATAATACTACAACGAATTTTCACAAATTATTATGTTAATTGAACTATCTAATGTAGAGTTTCTTCTATTTCCTCAATAATACTACAACGAATTTTCACAAATAATAATGTTAATTGAACTATCTAATTTAGCGTTTTCTCTTTTTCCTCAATAATACTACAACGAATTTTCGCAAATAATAATGTTAATTGAACTATCTAATGTAGAGTTTGTGTCTCTTCCTCAATAATACTACAACAAATTTTCGCAAATAATAATGTTAATTGAACTATCTAATGTAGAGTTTGTGTCTCTTCCTCAATAATACTACAACGAATTTTCACAAATAATAATGTTAATTGAACAATCTAATGTAGAGTTTCTCCTTTTTCCTCAATAATATTACAACGAATTTTCACAAATAATAATGTTAATTGAACTATCTAATGTAGAGTTTCTTCTTTTTCCTCAATAATACTACAACGAATTTTCGTAAATAATGATGTTAATTGAACTATCTAATGTAGAGTTTCTTCTTTTTCCTCAATAATATTACAACGAATTTTCACAAATAATAATGTTAATTGAACTATCTAATGTAGAGTTTGTGTCTCTTCCTCAATAATACTACAACGAATTTTCACAAATAATAATGTAAATTGAACTATCTAATGTAGAGTTTGTGTCTCTTCCTCAATAATACTACAACGAATTTTCGCAAATTATAATGTTAATTGAACTATCGAATGTAGAGTTTCTTCTTTTTCCTCAATAATACTACAACGAATTTTCACAAATAATAATGTAAATTGAACAATCTAATGTAGAGATCGTGTCTCTTCCTCAATAATACTACAACGAATTTTCACAAATAATAATGTTAATTGAACTATCTAATATAGAGTTTGTGTCTCTTCCTCAATAATACTACAACGAACTTTCACAAATAATAATGTAAATTGAACTATCTAATGTAGAGTTTGTGTTTCTTCCTAAATAATACTACAACGAATTTTCACAAATTATTATGTTAATTGAACTATCTAATGTAGAGTTGGTGTCTCTTCCTCAATAATACTGCAACGAGTTTTCACAAATAATAATGTTAATTGAACTATCTAATGTATAGTTTGTGTTTCTTCCTCAATAATACTACAACGAATTTTCACAAATAATAATGTTAATTGAACTATCTAATGTAGAGTTTGTGTCTCTTCCTCAATAATACTACAACGAATTTTCACAAATAATAATGTAAATTGAACTATCTAATGTAGAGGTTGTGTCTCTTCCTCAATAATACTACAACGAATTTCACAAATAATAATGTGAATTAAACTTTCTGATGTAGAGTTTCTTCTTTTTCCTCATTAATACTACAACGAATTTTCACAAATAATAATGTAAATTGAACTATCTAATGTAGAGTTTGTTTCTCTTCCTCGATAATATTACAACGAATTTTCGCAAATAATAATGTTAATTGAACTATCTAATTTAGCGTTTCCTCTTTTTCCTCAATAATACTACAACGAATTTTCACAAATTATTATGTTAATTAGACTATCTAATGTAGAGTTTCTTCTATTTCCTCAATAATACTACAACGAATTTTCACAAATTATTATGTTAAGTGAACTATCTAATGTAGAGTTTCTTCTATTTCCTCAATAATACTACAACGAATTTTCACAAATTATTATGTTAATTGACCTATCTAATGTAGAGTTTCTTCTATTTCCTCAATAATACTACAACGAATTTTCACAAATTATTATGTTAATTGAACTATCTTATGTAGAGTTTCTTCTATTTCCTCAATAATACTACAACGAATTTTCACAAATTATTATGTTAATTGAACTATCTAATGTAGAGTTTCTTCTATTTCCTCAATAATACTACAACGAATTTTCACAAATAATAATGTTAATTGAACTATCTAATTTAGCGTTTTCTCTTTTTCCTCAATAATACTACAACGAATTTTCGCAAATAATAATGTTAATTGAACTATCTAATGTAGAGTTTGTGTCTCTTCCTCAATAATACTACAACAAATTTGCGCAAATAATAATGTTAATTGAACTATCTAATGTAGAGTTTGTGTCTCTTCCTCAATAATACTACAACGAATTTTCACAAATAATAATGTTAATTGAACAATCTAATGTAGAGTTTCTCCTTTTTCCTCAATAATATTACAACGAATTTTCACAAATAATAATGTTAATTGAACTATCTAATGTAGAGTTTCTTCTTTGTCCTCAATAATACTACAACGAATTTTCGTAAATAATGATGTTAATTGAACTATCTAATTTAGAGTTTCTTCTTTTTCCTCAATAATATTACAACGAATTTTCACAAATAATAATGTTAATTGAACTATCTAATGTAGAGTTTGTGTCTCTTCCTCAATAATACTACAACGAATTTTCACAAATAATAATGTAAATTGAACTATCTAATGTAGAGTTTGTGTCTCTTCCTCAATAATACTACAACGAATTTTCGCAAATTATAATGTTAATTGAACTATCGAATGTAGAGTTTCTTCTTTTTCCTCAATAATACTACAACGAATTTTCACAAATAATAATGTAAATTGAACAATCTAATGTAGAGATCGTGTCTCTTCCTCAATAATACTACAACGAATTTTCACAAATAATAATGTTAATTGAACTATCTAATATAGAGTTTGTGTCTTTTCCTCAATAATACTAGAACGAACTTTCACAAATAATAATGTAAATTGAACTATCTAATGTAGAGTTTGTGTTTCTTCCTCAATAATACTACAACGAATTTTCACAAATTATTATGTTAATTGAACTATCTAATGTAGAGTTGGTGTCTCTTCCTCAATAATACTACAACGAATTTTCACAAATAATAATGTTAATTGAACTATCTAATGTATAGTTTGTGTTTCTTCCTCAATAATACTACAACGAATTTTCACAAATAATAATGTTAATTGAACTATCTAATGTATAGTTTGTGTTTCTTCCTCAATAATACTACAACGAATTTTCACAAATAATAATGTAAATTGAACTATCTAATGTAGAGTTTGTGTCTCTTTCTCAATAATACTGCAACGAATTTTATCAAATAATAATGTTAATTGAACTATCTTATGTAGAGGTTGTGTCTCCTCCTCAATAATACTATAAAGAATTTTCACAAATTATAATGTTCTATTAACTATCTAATGTAGAGTTCGTTCTTTTTTCTTCAATAATACTTTAACGAATTTTCACAAATAATAATGTTAATTGAACTATCTAATGTAGAGGTTGTTCTTTTTCCTCAATAATACTATAACGAATTTTCACAAATAATGTTCATTTAACTCATATAACAGTCATTACTGTCTTTTCTTTTAATATTAATGTTTATTTCTTTCTAAATAATTTTTCCATCCTATTAGAATATATTGGGCTTCTTCGAAGAATGGGGCATATAAAAATATAATTATTTTATAAAAAGTTGTATTGTATACTTACCTAGCAGAGTTAAATCTGTATCCTCACTAAAAAGTAGGAAAAAGTATCCACTAGAACTTTAATTGAAAGCAAAATCCATTTTTCCGGGACGTCAATTGACATGTGCAAACGTGGCCATTTTAAAAGCTACCGGAAAACATAATCGGGGGAGGTAAGCGCGTTTGTCATAATTACTTTAGATTTTAATGTGGCTACGTTTGCACTTGTCGATTGACGGTTCCCGAAAAATGGATTTTGCTTCTAATTATAATTCTAGTCGATAATTGTTCTATTTTTTGGTGGGGATACTTATTTAACTCTGCTGAGTAAGTATATAATATAAGTATAATGATATTTTAATATGGCGTATTTTTTAGAAGAAGCACCGAATCTTTTCCCATAATAATGTTCAGTGAATTCAACTAAAGTTCATTTCCGTCTTTTTTCTTTCAATAACAATGTTCATTTCTTGTCAAATATTCTGTAGCAATAGTGACGAAAATAAAAATTACTAACTGCAAAGCGTTTTAGATGTTTTGCGTGTCGTCGAACGATCGTGTTATAAAGGGGATAGAACTTGTGTTCATAATGACCGATTTTTTTATAAGTGGACGTAATTTCATGCGTAAGTAACTAATTTGCAGGCGGATTAAAAGCAGAAGACTGTGGTATTTGGACAACTCAAAGAAAAGCATTAGTGTTGGGAATGTTGTCAGCGGTGTTACGGTGGTGGATGAACAGGAGTTCCTACTGAATTTTGGACCGTCATTGTGACCTTATTACAGCTAAGGAAGAATGAAACATATCTTTCTTTCTTACACAACCATATAATACTTTTCCTGAATAATAATATTTATTGAACCTATCTAACGTTATTTTCTGTCTTTCCACCTTTACTCAATAATAATGTTCATCGAATATATCTAACGTTCGATCTATCATGTCTTTTTTTAAAATAATGTGCATATTTCAAACTAATTTCTCTATGAATATTTCTTTCCCAATAAAAATCTTGTCTGAACGTATCTAATGTTCATTTCTGACGTTTTCTTTCAATAATCATGTCTGTTTCGATAAAACTAATCTATATAACATTTCTTGACTAATGATACTTTTTTAATCTAACTTTCATTTCTGCCATTGATTTTTCTTTAAAAAATCATGTTCATTTATTTTAAACTCTTCTATATATGATAATTCTGTACGCTAATTATTTTAATTGAACCTATCTAACATTTATTTCTGTCTGTTTGAAAGAAACAATTGTTCATTTCTTTTAAACTCTTCCATCTATGATTTTTTTTATTCATATGAAATCCTCTTTTCATGAGACTTTTTATTGAACGTATTTCTTGTTTATTTCTGTATTTTCTTTTATCTCAATAATAATTTGTATTTCTTTTAAACAATGTCAATATTCATGATAATTATTTTCAGTGAACAAATGTCATTTCCGTCTTTCCTTTTGGTGTCAATAATAACATTCGTCTATTTTTTACTCTATTCTCTATGCAAAATATTTTCCAATAGTGATATCCATTGAAGTTATTTAATGTGCCTTTTTACTTTCAATGATTTCAGAGTTTAAAAACTCTGAACATTTTCACGAACAATAATGTTCATTGAATGTATCTGATGTTAATTTCTGTCTTTATTTATTCTTATAAAATAATGTTCATTTACTTAAACTCTTCTTTCTATAATAAGTTTATCCAATAGAAATGATGAGTGAACCTATCTAATAATCAGTTTCTTCCATCCTTTTTCTTTCAAAAATAATGTTCATTAATATTTATCTCACCTTTTTATAAAAAATATTTCCCAATAATTTATTGTACATATCTAATGACCATTTTCATCTTTTCTTTTTCTTTCAAAAATAATGTTCATTAATATTTATCTCACCTTTTTATAAAAAATATTTCCCAATAATTTATTGTACATATCTAATGACCATTTTCATCTGTTCTTTTTATTTCAAAAATAATGTTTTTTTTTGTGCAAGATCTTCTGTCTATAACAATTTATTCCAATAATAATGTTGGGTGAACGAATCTAATGTTCATATCTGTCTTTTCTCTTTCGTTGAATATTAATTTTCACATAATTTTAACTTCTGTTTATAGAAATTAATTATTAAACATGTCCAATGCTAAATTCTGTCCTTGCTTTCTCTTTGAATAATACTTTTCATTTTTTAAACTCTTATAAATAATAATGTTCATATCCATCTTTTACTTCCAAGAATAATCTTCGTTTAACCCGTCTTTTCATTCCCGCCTTTTATTTTTCTTTCAATAATTTTCATTTCTTTTAAACCTTTCTCTCTATGACAATTTTCCTTCATCAAACTTATCTTATTTCCGCATTTTCTTTTTGCTTCAATTATAATATTAATTTATGTTAAACTGTTCTGCCCATGCCAATTTTTTCGAAAAATAATGGTCATTTCTGTCTTTTCTTTTTGTTTCCATAATAATGTTCATTTAACTTTTCTCTCTATGTAAAACTGTTAGAAGCAGCAGCGGCAGTGAATGTTATTTTTACATATCAGCTTTCGATTAGACAAAATCACTAATCAACGGTTTCTATCAGCCAACCAGAGAAAAGAGTATATTCACTACCAAACATCTGCGTGTACTATAAAAACACAAACACACAGCTTTCTCCCTCTCTTTCTTGTTTTTCTTTCACAGACAACACACGTGCACATATCCTGATCTCGTATGAGCCCTTTGGGCTGAAGACCATCGACAAACGCAACAAGAGACGCACGCGAACTTCTGTATTCCCAGCGAAGCACACACACGTTGCTAACCGAACGCATATACACAGTTCATACATACACTCGCTCACTAACAAAATAGACACACTAATATACACACACATTTTCATGCCTACCCTACTTACACACACGTAAACTCACACGGCGCCAGCCAAACTGAACACGTGTATTCAAAACAACTCTTCTTCACCAGAACGTTCTCAGACTCTTTGGACTCTCATTTATTGCCAACACTTTATTTTGCATTATCTTAACAAGTTGTCAATAAAAATTAATCAGTTTGCCATTCCTTTCATTTTCGCCTTTTCGTTTTTCAATAATGATGCCGTTCTACATTCTCGCATTAATTGTTAAAGAAGAAAGAGTAAAAAAAAATCTACCATTATTATTGAAAAAAAAGAAAAGACGGAAGATGTATTGGAATTTATTAACGTACCCCTCACTGATTGGCTGCTGACTTGTCCCTTAAGGGCATCACGGATTGGCTTTCAGGCACCCCAACCCCTACTCCCTTAGGTGTCACGTGAGTCAGCCCGTAAGAACGTTTGCACGCGTTGCTATTTCTTTTTTCGACCCCTTCTTTCAACTCAGTAGGACCGCGGCTGGATCCCTTAGTGACAAAGCCCACGACGACAGTCACAGAGAGCCTCCCGCTCATTCCTTTTAACCCACCATCTTGCACAATAGACTACAACTTGAGAGCATTAGACGGCAGTTTGGATTTAGCCAACCCTTGTCGCCGGATTCCGAACCTTGGTTGTTATCGGTTCGCTTGCATTGCATCAAAAGTCCCCGTAGACGGCCCCCGCAAAAGGCGTGTACTTCTCCACGACAAGAGCCAGAATAGAGGCGCGCACACGTGCAAACAGTTAACTGAACATTTGATAAGATAAGTTCGCGAAACACTTTTTCGCAACCCAATTTAACTACCTCCTTTCTGAACTTTCAAACCACTGTCTTTTGTATATATATGCCTTCATTTTTCTCACCTAGTAAAACTGTTCTAAATTATATACATGTGTTGTTGTGTTCCTTCTTACAAAAGTTGTCGTCCTATTTCTATTTTGCACTTCTCTTCCCAATTGTTGCTGCATTCTCACGTGCGAGAATTAAACTTTCTTCCGGGGTAAATTTAATCCCACCAGATGAACAAAATCAAATAGTTTAAACGAACATTATTATTGATAGATATTCTCACTGTGAGACGATTTTAAGCAACTAAACATTATCATTAAAAAACTAAAAAACAGGACTCGTGGCGCAACGGATAAAAGTACTAAGTATAATTAGTTTTAACTTATGGAAGTCGAAGGTTCAATTCTCAATACGGGCGATACTAAGAATATAATTACGAATTACTTACTGGCTGGCGGAACTAGAGCAAGTAACCCCCGTGGATTAAAGGGTTCCGTTCGAAATTCCTACAGATTCCCGAGTTCAGCATACAGATTCCCGAGTTCGATAAGACACATTTAAAGAAGGTTAGAGGTTACATCGGCCGAAACGTTGTGATAATAACATCCAAGATGAGAACAGTAATCAGAATAATACAAATGATACAAAGTATCAATCCTCACCTAAAAAATATGGTTAAAAAGTAGTATAGCGTCCGGAACATAATGCGATACAAAAATTATGCGTAGGTCAGAAATATTGTTTCCTGTTGTTTTTGTTAAATATTCGTAAATTTGGAACAATTTCGAGTTAAAATCTAATTAGTTTTACGCATGTAAGCTCAAGAAGAACACGCTTGAAATATGTAATAGAGTCCCCGAAAAAGCAGAAGTTGGAGAAGAAATTGTATATACAAAAACTCGGAGCGATACTAATGAAACGAACTGAAGTCGTGTAGTTAAATTATTTCAAAATGATTTATGAAAAAATATAAGATGAAAATTAACAGGTTCAATGAATATTATTATTATTGGCCGAAAATCGCAGAGAGAGGAGTTTGAAAGAAATGAAAGATAATATTTAGAGATGAATAAAAGACGGAAATGAATATTTCATTGGTGTAATTAATATTTTATGAGGAAGATTGTCATTGATATAAAAATTTAAAAGAAATGGAAATTATTATCGAAGGAAAAATGACGGACGGAATAGTACATTAGATAAATTCAGTAAACATTATTATCGGGAATTATTTTTTCAGAGAGAGAAGGGTTATAAATAAAGTAACCTGATTATTGAATGAACAATACGAAATTGAATGTTAGATGAGTTTAACGAACACTATTAATGAGAAAAATTGATGAAATATTTTAAAAGGAATGATCACTATTACTGATATTAGAAGCAATAGAAACAGCAGAAGGAAATGTAGTCTTTCCGTGTCGACTCTCAATTGGATAAAATCTAGAATCAGCAGTTTTTTTCAGCTGACTTCAGAAGCGAGGGTATTCACTGTCGAATATTCGCGCGTCATATAAAAACCTTAGCACATCCTTTCTTCTTTCTCTTTCCAGTTTTGCTCTTAGAAAAAACAACATATGCGTATGACACATCTTGCCTTGGCCTTTTGAGACCGACTACTTTCGACAGACGCAACAAGAGACACAAACGAACTACTAAACATAGCGACATCATATACACACTGCTAATCAAACTCAAGTACACAGTTCATAGATAATTTAGGGCGTTAATATACGTCACCAAAACAATGCACAAGAACGCTCCGCTACAAAATTTGGTGATCCGGCTAGACGAAAGAACCTTTGAAGATAAATCTGACATAAAAAAACGACGGAAACTAACATAAGATAGATCCAATGAACATTATTTTTTAGAAAGATTTTTGATGGGTAGAAATCTTTTTGTACCAATGAGTCGCCGCTTATCAAGGCCAAAAGCCATTCAAACAAAAGCCACTCAAACAAAAGTCACTCAAACAAACGCCACTCAAACAAAAGCCACTAAAACAAAAGCCACTCAAACAAACGCCACTCAAACAAAAGCCACTCAAACAAAAGCCACTAAAATAAAAGCTACTCAAACAAAAGCCACTCAAACAAAAGCAACTCAAACAAACGCCACTCAAACAAAAGCCACTCAAACAAAAGCCAATCAAACAAAAGCCATTCAAACAAAAGCCACTCAAACAAAAGCTACTCAAACAAACGCGACTCAAACAAAAGCCACTCAAACAAACGCCACTCAAACAAACGCCACTCAAACAAAAGCCACTCAAACAAAAGCCATTCAAACAAAAGCCACTCAAACTAAAGCTACTCAAACAAACGCCACTCAAACAAAAGCCACTCAAACAAACGCCACTCAAACAAACGCCACTCAAACAAAAGCCACTCAAACAAAAGCTACTCAAACAAAAGCAACTCAAACAAAATCCACTCAAACAAAAGCCACTCAAACAAAAGCCACTCAAACAAAAGCTACTCAAACAAAAGCCACTCAAACAAAAGCAACTCAAACAAACGCCACTCAAACAAAAGCCACGCAAACAAAAGCCACTCAAACAAAAGCCATTTAAACAAAAGCCACTCAAACAAAAGCTACTCAAACAAACGCCACTCAAACAAAAGCCACTCAAACAAACGCCACTCAAACAAACGCCACTCAAATAAAAGCCATTCAAACAAACGCCACTCAAACAAAAGCCATTCAAACAAACGCCACTCAAACAAACGCTACTTAAACAAAAGCCACTCAAACAAAAGCCATTCAAACAAACGCCACTCAAACAAAAGCCACTCAAACAAAAGCCACTCAAATAAAAGCCACTCAAACAAACGCCACTCAAACAAACGCCACTCAAACAAAAGCCACTCAAACAAAAGCCACTCAAACATACGCCACTCAAACAAAAGTCACTCAAACATGTTAATGAGTTTGTCAGGCGGACGGTGCAACGACCCCTTGAGGGTTGGAGACAGTGGTTGAAACTGAATAAAATTTGATTATTTAAGGAGACGGCTCGACAAGAATTTCTTAACATTGGACTTGAAAACGACCATGTTGTAGTCAATTGGGAAAAAGCCCTGTGGTATTGTGTTCCATAGACAGGTAGTTCTTAGAAATAAACTTTGCTCATGGAAGTTCTGTTTATTTTAGGTATACAGAGGAAAAAAGAAACATTATATACAATGGTTGTAGTTAGGCAAGTTGTTGTTGTGAATGTTTTACAGGGTGGGGGGATTGGAGCATTCTCGAGCATCTACCATGAAAATAACGATAGAGTAGAGAAAGACTATCAACGTTCCCTCCGTGATGAAGAGGCTGTAGAGAAGAGAAGGGGATACCCCTTACTAGATTTCGAAGTCGATTGTGTACTCTGTCAAGGCAGGAGAGGGTGCTCCAAGCAGCACCTCCCCAGATGTACCAACAGTACCTCCCCATCTTAGGACGTAGCTGACTCTTCTACGGGTAGAGGATTGCGTCAATAGTGAGATACTTTCTGGAGCAGTAGAATGATCCAACTATTTTTCCAGCGACCTTAGCAACAGATTTTAATGTCAGTCTACCATTTCAGGTGTGGAGTGAAAGTCAGTTCTAGAAGCTTATCAGAGCAAAGGGGCTTCCTCAAGTAGAGAGAGATTCATTTAAACTGGGGCAAAGTGATGATCCGACGATTGTTGGTGATAGGAGAGTAGGTTGGTTTTTAGATGTATTCAAAGTAACCAGCCACTTTTTCCCCATTGCACAGCGTGCTTCAGGTCGGAAAAGAAAGCATCAGAAAAAACTATATCATTAATGCTCTTCGAAGTGTTGCCATAGATGGTTGTGTCATCTGCATAAATGTCAACGAATGATCTTAGAATTTGATTTGAGGATCATTAATGAAGATCAAATAAAGAGTTAGGACCCAGAATGGATCCTTCAGACACGCCGGTGTTATTACTATATGATTCAGACTTCAGCCCATCAACGATTACTTTTATGAGCCTATCAGAGAGAAAGGATTTGATGGTTGAGAAGACATTTCCAGCTAAAACGCTTGTGAAGCAATGTTGAAAAATGAATTAAAATTAATATGAAACAAAAATACGCAAAGGAAGGTAGGTTAAGTTCAATGAACATTATTAGCAAGAAGGATGTTTCATAGACAAGAGAGTTTTACATAAATGAACATTATAATTGAGAACAATAATTGAGAATAAACATTAAATATGGTTCATGAACATTGTTATTTGTAAAGATTGGCACCGGGAGAATTGTTTAAAAGTAATGAATTAAAGCATAAAATATAGAAGTGAACATAAAAACATCATAGATAGATCAGTTCAAAAAAATACTGTACAAAAAGAAATTAATTATGTTATATTATTGAAAATCTATAAAAAAAGAGTTTAAAAGAAATGACAATCATTATTGAAAAAACGAAAAACACGGAAATAAAAATTAGTATGATTCAATGAGATAATTTTGGAACGAGAATTCCTTTCAGAAAAGAGTTTAAAAGAAAAGATTTATTAAAAGAAAGTATTTTTACAAGAAATTATTATTATAAGAAACTATTATAAAAAGAAAGTATTATAAAAAGAAAGTATTATTACAAGAAATTATTATTACAAGAAAGTATCATTACATAAAAAGTATTGTAAAAAGTAAGAAGTATAAAATTAACGTATTATAAAAAGTAAGTATTATTAAAAGACAATATTATTAAAAGAACGTATTATAAAAAGTAAGAATTATAAAAAGTAAAAATTATAAATAAATATTATGAGAAGAAAGTATTATTAAAACAAAGTATGATTAAAAGAAAGTATTATTAAAAAAAGGATTATTAAACGAAACTATTATTAAAAGAAAGTATTATTACAAAAAGTATTAATACAATAAAGTATTATTAAAAGAAAAAAATATTTTTTTAAATTATTATTACAAGGAAGCATTATTAAAAGAACGTATTATTAAAAGTAAGTATTATTAAGAAAGTATTTATAAAAAAAAATATTATTAAAAGAAATTATCATTATAAGAAAGTATTATTACAAGAAAATATTATTAAAAGAAAATATTATTAAAAGAAAGTACCATTAAAAGAAAGTATTATTAAAAGATAGTATTATTAAAAGAAAGTATTATTAAAAGAAAGTATTATTAAAAAAGTATTATTAAAAGAAAGTATTATTAAAAGAAAGTACCATTAAAAGAAAGTATTATTAAAAGAAAGTATTATTAAAAGAAAGTATTATTAAAAGAAAGTATTATTAAAAAAGTATTATTAAAAGAAAGTATTATTAAAAGAAAGTACCATTAAAAGAAAGTATTATTAAAAGAAAGTATTATTAAAAGATAGTATTATTAAAAGAAAGTATTATTAAAAGAAAGTACCATTAAAAGAAAGTATTATTAAAAGAAAGTATTATTAAAAGAAAGTATTATTAAAAAAGTATTATTAAAAGAAAGTATTATTAAAAGAAAGTATTATTAAAAAAGTATTATTAAAAGAAAGTATTATTAAAAGAAAGTACCATTAAAAGAAAGTATTATTAAAAGAAAGTATTATTAATAGAAATTATTATTAAAAAAGTATTATTAAAAGAAAGTATTATTAAAAGAAGGTATTATTGAAAGAAAATATTATTAAAAGAAAGTATTATTGCAAGAAAGTATTAATAAAATAAATTATTATAAAAAAGTATTATTACAAAAATGTATTAATAATATAACAGAAAAGTATTATTAAATAAGTATTTATAAAAGAAAATATTAAAAGAAATTATTATTAAAAGAAAGTATTATTAAAAGAAGGTATTATTGAAAGAAAGTATTATTGAAAGAAAGTATTATTGATAGAAATTATTATTAAAAAGGCATTATTAAAAGAAAGTATTATTAAAAAAGGTATTATTGAAGAAGGTATTATTGAAAGAAACAGAAATGAAGGAAATAAACTGAAGATAAGTTTGATAAGCTTTATCGTTTGGAAAGATTATTATTGATTTAAAACGTTTTAAAGGAATGAATATTATTATTGAAATTAAAGGAACAGGTGGAGATGACAATTAAAAGGTTCAATAAAATTATTATCCAGGAAAGAGGTAAAAGAAGGGAAGATAACTTGAATGAACATTGACAATTTATTTATAGATTGTCTTTAAGGAAATTTTTTTAAAGAAATGAGCATTTTTAAAGACAAAGGAATGACGGAAATAAACATTATATATGTTAAATAAACTTTATTATTAGGAAAAAATTTCAAAGAGCTAAAGTTATAAAGGAAATCAACATCATTATTGCCATAAAAAGAAAAGACGTAAATGAACATAAGATAGGTTCAATTAACTTTATTATTGGGAACCAATATCATAAAGAGAACAGCTTAAAAAGAAAAATAGTCTAGAAAGAAAAAAACTAAAGAAACTTAGATGTGTTCAATGAACATTATTATTAGGAAGAACTGCAATTAATGAAATAGATTAAAAGAAATGAACCTTGTCAGAGGAAAGAAAGACTGATATCAACATTAGATAGGTTTAATTGCCAATATTATCATGAAAAATTGTTATACAATAAGAAATTAAAAATTATTAAGAAAAAAATTCATAGAGTTTAGATATATGAATATTATAACCCCCTCTATAATAGCGAACACTGTGTATTTATTTATAAATATATCTCCGTCCTGTCACACAAATGTCTGCTCAGCGAATAAAAGAAGAGAGAACGCAAATCTATTTTCATAATTAGACGTTTTCTTTCTTTTTTCTTTCTGTTTCTGTTGTGACCTGGAATGGCCGATAATAATTAAGACAACGCGATAGTATATATACAAAATTGTATTTACAGAAGTGCAGAAATCGTATGTTACAGAAGTGCAGAAATAGTATGTTACAGAAAGTCTGTGTCCGATACTGTGGCTATGGTTTCTACCAATAACTTTCACGACATTTATTCGTGACTCTATTTATAGTGTCTGGAAGAGTCTATCTATTTCCGAAATGGGTAGATAAAGATCACACCATAACAGCCCTTTTTAACCTTGCTCCGTATGGAGTAAATACCTTTTCCTTTTCGGCTTGATTTTCATGAAGTCTGTATTTTGTTCGTTTCCTTTTAGATATTCGCTTTTCAGAAACTACTTGCGGGATTGGTAATTGGAACGTGTTATACACGACGTCCATCAATTCTTCTTCTGTAATATTTTCTTCTACAGAATATATTTTTCTCATTTAATTCAAATGTCCTTTGTGTGTAAATTTAGGATCCTTCACCATATAGAGCATGTTCCTAGTTCTTTCATTCACGATCCCGGTTTCCCAAACTGATTTGTTGCTTCTGAACATAAAAAAACACTTTTCTCAGAGTTTAAAACGTCCTTTTGTTACATTTATTTTACGTTCCGGTTCCTTATGGGTCGGTAACAGTCTGTCGAAAATCGTTTTAATCTTTCTTGCGAACATAGTTTCCGCTGGTAAGATGCAAGCTGGGCCGTTATTATTCGGGGCAATCCTATACAGTTGTAGAAAATCCTAAATGGGCTGCTTCGTAGGGATCACGGTCGCTTTTTTAGTGCTCTTTTAAAAGTATCGACAAATCGTTCAGCATGACCATTGATGTTCGCATGATACGGTGCGATTGTGATATGTTCTATTAAAAACGACTGACAGAACATTTTTTAATTCGCTTGATTTGAATTGAGTACAGTTGTCCTATACTACACAATCCACGACTCAGAAACGTTCGAACATTTCTTGCAAAAAACAAATTGTTGCTTCTTTCGTTGTTGTTTTACACTTAAGTATCTCTGACCATTTAATGGATCTATCCACTACTACCAGATAATAGAACCCATCTAATGGTACAGCAAAGTCAATATGGATTCTAGACTACGGTCGGTCAGTTTTCGGCCAGGATTTGAATCTTATGGGAGGCGTCTTTACTGCTAACACACACTCTTTACATGATTTAACTGTATTCTCAATATCTCGGCCATGCTCGTCCAATAAGCGTAACTTTGCATAACTGTTCATTCTTGAAATGCCTGCGTGACTACCATGAAATACTTTTGGAATACATTTTTACAATGCTGCCGGAATTACCACCCGATCACTGTACATAACTACATCATCGCAGATGGCATATACTTTCGAAATTTGTCTTTTTTTTCTATTATACTCTTTTTTATGCTCTTTATAAAATCATGTTCATCGTTTTTGTCCAAGTGTCACTGAAAGCTCTCCTATTACCGTGTTCTCAACGGGTTCAACAGATTTTAGTATCAATCTAGACAGTCCGTCCGCATGACTGCTTTTTGAAGGTGAGAGATACTCCATTTTGTAATTGTAATTTAGAAGGATGGTTCCCCATCTCTGTTATCTGTTCGCTGTATGTGTTGGTAATCCTTCTTTGATCCATAAATTGTTAATAAAAGTGTATGGTCGGTTTGTAATAAAAAAATGTCTTCCGTGCACGAAATGGTGAAACTTTATTACCGCCAAAATGATACCCAACGCTTTTTTTTCAATTTGCGAGTAGCTCTTTTCTACCAGCAAAAGTGTACGAGACGCATGCGCGATAGACTTCAGCGACCGTTGCCCATTGCCTACTTCATCAATAGTTCGTTTGGAGTTGCTTGTAGGTTGTGTATACTTTGGATAAATATGTTGTATTAATTCGCTAACCCAAGAAAACTTTGCAATGACGATATGTTTTCTGGAGCTGGCATATTCTTTATTGCATCTGCTCGCCCGAAGTCGGGTCTTCTCACATTCTTGTCTATTATTTGTCCCAGAAATTTAATTTGTTCCATAAAAAATTCGCATTTCTTTTCTTTAATTATAAACCGTTGTCTTGCGCTTTCCGCTGCTCTTTTGTTTTACTAGTTATTAGAATATCATCTAGATAGGCCGTCGCAAACTTTAGACCGCGAAGTGATGCCTCCATTGCCTGTTGAAAAATAACTGGCGCAACTTTTACTCGAAACAGTAGTCTTTCAAATTTGTACAACCTTTTTATGTGTATTTATACACAGTAACTTCGAGCATTCTTCGTCCACCAGTATCTACAAATATGAGTCGTTGAAGTCAACTTTCGAAAATATTTTCCTCCGTTTAGCTTCGCGAATATTTCTTCTCTGCTAGACAGAGGATAATGATAATCTTTCAGTGACTGGTTCCAACCCTTGGAAAAATCTACGCACACACGAATTTCTTTACTCTAAACTGTAGGCGAAGCCCATTCGCTGTATTCAACACTTGATAGCACTCCCATTTCCACGAGTCTATCAAGTTCTATTTTTATTATTTTATTTTTTATAACTCAAATTTTGCAGAATATTGTAATTCTTTCTTAAACTTTTTTGTTGCAGGATCTAAACCGGAGTTGCTAGTTCGCCTTCGAATTCGATTTGTTCTCCAGTGACTCTTTTGGCCACTTTTTAGTCCTCAATAAAATCGGCTTACTAATTTTCTTCTATGTCTGCAGATTTATAATTGATAAATCGGAGTCTGAGTCAAGTTGTATTTTAATATTTCTATCTAATATTCTTACTTGAACAAACTTCCTAATGTTTTCCACTTCGTCACATTTAGCGATTCTAATAATACTTTTTAATTTTATTTTTTACTCTGCAGTGCGTACTTTTGTGTCCCACGCGATTGCACTTAAATCACTCTTTCGTTTTATATGGACAATCTTTCTACCAATGAAACACGATTCAGGGGCCAGCTTACTTTTCTTTTGCTTAACAAATTATGCTGGTGAAGTACTTTTCTTCTTGTTGCGGATTTTTCTGATATGTGACACTCCACTCTTCTCAATATCTTTTGAATCTTGACGCACGCTAATAAACTGTTAGCAGTCATCTGCGATATTCTGGAGTGTTTAATCTAGTTCATTTTCGAGTTTATTAAGAACCTTTCTGATTTCCGCATGTGTATTCGATACTAATCCTTGCGCAAATATAAGGCATTTGAAATTGTTAGCACTCAACTCCGACAACTTGAAATCATTTCAGTGCTTGTTAACTACGCTAGCAAAAGTCATGTTGTCTTCGTTGTCTTTTGAATCTTGACGCACGCAAATGCGATATGCTGGAGTGTTAAATCTGTTGTTTTTTAGTTAATTAAGAACACTTCTTCCAATTTCTGCTTCTGTTTTCAATACTTATCCATATACAAACATAAGGCATTTGGAACGGTTCACACTCAACTCCAACAACTTCAAATCATCGCAGCGCTTGTTAACTATTTTCCTCGTCGTCTTTCTATGTAAAATTCATGCATTTCCACCTTTAGTGTAAAAAAGACGTCTTAGGGCTAAACAATTCAGTCAAATGTAAAGTTCCTGTTTTTCCTGGTAAGATATAATTTACGAATTCGGTATGTTCCACCGTACCCAATTTTCTTAAAAGCAAACGAACCTTTTTAAAATAGGCTCAATTCGCACAGTCCGTATTATGAATGTCTTCGTATCGTTTAGAATACGAAGCAAACGTAACCTCGTTATCAGGATCATAGTTAAAATTATCAATAGTGTTCCAAATAGTGTTTTGCGAAAGCGCACTTTCATCTTCACCATTTTGACAGCCATTCGATAATTCGAATATTTTTTTCTGTTGTGTATGAATAAATATTTCCTCAAATCTTTTCATTTGTTCCAGCTTTTCTGATTCCATTTTCATTTGATATTCTTTTGTTCTTTCTATTATTCTTTGAAATATTCTTCCATTCGAAGCTTTTCTTTCTATTGTTCTTGATATTTCTCTTCCATTTGAAGTTTTTCTACATCCATTTTCTTTTGATATTCCGCTTGTTGTTCTTGGAATTTTTCTTCTATTCGAAGTTTTTCTTTCTGTTGTTCTTTCTACAATTTCATTTTTCCGCATCCATTTTTTCGCATCCATTTTTTCGCATCCATTTTTTCGCATCCATTTTCTTTTTCTTCTATTCGAAGCTTTTCGTTCTGTTGTTCTTTCTGCAAATCTATTTTTCCATATCAATTTTTTTTGATATGATGCATGTTCTTTCTGCAATTGCAGTTGCTGATCTTGCTGATGCCTTAAAATTTCTAAAATTGCATTTTTGAATTCCTCCATTTTTCCCCGTCACTGAAATTAAACTGATTTTCCCGTGTATACATATATATTTTTTTCATACGGTCGTAGCTTTTCTTACTTGGAGATAAGTTATTAACCTCTCAGTGGAAAGAAAAATTAAATAAGCGCGTACAAACCTATTTACGTGTTTCTGATTAATGAAAAGAAAATCGACAGCCCTTTTTTTGTTTTTGTTTTTCTCGCTTTTTCCCTTCGCGGTTGCACGACTTGAATTTCCAAACGTTGATTTGAAAACTGTTTCGTCCTACTCAGAAAACGACATTTTTTCTTCAATTCTTTTCGCAACGTTGATGTGTTTTTTGTTGTTTTTTCTCGCCAAATGTGCACACTTTGCTTGTTAAAAATCCAGTTTGCTTTTAAATTCTTCGCTCTTTTCTTTCAAAAATCCAACATTCCAATTGTAGAAATAAATCTGAGTTTTCGTTGCCAGTGTTGTGTTTGGGTTATTTTCATGTCCGATAAATCCGAATTTTTTGTACGTTCGAAATATGTTGGTCCAAATAAGTCTAAATATCTCGTCGCCAGTGTTGTAGGATATAGGTTTCGAATCTTCGTTGTCAGTGTTGTGAGATATAGGTTTCGATAATAATTAAGTCTACATGGTGGTATATTTACAAGAGTGTATTTACAGGATAACAAAAATAGTATGTTACAGAAAGTTTTATCCGATACTGTAGTTATGGCTGTCTACAATGACTGCCACGACACTTAATAGTAACTCTATTCATAGTGTCTGGAAGAGTCCATCTATTCCCGAAATAGGGTAGATCAACATCACACAATCACACAATAACAGAATATATACCGATGTATATGTTTTTTGTACTCTTATAGCTGATGCACCATGTTTCTGTGACTTCGCGTTGTCAACATTCGGGCAGGTCTCGAAATCGCCCGAGAATCGACGAAATTATTATCCAAGCAGCCGATAACCTTTGGAAGAAATTAAACGCGTTCAATTAAAAAAATGAATTTCTATAACCTCTGTCAGCTCGTTGAATCTCCCGAAGGATTAATTCAGTTTTTTTGAAAGAAATGTAAAAAGAAAACATTGATTAAAAAAAAATAAAAACAAACATTTGCATAAGAAATCAAACAAAATTATCTTTCGAAATTTTTCAGTTTACAAACAAAACACATTTTATTTAAAAACATTTGATTAACAATTGTTCCTTTGCCAAAAAACAAACAAAAATAAACATCTAATTAATAACAGTGGTTTAGCTATGGTTGGTTCGTTCTTTATGTTTATATATGTTTTTTAGTTTGGTTTTCTTCGTCGTAATTTATCGGCTGCCAGTCTTCAATTTAGCGTTTGGCAGTTTTAGCCTCGTCAACTCTCGGTCGCTTCCATAACTTGCCCGAACGTTGACAACGCGAAGTCACGGAAACATGGTGCGTCATCCATAAGAGTACCGGTTGTGTTTCTTTTTTTCATTTATTTTAAACTTTGCAGTTAGCATCTCACTTCCGCTAACGTCTTTAAAGTTAAAACATCTTAGTTTTTAAAACGTCTGGCGTTATATTTTTTTATGTCTATCCTGTCCCTACCTCCAAAAAAAACACAAAAACAAAGAAAATTAAAAAGCAAAGACAATTGTCGTCTGAAATAACTTCGGAAAGATATCTACCACTCTAAATAAAAAAGCCAACGGTAAGTGTGTTTTTGTTTTCTTTAGGTCATCAGTAATGATAATTTATATATGAAAAATTAAATTACTTTTGTAATTCTATAATTTTATATGAATATTAGTGCGAACACTGGCAAAGAATTTTTTCCGTTATTTTTACGGAGGGTATACATTAGTTATCTTAATAAAAAGGAAAAACAGAAATGAACATGATAGGTTTCATGAACATTATTTTAAAGGATTTTACATAGAGCAAAGAGTTTTAAATAAATGAGCATTAATATTAAACTAAAAACAAAATACGGAATTAAACATTAGATTTGGTCAACGTCATCATTATTGGTAGATGTTATTTATCTTCTTCCCACAGCGGTAAGATGTGACACAAGGTCGGGAAAGTGGGATTTGAAAAGACAGCGCCCGAGAAGGTGAGCACTCTGCCTACAAAAAATGTCTGGGCAGCCCCGCCGGCATTTCCCGGTGGGGGCGCCTCAGGCAGTAAGCGATAAACTTACTCCACCCCAAAGAGTGGAGGCAAAGCCTGGGAAGGTGGACATCCTAGAACTGCACAGGACAAACCCACAAACAAAGTGCAATACATTTAATGTTTACAACAAAATACATAAGTAAATCCTTTCTTAGTTTCTACATTGCGCTTACATATTTCTTTCATGTTACATGTTAAATGATATAGTTACTTATGGCGAGCCCTGTATATGTGTACGTGTAATTGTCCTGCCTTTTTTTGGGCACTTTGTAAAGAAGACAAAAATTATGTTTCGGAATTTTTTAGATGTGGTATCATAATTTGGATTATTTGGACTACTATTCTCATCTTGGATGTTATTCTCACAATGTTTTGGCCGATGTAACTCTGTAAACAGAGAAGCACAGTGAAGAGTAAGATGCCGCAAAGAAGCTGCGCATATGTTGAACAACAATGTCCTCCTAAATAAACCTAGTATAATATTATTTTATTTATCTTCCTCACAAGGTAAGATATTACACAAGGTCGGAAAAGTGGGATTGAAAAGCTAGCGCCCGAGAAGATGAGCCCTCTAGCCTACAAAATATGCCTGGCCAGCCCCGTCGGCATTCCCCGGTAGGGGTGCCTCAGGTAGTAAGCGATAAACTTACTCAACCCCAAAGAGGAGAGGCAAAGCCTGGGAGGGTGGACATCCTAGAACTGCACAGGACAAACCCACAAACCGGCGGAATCAAGACCCGAAGGCCAAGACGACACTGGTCTATAGGGTGTAGTATCCATCGGGACAAATACTACAGTTTGATCTTAGCCAAAGGGCCAATTGGTAGATATTAGCATCGTGAGAAGGTTTTAAAAGGAATAAACATTTGTATTGAAAGTCAGAGAAAATACGGAAATTAAGCATAGATATGCTTAATGAACATTATTATTGGAAAACATTTGTATAGAAATAAAACTTTAAAAGAAACAAACTTATTGAAAGAAAAAGACGGAAATGCACATTAGATAGGTTCAATGGACATTGTTACTAGAAAAGATTTAGCATACAGTAAAGAGTAAAAAGTAAATGAACATACATATTAAAACTAAAAAAAAGATGGAGATAAATATTAGATCTATTTTGAACACGATGAAGTATTTTAGTGGTGCGATATTCATTTTTTATGTTAAATTAAATATGGAATAATTAATTAATTATGGAATAATTAATTAAATGAAAGAGGGGTCAACACATTTTTAGGTGAAAAGTATCGTTAATTATTTAGTTTTTAAGACGCAAAAGTCATATTTCTTTTGTTTGAATGACAGTCGAAAATAGCGTCTCTTTTGATTTTAAATTACTCAAATTAGTGTGCATGTGTTAATTATGATTTAAAAGCTCATACTCTCGTGTTTGAATGGATTCAATGCTACAATAGTCATTTCCATTTAACCAGTGAGATCGATTATTCAAAATAATCCGTTTGGACTAAATCGTGTTTTCCACTTAAAAAGATTACAGAGTACATCTGCCTATTGAAGGTTGGATTAATCAAAAACATTTTTTTGGGAAACGACAAATTTCAATTATAATTTAAAAAGGTCAAAATATCCAGCCGGTAACCAAATTGTCTTTACGGTTAATAAAAAAACACTTATATCTTATAATATACTTACCGTATGAAGGCGTGTTATTCCCGAAATAAGATCAAGCCCATATATTATGGCTTTAATAGAGGATCATCCTACATATGTGAAACAAAGGCTTTCATTATCTAACCAATCACAGAATAACAGAAAATGCAAAACTATCTGTGATTGCTTAATCAAACACAATAATCGCCTCAAGTGAAATTTCTCAATAAAAGTACTGACCATTAGAGAGACAAACAAACATAGCGGGAGTGAGATAGAGAAAGAAGTCGACGACCGATCGGAAACAGGGATATTTTCGGATCGGACTAAGAAGAATTCTCTCCAATTGGACTTTCTCTAAAAGGCAAAAACACAACTAAAACTTAGCATCAGTCAAATTCCTCAACTTGTCCCCCCCCCAGGTAGAGGAACCTAATTTCTTGTGTTTATTATTGTTACACATCTGTGTTCCCATAAACGTGTATTATTGTTTTGGGGGATGTCAACAAAACCGACCACTTACCCAAGTCTTCGACTAAGTTGCGTCAGAATCAAAGTTCTGCCGAACTTTAAGACAAAGCGTGGGCGCGATTGACAAAGTAACCAGTCGGAACGCATGTGGTCATCGTAGCATCGGTCCACTTGTTCAACTGATATTATTAGTGATAGATGTTTTCATAGGGATTAGATTTTAAAAAGAAATAAACATGCTGATTGAATGAAAAAAAAAACGGAAACGAACATGTAAGTTGTCAAAAGGAAAAAGAACTTTTGTAACTGGACTCTCTCTATGTATACATCTTCATCTTTTCCCCCCCCTCTCTCTCTCTCTCTCTCTCTGTCTCTCTCTCTCTGTCTCTGTCTCTCTCTCTGTCTCTCTGTCTGTCTCTCTGTCTCTCTCTCTCTCTCTCTCTCTCTCTCTCTCTCTTTGTCTCTTTTTTTCTTTCTAGTCGACGCGTCTTGTCTTTACCAATCTCAAAGACGAAACTCAACCCAAACCTACCTGTTTTATACTTTCCTAGTTTTAGCTGAGAAACGGGATTCTCGTGCTTGAATAAGCCTCGTTTTGGCTGATGGCGCATGCGCTGTGTCATTCGATTTTATTTTTGTGGACGTTCACCTCGCAAGTTTCGCATCTCCACGAGCACATATACGCCCAATTTGCCTCCTCTTGCTTCGGGCGGTAAGTTTCCACCACAAAATATTAGATAGGTTCAATGCACATTACTATTAGGAAAGATTTTGTCACAGAAACACCAGTAAAACTAAATTAACATTATTATTAGAGAAACAAAATAAATGACGGAAATGAACATTAAATTTCTTCAACCGATCTTATTCTTCAGACAAATTGATTTAGAGAGAAGAGTTAAAAATGTTATTGTATGGAACAAATAGGGAAATAAACACGAGCTAAGTTCAATCACCATTATTATTGGAGAAAATGTCATAAAGGTAGAAATTTTTAAGAAATTAAGATTTTTATTGAAAGAAAATGAAGAGGGGGAAAATGAACATTCAATGAAATTATTATTGGGAATATTGTCATAGAATGAACACTTTAAAGAAATGAATATTATTATTATTGAAATAAAAAGATAAGACGAAAATGAACACTTCGTAGGTTGAATGTGCATTATTGTTGTTGAAAACAGCGATAGAAGGAAGAGTTTAAAAGTAATGGAGAGTATTCTTGAATGGAAGAAATGGGAAATGGGAAATGGAGAGTATTATTGGGAAATACTTTGAATAGAGAGGTGTTACAAATTACATTATTTTTTAAATAAAAAGCAAACATCGAACATTAGATTGATTCAGTTAACGTTTTATTGGGAAATATGTCACAGAAATGTCTGATTCTGGTTAGTCAGTTTTTTGTGCGGTACATGTTCTTAACAAGAAAAAAACATGTAATGCGATTTAATCAGTTTCAAAAATGATACATGTTCTTAACAAGAAAAAAAACATGTAATGCGATTTAATCAGTTTCAGAAATGATACATGTTCTTAACAAGAAAAAAACATGTAATGCGATTTAATCAGTTTCAAAAATGATACATGTTCTTAACAAGAAAAAAACATGTAATGCGATTTAATCAGTTTCAGAAATGATTTTATCCGACCGGAATAATAAATTCGTCAATGCAGCGTTACTTTCTCTTGTTTGGTCAACTTTTTACTTAAAAAGGTAAGTAACTCTGTATTGACGAATATAGAGTTACTTCCATTTGTTTGGTCTACGTTTCACCTTTGTTAAAGAAATACAAATTATTATTAAAACAAAATGAAATGGAAGAAATGAATATCAGATAGGTGCGTTCAAGTATATGATATTAAGAGAATAGTTTAAAAGAAATGCCTATAGTATCGAATGAAAAGCAAGACATTATTTGAAAATATTTTGCATAGACAAGCGCTTTTAAAAGAACTGATCATTATTATGAAAACAAAAATTAACATAAGATATGTTCAAATCTTTCCGTCGATATCCAATGTTTATTTTCATCTGTAACATTTGTTTCAATAATGATGTGTTTTTTAAAACTGTTTTTTTTTATGATAGTTCTTCCTAATAATATATATAACTAGATGAATACCCGTCCCATGGCGAGTATTATTAATACACGAACATAACAGTTTGCCACTTTTTTCTGTCCTCGTACAAAAGTTAAAATCAAACCTTATGTCTAGAATCCGTATTCCAATTTTGATCAAAATCCATTACATGATTTGGATACTAGAAAAGTCTAAATTCTAAGGCTTAAACTTAAGGGGTCTTAAGAAAAAAATGAACGTCAGGGAATCTTGCTTAATTGGTATCTAATGACTATGGATAAATTCACTGTAAATTTGAAATATTTGGATTTTTAAGTGAGAGGTTGTGTTCCTATTATGATCGCTAAAACCCGTTAAAATTCTCCAAACGAACTCACATTTAGGGAATATTTATTAATTGATGATACTTATTGTTAAAACTTTACAAAAATCAGATGTCTTTGAATTATCAGGAATGGATTCCATCCACCACCTTTTAGCATAAAACTAAATTAAACTAAATTTGAATTTTCAATAAATAAAAAAAAAACCCTGTATTTATTGGTTTCCTTACCGCTTTAAAAATTACAAATTTAAATGCATTCGAACAGTGGAAATAGTTTATTCATAACATACACGTGCGTACCAAGGCACACCACTTTTAATCGAATATTACACAACAAATATTTTCTGTACCATCCTGATGAAGATTCTTTTATGAATCGAAAATTAGAATTTTAAATAAATAATATTTTATTTGAAAAAACCCTGCATTTATTGGTCTCCTTACCGCTTTAAAAATTACAAATTTAAAATGCATTCAAATAATTGAAATATTTTATTCATAAATTAAACTAAATATAGCTTACATTAATCCACCCGTACGCCCAGAAACTGTGTTCTAAAAGTGACAATGATAGGTTAATAACTTTTGCAGTGAATCCTGTACATACAAATATATAAACACATACACACACCTATCTTTATATAGAGATACCTGTAAATATTTGAAAGTTGTGCTCAAATTATGCCCCTTAAAAAACCCTTTAAAATACCTAAAAGAAACTGAAATTTGTGGAACATTTATTAATTGATGTCTAACACATATTGTTAAAATTTCATAAAAATTGGAGGTATTTTAATTTTCACAAAAAGCATCCAAATCACTTTATACACCGTTTGCATAATTATAAATTAAACTAAATATAGCCCACAATACTCACCCTTACGGTTCGCAGCTGTGTTCCAAACTTCATAATGATCTATTAATAAGTTTAGGGGTTAATCCTGTACATACAAATATATAAACATATACACATACCTAACCCTATATAAAGATATTCATTTCCGTTTTTTATTCTTCCTTCAATAATTACTTTCATTTATTTTTTAACTCTTCTTTAAATAAAAAGACTTTGTCAATAATCATGTTTATTGAACATATCTAATGTCTATTTCCGTCGTTTTGTTTCTTTTAAGAATAATATCCATTTCTTTTAGACACTTCTTTTAAACCTTTTTTCTAATAATATTATCTATTGAAATTATCGAATGCCCATTCCTGTCATTTCTTTTTCGTTCATTTACTTCTAACTCTTCTTTTTATGGAAAACATTCGTGAATGATAATATATATTGAATCTGTCTTATCTTCATTTACATCTCTGCCTTTTCTTTCTTTTTTAAATTTCTGTTCAATTTAACTCTCTATTCTTTTTGTTTCAATAATAACACGCATTTGTTTTAGCACTTCGCCTTATGGAAAACCTTTTCGAATAATAATGTTCATTGAATCTATCTAATGTTCTGTTCAGTCTTTTCTTTTCCAGAATAATGTTAATTTCCTTTTAACTATGCTCCCAATGGAAGATATTTCCCAACATTAATATTAATTGGACATATTATTAGACGCAGTAGTTTTTTATGTACCCTGTGATTGGATGAGAATCAACCAATCACATGCGACCTTTCCCCACCACTGCCGAACTGATGTCACTGTTTTTTTTTTAAGCAATGTCCTCTTTTTCCAACATCAGCCGACTGCAGTTCGCTTTTCCTCTGTGTCTATACTAATCACGCTTAATCCATCAAGCATGTATATATTTATTGCGTGTATTTTGCGCACTTGAGCGAAGAACAGCTCCCTTATTCAAAGGTATTTTTAATATACCTTTTCATCAAAGACCACACAGCTACGAGGAGACCCTGTTAACAAGGCGAAACTACAAACCGCAAATACTACCTTATTTTGCAACCAACATTCTTCTTCCTTTCTTTCCCTTTCTTCCTTTTTCTTTGCTTATATAAAATCTCTATATTAACTAAACCGTTGTTGTTTTCTCTTTCTTGTCTTGTCACGTTTTAAGCCTTGGCTTTTCCAACACAGCAGGCCAGGGGTTTCATCCCTCGTTCGAACGGGAAAAATCCCAACACTATGTAAGGCGACGTTGCATTACTTTCCCTCTAATGTTTTGTATATCACGATAAAATAAAATATACGTTACTTATTGAATGCAAATTAACAACTCATAAACAGTACAATTAAATCATATATCGCGTGTTCAACGCCCAGCCACAGTGGTATCTAGATACTGAATCTGTAGAAGGGCTATTTTATTAGGCTGTTGACGTTGTCTTCCTCTCTGCTAGTGATGAGGAGAAAAATATCGGGGCTACAGATTTCTGGGCCTGGCCTCTTCGTTTATAATCGATTCGTGAAATAGTTCTCACAGAAGACAATATCTCCCAAAGACCAGCTACCTTACCTCCATCTGGCATTTATTTTATTGTTTACGCGCTAACATTCCAACTGCGAATTAATATAATCAAATAAGTACTAGCGAACGTATCCTTACTATTTAACAGTGAATCCTTGCTTATATAGAATGTAGACGACGGTCGCGTCTTTGGAAATGTACCAAGACCTACGCTGATAATTAAAAAGGTTATAAATGAAGAAAGAGAAAAATGGACAAAAATGCATTGATTCAATTTTTTATTCACAATACTTTATTGGTGAATTTGATAGGGTGTTGTGAATAAAAAGATAAAAACATGTTTAATGAAAAAAAAACAAAATGAAAAGAAAAGAGTAAGCAAAATGAACGGGGAAATTTTTTTTTGCAAGCTTTGGTTGTAAAACAACTTTTTCAGGCGAGACTGTCTTATAGTTGTTTTTCTTCTTTTCTTCCTCCTCATTTCTTTCTATGACCGTTTTTCCATATAATGTTCAATAAATACAGAAATGATAGATTCATCTACTGTTCATTTCTGTATTATCGTTTTCAACTTGGCCACGAGAATGTCTCAACCAAGAGGAAAAAAGAAAAAAAAGAAAAAGAAGAAATATTCTTCTGAAAATTGTAGATTTACCGAAAGTACTCAAGTTTATATTAAAAAAAAAAACTTTTTAAGATGAATAAATAATTTATTTTTAAAAACAAATAATCTGCGTTGTGCAAGGTTTTCTAAATATTTTATAAAAAAATATCTTCGTTATTATTGCCACCCACCCAGCGCTTCAAATTGTGTGACTTTTCAAAGTATATATATATATATATATATATATATATATATATATATATATATATATATATATATATATATATATATATATATATATATATATATATATTAGAGGTGAAAGATGAGAATAAAAAATTGTAAAGATATAATATTTATTAGAACATCAAAAGCTCAGAGCAAGGAGCTTCATATCCTTAATCCATGGATTTTCAAAGAGAAACTCTTCTCATCAGAGGATAGGGAAAAGCCGACAATGTAATTGTAAATATTATCGGCAACATTTAACTTTGAAAATTTTACATAAAATAAAACAAAATAAAAACAAAATAAGGGCCAAAAGGTAAGGAGTCTTATGTTGAGATGAGAGAGTAAAGTCAGGGAGGATGATATCCAAAAACGCGTCAAAACAAATATATATATATATATATATATATATATATATATATATATATAGTAAGCAATGAAAATATATATGGCAATCAAGCTACACAGAGGCTCCCGTGTTTCATCCCCGGGGGCAATCGTCAGGGCCTGACTGAATTTGAATCTCTTACTTAACGGCTATTTTCCTGATCTAAGCGTCTCGCCGGCCCTCCATTTCACATTCTGTGTGCATAGCGTTTCATAACGGTTATAAATGTTTTTTGAAGAAATTCCATCATTTACTATTTCAGACTATGCTGAAGAAGACAGAATCTGGAATTAAACCCGTTTCTTGTCAGAAACCACTGGTCCATGTCTGATTAAAATCTGTATTTAAAAATAAATATATATATATATATATATATATATATATATATATATATATATATATATACAGAGATAGGAGGGGTCAAAGAGAAGGATAGAGATTATATAAGTTGTTAGAGACTAACTATAAGAAGATTACATCATTAAGCCTTAAAAGACATTCCTTCTCTTTTATATATGGATGGCTGATGGGTCTTGCTGTATGTATATCATCGCCAACATTTTAAAATGGTAAGTTCAGTGTGACTTGCTACGAACAGAGAAGAGATCCACACTGAACCTATAAGCATAATCCAGCCTATTTAAAAGATGTTCCCACATATGAGACCTAGAAAACGATTCATGCAAATGATCTACTATTCCATTACATATTTTGGAAGGTACCTTCTGTATGATACGATCGTGTAGCAGCTGACTAGTCCTAGCTATATAGCCATATTCACACTAACATGAGAAACAATATATGATAGAACAACTCAACGGTTGGCAGAGTATCTTTAATAATTGATCTAGTTAGAGGTTTAAGTACCAAATACAGTATGCATATTGGCAGAATAAAAAGAATGATGTACCCCAAAGCGTATTTGTCTAGCGAATTTATTACTGGTGGTGTCTATCCAAGACAGACGGAAATACACAGGACACTTAGTTGGACCCACCCCCTTCCATTTGGAGAAATAGTCAATTTTTGACTTAATGTTCATATTAATAATGTCTAGATTTGTGTGTTTGTTGTTGGGTTTTAACGACCTTTCAACCCTTATAAGGTTATCTCAGGTCAAAATAATGTCTAGAGGATAACCATTCTAACTAAGCATTGAAGAAATAAACTTTAGTTCAGAATCAAGCTTAGGCCCCTTTTGATTTGTTTGTTTGAACAAATCAAGAGGGACCTATGTGTAAAAATTCCGATAATATTAATCTTAAGCTGTCTGGGGATAAAAGAGTTCCAACGAACATACGAGCCGGAAAAGGTTGGAGTTCTATAAACAGGTGTAATAAAACAGTCATGTGTCCTTTTAACTAATACACCCCAAAAAGGGAAAAGTACAATTAGACTCCTTTTCAAATAAAAACGTGTGCGAGGATGCATGTTATTCAGTAACAAAAAAAAATGTTGCCCACATAACTCTCACTAGTAAAATTGCATAAAGTGCCATCCATGACGTTTACGGGTGCAAGAACGTTTTTCTTTGCTGTGTTGCGTTCTCAATGTTGTGTCATACATGCAGCAACCAAGTTTTCTAACCAAAATTAGCCTCTTTCTGTCCCCCTCCCTCTCTCTCTCTCTCTCATTCTTTTCCCCTACAACTACAGATTAAATATGGATGTCTTGGCGTAGGAATACAATTCATTAGACTAGTTCTTGCAGCTCTCATGCAAGTTCTTTCTAGCACAGAATAAAATGTGTTGCCCCCCCCCCCCTTTTATAAAGATTCACTCTTTAATTCCTTTTCAGCATTGCCAAAAAACGAAGGTATTTTCTGTTGCCCTTCAATGTCGTCTACTTATTTAATTCAGTAATTGGATGTATATTCTATCAAATTGCTTCGAACATGGAGTCAGATGCACCTTCGATCACAACCAAACTTTAATTATGATGATTACATGACCCCATTCATCATCTCCATTATGTTGCGTTCTCGACCTTGTGTCATACATGCAGCAACCGAGTTGCCTTAATGATTATAGAAACATTAAAGTTAAAAAATTGTTATAAATACATTGTTGCTGGTTGTTCTCCTTGTACGCGCTTAACGTGACCATTCAAAGCCGATAAAATGTCGTCCTCTAATCAAAACTTCTTATTTATACTTTCAATACTACTAACTCGACATAAAACTAACGGAAGACAGCAGACATTTATTCAACTTGATCTTTGTTCCAAATCACTGATACATCTTTCTTCACCGACTCCCATTTGTTTCTTAAACGAATCATTCGACACATTTTACGAAACGACGGTTGCTTTTTTTTCGAAACAATTCGATACAACAAAAGATTTAAAAAATAGACAAGAGATCCAGTCAGTTCGTGTCGTAACCTAACAGTCTCTGTTTGTGAATAGATGAAATGACAGCAACCCTTTACATAACATTTTTATAAAATAGCTAACAGAGTCTCTTGTAAAAAATAAAAAGGGATAACGAATTTCCCGTAAAAGGAAATAATGGAGGAGATAGCGCTCAGTTATATTTTCCTCGGCTAGCTTTGTTTTGATAGTAATATTTCGTAGTAATTCCCTGAACTCGTGGTATGTATCTGTTCATTCATAAAAAAACGCAGTCACAATTAACCTTAGCCCATATCATTTGTCCGTAAAGCAACAACGGATTTTTTGCTTGGCGACAATTATTCTCTTACTTCCCCTCCCCTCGCACTTTCGCCATTTTTAAACCACTACAAAACAGAAGATTTTTCTTACGCACAGAAGAGAAGTTCTTAATTTCTGTTAGTGTGTGTGTATCCCTCTCTCTTTCTGTATATCTCTTCGCTGTCTTTTTATCGTTTCAGCCTTGTTCGTGTGTGTTTATTTTCCACGTATTTGTTGTTGTTTCTTTACTCTATTGTGACATTCACATATTTTGATGCACTATATTCATTTGGTGTAAATAGGCAGGCACTACTATGTAATTGGTCCATCGACCAATCGGATGATTTGGTGTAGAAATACAATTTGTTGGACTACTTACAGCACATTCGAAAACTGTTTCGTTCCCGCGTTGCAAGAAGTTGGGTTTCGAGACATTTGACTGTACGCTCTGCTCTGTTGCTGGCCCTTCCAACTTACCCGCAACGGGATTGAATCTATAAATATATGTGGCGCTCATCTTCTTTAAAAATGAACTATTAGCTGCTTTTAATTCCTTTTCAGCCCAGCCCAAAATAAAAGGTATTTCTGTTAACCCTCAACATCGTAGTCTACTTATTTTATTCACCTCTCCAGGAAGTTAGGCACAAGGCCAGGTGTTAAGTTGAAAAGTCAGTGCACTAGGATTAACGCACTATGACCCTAAAAATGCCTGAATCGCCCCATCGGGATTCTCCGGTAGGGGCGCCTCAGACGATTAGCGATAAACTAACCCCTTCTCAAAGAGAAGGTAAAACCTGGGAGGGTTGATATCCTGAGACTGAACAGGGCCACACCTCAGCCCGACAGCAACAAAGTCACTATCGGACTGATTGTCGAGAACGTATCACGAACGTGCCTGAAATAAGTTAATTCAACTTATTCAATCTACTTATTCCATTTATGAATGAGTCGGCTAGACATTCTATCTTATTGTTTCGTCGAATATGAAGTCAGATGGGGCTTCTATGACAACCAAACTTTAATTATAATGAAAATGGATGCTACTTTACCTCATTCATCATTACCATTATCTTGTCCTACAAATAAAGTTGAGCTTTTGAATTTAGCTATAGTTTTCTCTTTTGTACACATATTTTGTTTAATAATGCTTCAATTACCGTTGTTCTTTGTTTTTTTTATATGTATCGTATGCTTTCAATTGGTTCGGATAGCTGGCTTTCACCCAAGTGGCCCGGGGTTTGATTCCCGGTGTGGGAAATGTTTCGTAGTTTTTTTTATTATTATTAATCTGCATTTAAAAGACAGTAAGCAATTAAAAAAAAATGATAATGCTGAAAGAAAATATCCCATATTGTCTAGTGGTGAAGATACCCGGCTTTCAATTCAATTAAATACTATTTTTATGTTCTTTTATTGTTATGCCCCTGATGCTCTTCTTACATTGCAAACACATTTTCTTTCTTAAGATGTATCCATATAAGACTCATCCGAGTTGTATTTACAAATTAGATGGTCAGATGTTTGTTTGTTTGGTTGTTTTGGTTTTCTTGGACTTTTTTTCTTTTCTTCTCCTATCTTTTCGCGTTTCTCTTCTTTTCTTCTTATTTGACCCCTCGATTTGTCTCTTTTGTGGTAACTTTCTTTAAAGACGTTCCTTGCTGAAACAAGTTGTTCACGGAAACCAATTATAATTTTTTTTTATTGTTGTTGAATTACACCGCATCACTCCATGCATTGTCGTCGCCATCTTTAATTGTGTCACATCGTGGTTTCAATCGGTATAGTTTTAAACACAACTCAATAAGACTTATCATTTCAGATCTTCAGTAAAACCCTGACCAGGGATGTTTAGAGACGCTGCTGAAGTTCAAAAACTGCCGTTTTTATTTGTCATTTTTACCCCCACCCCCACCCCACCCCTCCCTCCTCCAACCTGATGACGCTCTACACGAGCACTCGATACACGTCCGCACGAGACTATCTGCTGGAAAAAGAAAGCAACCGTTATTACTCACTTCTCGCCTGGACGTCATCCACGAGATCATGTCTCCTCTTTCTCTATCTCTTCCTATACAACACATAGAAACGTTTGTGTTTCACTCCAAGAAGGAGTCCGTCAGGCTAACTACTACAAAACCTTTTATAAGAAATTACATTAACCCTCAACAACTTAAAGCTGTCAATTTCATTGCTTATATTCACACCACTCCCTCCTTATTCATTCCCATCAGTCAATAAATGTTACACTAAAGATTAGACGCGCCTAATTTTTAAGTATGTCAAATAGATAAATGTTTAGCCTAGTTATAATAGGTTCAGCTGTACTGACGTAGTGAGCGCAATGACGAAACTTATTTGTTAAGTATAGTCTTGTCTTATTTTATTCTTCCTTTACGCACTAATTTATGAGATTCAAATTCTATATTACTCTACCCTTATAAGAGATTTAAATTTAATCCTTTAGCCACCTTATTTACTTTAACAGCCGATTGATTGTTTTAGAATTTACTTTGATTACTTTTTTTCTAATTTTATAGTAGCTGTCCCAAAGTAAAATTTATTCTATGTGGTTATTTTTCTTTGTGGATATTTCGTTTTTATAGTTTAGTATTATTTTTACATCTTTGAACTATAAAAATGTTAATTTTTTCAAATATTCTCTAAAAACCTACATATCCTAGCTCTGGCGGTGTTTCCCTTTTCAAACGGTCAGTCGCTTATATAGGATGCGACACTTTTGCACCCTCGTTATTAATGGAATTGACGACAACCCCTGGATATGTAGCAGTGTCAGCGGAGAACCGTAAGCGATCAAAATACGCTGGTCTTCTCGACAGATTTGTATTCTAACCGATCACCGTGTAAACGAGTGGAGTGATAGGCCCCATCACGCGAGACTTCCTCAACCGCCTGGAGTGATAGGGCCCATCACGCGAGACTTCCTCAACCGCCTGGGTCTATTAATGACGTGCCACGCCGAAAACCATCATGAATTGACTTGACTGTACGAGCGCCTCTCTGTCGCTATTATTAGGCTTGCTCTCGACCTGTTAAGCCAGTAGGATATCCAATGAAACTTCCTGATGTTCAAAATATAGACCTTTTAAATTTGGCGGTCGAAAAAGATTTTCATGAACTTTTAAATTTAAATGTAATATTCATTAATTTTTCTCAATTTGCCACAGTCGTAGCATTAACCTATTTTCCCCAATTTACCACATTTATAGCATTCACACATTTTTTCCAATTCGCCACATTCAGAGCACTCACCCATTTCCTCAATGTGTATAATTTTCCAGAGATTGAAACAACATTCACTTAATAACATTATTAATATTATATTACAATTGTGTTCTATTCATGTTTTAATGAGCAACCTCTTTCCGGATAATCTCCAGTATTTACTGGATACGCATTCTGAAAATGGTTTGACAATCCCGAGTATTTGTGGCTTAGAGACGCAAGTAATTTCTCGATTTCTAGGAATCTCGAGCACCTTCAGTTCTTTGTGTGACAAGTTTCGCTTTGTTTTTTTCTAATGTGAATTTCGAAATACAAGTCACTGATATTTGTTAACAATTGTTGTGCGTTTTAGTTACTATTTTCAAAATATAAAACAATACTTTTATTGTATTAAAATATCCAAAGTGAAACGGATACTGATAAAAATATAACTTTTTTAATGTTAATGATTCCATTCTAAAGCAAAATTTCACTTTACAAAACTAAGGCTAAAAGAATTTAGATGCAGCAGTTTTTGGTATAAAAATAAACCTACATTTTTATTTCATGTTTTCCTTCAATTCTCTCTCTCTCTCTCTCTCTTTCTCTCTCTCTCTCTTTCTCTCTCTCTCGCTCTCTCTCTCTCTCTCTCTCTCTCTCTCTCTCTCTCTCTCTCTCTCTCTATATATATATATATATATATATATATATATATATATATATATATAAAGATAAATGGAAGAAGAGAGATAAATATGTACGAATGACAAATCTATTTCAACTTCGATTGTTCAATGCAAGGTGTACCCAGTAAAAACATGTTTATTTTTCTTTCCTTAAGCCAAGGCTTTGCAAAGATTCAAATCTTATCATCAGAGGAATTACATAGATGGATAAGTTGGCAGTGGAAAAGCCAAAATTCAAAATTTTAAAAATATAAAGTAATGGAGTTATTCTTTCCAAATATGATATAAGGTTAAGATCGGATTCTAACTCTGCTTGATGAGATCTCAGTTTATAATAGCTGTTGATCGATAACATCGACATGCCAGTGTCGCAGATTTTGTACATGTCTGTGTAAATATAAATAATCATATATAAAAACTCTATTTGATATTGAACACTTTTTATAAACCCAGTTGAAATTTTTTGGATTACTACACTGTGGATGTTTTACCTGGATTATATATATATATATATATATATATATATATATATATATATATATATATGTGTGTGTGTGTGTGTGTGTGTGTGTGTGTGTGTGTGTGTGTGTGTGTGTGTGTGTGTGTGTGTGTGATGTCTATACCGCGAATATTCAGGATGATAACAGGATAAACTATCTGATCATATCAAAAGAAAAATGGATAGACAACGTTTGTGAATTGCCGAACACCTTGGCCAAAGATCGTAGGACTCGGCCGTGTTAGTGCGTATTCTGAAGCTAGCGGATAAAACGTTTAATAATAATGTCTTGCACTAAAAATCAATAATTTCTATATTATTTCATGATTGATAATAATATTTATTTAATCCACCCTTCCACTCTCTGCCCCCCACTCTCTCTTTCTCTCTCTCTCTTTCTGCCAACCTTTCATCTCTCTCTCTCTTTTTATCTCTCTGTACCTTCTTTCTTTTTCTTTCTCTCTTCCCCTTTCCAACTTAATGTCCACTATTTCGGTTATCAATTGCACTTCTATTACGTCATTTACTGTGCACGACGCCTATCGTGGCGGTATCCAGTGTGCACATATACAAAAAAGCAAGCCAGCAAGATCCACAGTTTTAGTTGTATACTAGACGACCCGTGACCCATTGGATCAGTATTCGTTATATTCTCTCTCTTCACTTTCTTCCCTATCTCTCTGTCGCCTCTTTCCCTCTCTATCTTCTGCCACTTTCCTTTGCTTAATTATTTACGTCATTCACCATCTCCTATTACTTCTCCTATAATCGCTATTTATTTACTTCATTCGCCTTTTGTGACGTAAACCAGTGTGCACGACGACTTTTGTGACGTCATCCATTGCGCACGAATGCAAATAAGCAAGCAAACAAGATCCACAGAATTTTAGTCGTACAGTACACACACACACATCAAGGCATGTGTCTTACAATAGTCGAACACTTTACAACGGCTGTCTTTAAATAGGATTAATCACTCGCTGATTTACCAGGTTGTTGATAACGGCAGTGTGGGTTAAAACGTTAGAATTTGGGTTTGAAACATAACTCGTGTTCCGGGGTTCGAGTCCGGCGACCGGTATGAATAAGTTTTCCCTATACTGACGATTCCCATAAGGATGAAACGTATACGTAGATGGATAAAAAATATTTTAATTATATATATATATATATATATATATATATATATATCCAAAGTAGACAACATCATGAAGCCCACTATGAACATTAAACGAAAAGTGTTAAATGAATATATCATGCCTTTTATCACATGTACTAGCGAAACATTGGCACTTTATAATGCAGCAATAAAAAGCTAAAAGGAGGCACACTGCAAAATGGAATGCATTATGGTCGGCATCAGTCTACGCGAAAGAAAAAAGAAACACCTGGATCAGACAGCAAACTTTCAAGATCTACAGACAACAGGTGGATATCTAGAGCGACAGAATGGATCCCGAGGCAAAAACCTAGCGGAGAGAATATCTCGACAGCCAAAAGGATCCTACGTTGCCATGCCTACTCAGGGGCAATATAAGGCGGAAGGAAACCAGAGGTAAGGTCCTACTTCAGAAATGATCAAAAACCCTAATAGTGATTATATATATATATATATATATATATATATTTTAAGTAAATGTTAATTATTTTACCTACAGACATCGATGTTTCATGCTTACGCAATCTTCAGTGTAGTGATGTTAATTCACGTTGATTCGCCGTCGGGTGTCTTTCCTCTCGGCCAGCGAGAATTCGCATGACAATTAGGAGGGATTTAAATCTATAAACGCCAAATCGGCGGGCGCATATAGAGAGCAGTGGAGAGTGATTCAACAACAACAAACGGGGTCGGAATCTCGCTTTTAAGCCATAGTATTACTGCTCGTTTATAAATTCTCTCAGGGTGCACTAATCCTAGTAAAGGAGGCTATAATTATATTTTTTAAGTAAATATTAATTATTTTACCTACAAACATCGATGTTTCATGCTTACGAAATTTTCAGTGTAGGGGTGTTAATTCACGTCGGTCCAGGGTACGAACCCGGTTAATATATATATATATATATATATATATATATATATATATATATATATATATATATATGGTTTTGAATAGAAGCGGAGTATTCTCCGTAAATGTGGTCTCCAGAGCTCTTTCGTCAGGTGAAATCTGCCGTTTAAACGTTTTTATTCGATGCATTCAATTAAATATTTTTAAACGCTTAATTTCACCGGCAGTTAATTCCCGATTCTAGCCTTTTCTCGCTTAATAATTTGTTCATGTTCTGTTTTATTCTAACGATTTCTTCTCTGAGATGTTGGGCGAAAGAGCCCTCGAGACCACATTTACGGAGACAAAGAATATTCCGCTTCTATTCCAAACCATTTACAAATTTTGTATCTCGAAACACATGTATATATATATATATATATATATATATATATATATATATATATATATATATATATATATATATACATATATATATATATATATATATATATGGGTAGATAAAAGGATAAAACAATCCGACGGAATTAAATTAAAAATGGAACAGTGGAAGACCCATAAGCTAAACGTTTCGCCCGATGTGGTGTGGGCTTTTTCAAGAGCGGATGAAAAGTGTGCTAAAAATGATAAAAGACCTTTTATCATTTTTAGCACACTTTTCGTCTGCTCTTGAAAAAGCCCACATCACATCGGGCGAAACGTTGAGCTTATGGGTCTTCCACTGTTCCATTTTTAATTTCATATATATATATATATATATATATATATATATATATATATATATATATATATATATATATAGAAAAGAGGGTAGTGCAGTATTAGTGCAGTTCTAACGAGAGAAAAGTACATATGTAAAGGAGTAAGGCTACCAACATTTGAATAACACATTTCCTCAAATGAAACAACACTCTTTCAAATGGATGTACATATCTGATGATAGCAGACCACCGCTTGAAACGCGTTATATAAAATTATAAAATGATAAAATAACAAAATAAGAAATAAATGTTGAAAAAAACTTTTTACAAATGTTGGTAGCCTTACTCTTTTACACACACACACACACACACACACACACACACACACACACATATATATATATATATATATATATATATATATATATATATATATATATATATGTGTGTGTGTGTGATAATTATGGAAATAATAATCCAACATAATGAAGAATGAAATGAAAAATGGAAAACAGAAAATTGTTTGTATATTCAGCAACGTTTCTTTTTTAGTTCAAGACTTTGATGATTAGTTGGAAGAAAAACATAGAAGTCAATATATATTTGAAACTATGTAGTGCGTTTATGACGTGGACAGAATGTTTTTGTTCTTTTTTTTTGAACGAAACATAAACATTAGAATTCAAAAATATGTTGTTCGTTTATTAACTGAAATGAATGTGTTATCTATACGTGAATAAATGCGTAATTTAGGCCAATTTCTCGCACTAACAGTAAAGTAAAAACGTTTCAAGTCAATGCAACTTTACACAATAGACGCACCATCTTTTTTTACACTGCTTATGTATATGCGATACCAATTGCAAGTTTAACTAATTTGCATATTTGTTTTGAAAAATGACATTTTATTAATTAACTATTATTTATTATTTGCTTTTATCAATTATTATTTTGATTTCAATATAACAAGTAGTTCTGTTTCGCAATATTGTTTTATTTCTTACACAAATATTTACCATGTGTGGTCAAATGTTCCTTCCTTTAGAAGGACCGACTTGATTTTCAACAAGTCGCGATCTATTTCTAAATTGCAAGTGAAAAGGCAAATAATTTTTTCTTCCTTCTTTACGGTCACATTAAACGATAAATAAATGTTCATATATATATATATATATATATATATATATATATATATATATATATATATATGAATATATATATATATATATATATATATATATATATATATATATATATATATATATATATATCAGTACCATTGGAGAGCCATGAATATTATAACTGTCCTGTTTTTAAATCTCCGAAACAGTTACATGGTAAACAGCTGATGGACCCCCGTTTTAATATTTCACGCTTAAGTTAATGCCTCCTGTTTTTGTTTCACTGTTAGATACTTGAATCCCCGTTTTTATTCATGAATTTTCCCACGAATGCTAAGTCTGAGATATCTTAGATTTAGTTTGGTTCTCTGGGAATTTAAACTGCATTTTTCGTTTTTTTTCTTCTCTTGTTTAAAATGACTCAAAGCTTCTTTAGACTATATATATATATATATATATATATATATATATATATATATATATATATATATATATATATATATATATATATATATATATATATATATATATATATATATATATTGGCGACGTCGGACTGGAGTTGAAAAATACTTGAGGTCCGGGGTTTCGAATCGCATGACCGGTAGTGAATAGTCATATCTCTATGCTGATGAGTCCCAATTGAAAAAGGACGAAACGTATACGTACATAGATAATAAACAATAACAAATATTTATTATTTGTCGCTCCTTGAAAGTAGAGCACTGTAATTGGTAGTATTAACACAGCATGACGTCACTTGCTTATAATGCATCATTCCTTCCCTTAATAGAAGTAGAATGCCTCGACGTCAAAGCCGCCGTTAAAGTGTTAAAATTATCATAGTTTATTCGCTGTTTACAATTGGCCCAGCGATTGGCGACGTCGGACTGGAGTTGAAAAATACTTGAGGTCCGGGGTTTCGAATCGCATGACCGGTAGTGAATAGTCATATCTCTATGCTGATGAGTCCCGATTGAAAAAGGACGAAACGTATACGTACATAGATAATAAACAATAACAAATATTTATTATTTGTCGCTCCTTGAAAGTAGAGCACTGTAATTGGTAGTATTAACACAGCATGACGTCACTTGCTTATAATGCATCATTCCTTCCCTTAATAGAAGTAGAATGCCTCGACGTCAAAGCCGCCGTTAAATGTTAAAATTATCATAGTTTATTCGCTGTTTACAATTGGCGACGAAAAATACTTGAGGTCCGGGGTTTCGAATCGCATGACCGGTAGTGAATAGTCACATGATGAGTCCCGATTGAAAAAGGACGAAACGTATACGTACATAGATAATAAACAATAACAAATATTTATTATATATATATATATATATATATATATATATATATATATATATATATATATATATATATATATATATGAAAATGTATTTATCGTTTAATGTGACCGTAAAACTACAAAATTACTCCAGCTTTCAGAACACAAGATCTCAAGTACAAAATAACATCGTAATATGTTTATTTATTAAACTTGGGGAGAAACGCGGTAGCACACAATCACATCGGAAGCGGTCGTTATAGTCCTGCAGATAATACATGCGTAAATAATCAAATAACCACACTATTTAAAATAATAATTAACAGTACACATATTTAAATAACACTTAGCCACCCCCCCCCCTTTCCCCACCAAAAAACAACAACATATGACCGTCCAATTTCTAGCACATTAATACCCCGCACATGTACGGTCTTATTTCCGTTTTTTTTCTTTTTTCTCTGATCATTCCCGATTAAAAACGCCGGCCATTTAAAATATTGAATCAAAATTATAATGGGAACGACATCGTCTTATGCTTCAATCACCACCCACTCATCATTTTCAAAATATATCTCGAGAAATCATAAGTGAAATACCAAACTAATTTCTCTCTTTCTTTCTCTCTCTCTCTCTCTCTTTCTCACTCTCTCTCTCTCTATCTCTCTCTCTCTCTCTCTCTATATATATATATATATATATATATATATATATATATATATATATAGCGTATGTGTGTGTGTGTGAGAGAGAGAGAGAGAGAGAGGGTAGAGAGAGGAGGAGAGTGGTGTTCTTAACTTGGATTATTTTACGGTTACACTTCCATTCTTTCTTTTATAATCGTTTCTTTTTCCCACAATGGTACCTATTCTGTTTGAAATTGAAGAAGTTGGTGATTCACAAGTAGGTGCGTAAATAATTTTGAGAGGGTGCGAACTCACATCCTCATAGACATTTCTGAAGTCTATTGACTGACAGATTGGGGGCAACACACACATGAACACACCAGAGAGCCTATGAAAATAGGAAAAGACATAAAGAAATAGAGGAAATCCAACAAAGCAAGTGTAAAAGTTTCTCCTTTCTGATCTAGACAAAATAAACTTTGCATAATTTAAGACCATCTCTCTCTCCTTTCTCTCTGACTCTTTCTTTCACTTTCTCTCTCTCTCTCTCTCTCTCTCTCTCTCTCTCTCTCTCTCTCTCTCTGTATATATATATAGAGAGAGAAGGAGAGAAAGAGAGAGAGATAGTAGTATGAAAATATACTTATGGCAAGTAAGCAACACAGAAAGGTTACTGTTTCATTCTCAGGGGAAATCATCAGTCCAATTGCATGGATCTGTATTTAACGGGTGCTTTTATATCTAACTATTGCTTCCTCTAGCTACTAACCAATCTGAGTCGTTGGTTATATTAAGCCTTCCTTACCAATTTATTTCTATCAGCCAATGGGTGTCACTCCTTTATGCTTTTACCAAGCTTTATTAACGTATTGAGCACTATTGAAGTAAATACTGAATATATATATATATATTATTTTATAATATTATAATATGTGTGTATACATGAATTATTAAAATTATATATATATATATATATATATTTAGTGTGTGAGTATTTAGGCAGCATTTTCCCATTTATATTCACGTAATCTCTATATAATTATTAGATTAAATAACTTTATTTTATCATAAGGTACACTTCGCAATATCGTTGTCTATTAATCTCGATAATACAACGATGCAACGTTATAGTGAAATGTGCTCTATGATGAAAGGATATTCAAAAACAAATAGAAAGAATTAAGAAAAAAAGAAAAGAAAAGAAAAAGAAATGAATATAGGCCGTCGTGGTGGGTGTTAATTGGTTATACATTTATATATGAATTTTAGTGTATTATTTTTATTGATCGAGTATGAACATTTTGAAAGGAAAAAGTGAAAAAGTTTCAAGCGACATAATATATTTGGAACTTTTGACTACAAGTGAATGGTTGTTTGTTTTAAACTTAGTTCACCCCAAACAAGCTGCCACTGTAGACGTAAGAGGCTACTGAGAATTAGGGTGAAAGTTTTGGGGGTCATCCTAAATTTGGAGCTATGCAGCGAGATGCTTGTTCACATTAGCTTTAAATTTCTTCATGTGGGCACAATCGAGAAAACAGGAAGCAGGGAGAGAGTTCCAAAGTCCGACAGCTCGAGGAAAGAAGCTATTGGCTCTACAGCATCTGGGGACCTCCACGGTGAATGGATGTGATTTAGTTGATTATCGGGTTGGTCGAGTGTATTTACGTCGAGGGGGGCACCAGAGCAGCAAGTTCATCGGAGCACATTCCATTGAAGTACCTTTAAAATAAATACAAGGATGCAACATTACGGCGATGGGACAGGAGCTGGATCTTGGTGGTTAGTGAGGTACCTATTAGATTTGCGACTCTTTTTTTAACCTTGTCTAAGAGGGAGAGACTAGTGCATGGTACACCAACCCAGATGTGACAACAATACTCCATGCATGGGCGCATGGTGGCTTTGTAGAGATATAAAGTACTGGCAGGTGTGAGAAGTTGTCTAGCTTGGTAGAGAGAGCCCACTTTATAAATTGCTTATCTTGTCTCAATTAAGCAAATCTCGGGTTTTAAATTCCTATTTTTATTTACCACGTGTACACGTTTTTGCAGAGTCGTTTAGTGCCCGTATGTCTGCTGACTGGCTGACTGACTTACGATATCGAGTCACGTGTTTTTGTTATCTTCTCGGCTGAATTTCTCTGGTCATTTTATATCTATTAGTAGACTCCAAGACAGGCCGATTTGGATTAGGCGGGAAAGGTTTCTATTGGTTAGAACCTCAAATTTTCTTTAAATAGTGGCTTTGTAAAGAAGGTGACGTTGTCCCTATCTTAGATTTATAAGACGAAATGAAATAACAAAGCCTCTTTATAACAACAGCGAAAAGGGTTTATTCAAAAGGTTACCTATACCGTTTGGTAGAGGTAGAAGAAAGTTGGACAGTGTCCTGAGTAAGGAAGAGGGAAATAAGAATTCTTAGAGCTGCCGGGGATCTGTCAGCTACTATCTTCAGGCGAAGATAGTAGTTGCTGGCATGTCCAGTAGACAGGGGCAAGAGAGAGAGAGAGAGAGAGAGAGAGAGAGCGAGAGAGAGAGAGAGAAAGAGAGAGAGAAAGACGCGTTTCCTCGTTGGTTGCTGTCTGTCTGCAATTCCCAAAGGGTCTAAGGTAGTCCTGTAGGATTTGACGAAGAGGAAATGTTCTGTGTAAACAAGATATTGACGAAGACATAAGTAATGGAAGTCCATTACTATAATTTCCCATAAGTAGGGAAGAGAGAATAGTTCATAGAATGTCTGTGCACCGGCGACGGTGTCAGGACTTTCCCATGAGTAGGGAAGAGAAAATAGTTCATAACATAGAATGTTTGTACACCGGCCACGGTGTCAGGACTTCCCATGTGTGTATGTGTTGTGACCCTGTTTAGGGGTCGAAATGAAGACACGGAACACGGAACACGGGTTAGGTGAACAATATATATTGAAGAAGAAGAGATATGTACAGAGAACATGACTTCCAGGGTAGACTGGAGTTCAATCCAATTACGAAAAGCCTAAATGTTTCCAGTATTTTATTAGGAATGGACGAGTCCAACTGTTCGTCATATAGGTACGGCACCATAACAGTATGTAAGTATGTGTGTCTGTTATATTAATTCCATGTGTATGAGGCAGTAGCCATTTTGGATCCTTGTCTTCTTGTCGAAGCCGAACACAGGGCCAAAGGCCCGGGAAGATGTCTGTTTCGTCCCCAGAGAGGGGCGACGTGTGTTTAGCTGTGCCAAAAAGGAAACAGATAGAAGAAGGGGGCGTCTCGTACCGAAGAAGAAAAAGATAGAAAGAGCGGATGGTGCTCAAGTGTTTATATAGTTATGCTAGCACTCCGAGATTAGCCTAAGAGAAGGCCACTGATTGGTTAAGCCAAGGAGGGAGTAGATTGCTGTAACCAATCAGCGAGCAGCTAAGAAGTCATTGATATTTTAAAAAAATATGGCGGCTATGCGCCGGTTTCTAGCTTGTTGACAACAAAAAGAAAATTAAGCTATCAATTCACTAATTTTTTTAATCAGCGTTTTTTTTTTTTTTACTTGTTTTTGATTTTTCGCTTGAAATGCTTTCGTTTTACGTAACGTAAAATAGATTTTTTTTTAAATGATGTATTTGAAGAATGGAAATAAGTTTAATGTTAATTTCGAAATTGAATATATTTTACAAAAAAATATGTTTATTTATTCTTATTTTTATAAATGATTGGCAGGTATTTTGTACAGAAGATGAAAACAAGAAATAATCATGAATTATCTCCCTTGAGTAGTTCTCTCATTGTACAATCTGTTAATTTTCAATTCAGTTTACTATAATATTTCAAACTAATGTACTACTTTCAACGTTCAATTAAGGGGGTAGTGTCATATATGTTCTGTTGTCATGAGACCATCCTCCCAGGCATTACGTCTTCTTTTATTGTGGGAGGTAGTGTATTTTATGTTTCGTTAGCATTAGATCCTCCTCCTAGTCATTACCTCCTCCTGTAGGGGGGAGTGTAGTACATGTTCGTTCGTCATGATATCATAATCCTAGGCGTTACCTCCTTCTTTTACTGGGGGGGGGGGGCTGTGTAATATCTGTCCTGTGGTCATAATACCATCCTCCTAGGGATTACCTTCTCTTTTGAGAGGGTAGTGTAATATATGTTTTGTTTACATAATACCAATCTCCATTGATGTTTGCCTTGATTATTTTTCAGAGAAAATAAATACTACATTACCGATTACAAAAAGCTATTTGCTTTTCTTCTATTTACAATATTAATTCCCGTTAATACAATATCCGGGGTGTTATTCTGTTTTGAATACGTTTTTAAAAATCATTGCAATTTTATTGGTAAAAAAATACAAAATATGAACAATTACAAAATAATGTTGCCTTTGATTATTTGTCATTTTCAATTTTCTCTTTAACCAAGTTAATTAATCAGCGACATTAATAGCGAATGGTCAGGTATTCCAGAATACATACACATATCAACTCATAAAAATTTACGTGACTCAAATAGGATATTACTCGGCGTATATATAAGCCCAGCTCAATGATAGCACACTAAGATAGATTACATTTGGAGTCTTTCACTGAGTTTTAAAAATACTTTTTTTTTTATCAATTTTCTTTTTAAAGGGACACATTGTTTTTTGTTTTTTTACTATAAAAAAATTACTGTTTGTGCAACTCTTTCGCTTTATCGGTTTTATTAACGAACACATGATCGCTTGCAAATGCCTCCATCTACGTTATTCAATAACTTATCTAAATGAATAAATGCGAAATATTTTCTTATTTATCACTCCTATATCACAATCAAAACGGGTAACTCTAATTCAAATAATTATTACACTATATTTTTTTATATTCAAGCAAAGTCGCTAACACAATCTTTTGTTTACCTAATTTGCTTAATCATATTTTTAAACAGTTAAAAATAAATAATTGTTTGCTGCTATTCGATTGTAATTGGATTGTCTTATTTTCTTGTATATAAGGAATAGTTTTGTCGTCACTAACAGTAATTAATTAAAGTTATAATAACAAAAAATGACAAACAATCGAAACCATGTTCATTACTTTTCAGATGGCGTGCGCACTCTCCTACAAGGAGAATAATTTCTTTTGACAAAATATTATTTTCTCCTCCACCGCCTCCACAACAATCAACAAGCAAAACAATTTTTTTTAATTTAGCTAATTATTTTTATATACCTTATTTTAAAGCGTAGTTTTTTCCTAAAAAAGCTGAATTCATTATTCCTGATATAGAATTTTAAAATACTTTTATAACTAAACGCTTTAAAAATGCTTTTTTTTTTAATTTATTTCAGCATTTAATTTTCGTAGTTTTTACATTTTCCGTGAAAAATTAAAAACAAACTTATTGTTTAATGTTTTGTTTATAAACCGCCTTTTTACTATTCTGTCACAATTGCGAGAAAAATAGATTCATAGTATAATTGTAGATTAACATCCTCTGTTAAATCACCCCACCCCTCACCAAAAAATAGATTCTTCTTTTTTAGGTGATTACGTATAACCACCATTAAAAATTTAGTGGAAAGAAGAAAAAAAAACGTTTATTTTAGAATTAAGCGTAGGGATCAGTTTTGTATATACATTTTATGTAAACTGATCCCCTCATTTCTGGATAATTCTAGCATTTTAGGTCAGTTAACTAATTTTTATTTTTTTGCTATGGGAGCTAAATTCGTTCCGTTTTTTTTTTGTTTTTTTTTTTGCTTACTCGAGGATAAGGGTTGATGAGATTGTCAGTTGGAGATGAACACCAGCTTTTAGTGGATTTGAAACGGTGGCTTAAATGGTCAGATTTTTTAAATATTTGACTTGACTGAGTTGTACTCAACTGGGAAGCAGCCCTTATGTAACACATTTCACAGATGGGAAGTTATTGAAAAAAAACTTTGTTTGTGGTAGATCCGTTTCGATTTATGTACATAGAGGAAGAAAGCAAAATTTCTTATAGTGGTTAACGCTAGACGAGTTTTTGCTGTGAATGTTCTACAGGAAGGAACCAGAGATTGGAGCTCAGTCGAACACTTACCATGAAAATAAAGATAGAGTGGGGCAAGGCTAACAACGTCTCTTCCGTGAAAAAGGTCCTGCATGGAGGAGGAGAGATCATTGACCGATAATTACACATTTCTATTAGTCTTTTTCCGTCAGTCTGTCATATCAGTCTGTCACGCTTAAGTTTAGATTCGGCAAGGAATCTCTAAAAGAGGCTCATTCCGTTCTGTCACGCTTAAGATTGAAATAGAATTCTATTTTGTCTGTCTTGCTCAAGTTTCAAATAGTATTTTCGTCGTTCTGTCGGGCTTCAGTTTGTAATATTATTTTATTAGATCTCTCCTGTTCAAGTTTGAAATAGCATTTTCCTCCGCTTGCCAGTTTAAATAGCATTTTCGCCCGCCTGCCATGGCCCAGTTTAAATAGCATTTTGCGTCCGCCTGCCATGGCCCAGTTTAAATAGCATTTTCGTCCGCCTGCCATGGCCCAGTTTAAATAGCATTTTCCTCCGCCTGCCATGGCCCAGTTTAAATAGCATTTTCCTTCGCTTGCCATGGCCCAGTTTAAATATCATTTTCCTCCGCCTGCCATGGCCCAGTTTAAATAGCATTTTCCTCCGCCTGCCATGGCCCAGTTTAAATAGCATTTTCGTCGGTCGTTTATGCTTCAGTTTCAAATAGTATTTTATTTGGTCTGTCCTGCTCAAGTTTTGAACAGCATTGTCGTCGGTCTGTTATGCTCAAGTTTCAAATAGTATTTTCTGTCGGTCTGTAATGCTCAAGTTATAAATACTCTTTTATTGTGCCTGTCCTACTCAAGTTTGAAATAGTATTTTCGTCAGTCTATCATGCTTCAGTTTGCAATTCATATTTATGATTTTTGTTAATTTAATTCCCTTTTCGTTCATTTCAGACACTTAAAATGCAATATCAAGTAATGACAGCTAAGAACTTTCCATGTCTGGAACAAAATTCCAACCGAATACAACATGGTCGTCTACAAGTCTAATGTAAACAAATACTTGAGTTATTCTCTTAATTAATTTTCTGCCCATTCCACCCATTGTTTCCAATCCTCTCGTGATGGTGATCATCGTCCTACTGACGATCTATTTAACCCCTATCCTCGATTACCCCCGAGCCTTAAAGAATTAGTACATAAAAGATAAAAAAAAGAAAACTGCACATTTCGACACGTTTTTTTTATTTGAGGTGTCGTTTGCTTATTGAGGATGAGCCATATTTCACGCTGCTTCATATTGACGTAAAGACGCCATTTTTTCATCGCCAGTGACAATGCGATAAAGAAACGCAGTTTATAACCGGATGGTGAGTGGCTGAAAATTGTTATTCAACGCGAGTGAACCCTATGAACAAAATTTCTTAACCTTTCCCCTTGAATAAAAATGATTTATTATAGTTTTGTGATCGTAATTCATCTGTTCCGCCAAATCTTACGTAAATTTGCGTGAGGAAACTGGTTTAATTACCCCTCATCAAATTTAGCTGGTCGACCGTGACATTCTTAATTTTCCAACTAAAGATTTTGTTTCTTGAAGCACGAAAACTAAAGTCGAGCGGTACTTTGAAGCATTGCGATATCTTCATTCACGTCACACGCCCGACGAGCTGCTTTGCCGGCGTTTACCTCTCAATTATAGGCAAAAAGAAAAGTGTCGAAAATTAGCAGTTTTATATTTTAAAGTATATGTCTAAAATAGTCATATATCAATATCTTCGGTTAATAGTAATTTTTTATCTTTTGTTAAGAATATTTATCGTTGCAAACTCTTTTTCTAAACGTTTTGGCCGTGCTACTTGTATAAAATGTATTTTCTTTGGTGGATATTGTTGCAAAATATACCATCGTAGAGGAAAGGCACTTCTATTGTTAAGGGCAATGTTCAATCCTTTTAATTTTCCAACTAAAAATGGTGTCCAAATATTCATAAACCGACAAATCCGTTCAGTTACAACAGTTAAAAGATGAACGAAAACCACGAAAGCCATACTGATCATCACTAAAGAGGCCCAGACTTTCCAGAAAATGAACAAGCTTTCAAAAACCTTGCTAGTAACAACGAGGAGACTAACCGGATGATACTTAGTTAGGTCAGACCGTTCACCAGCATTTTTAAAGATAGGGACAACAGATGACTATTCCAACAAGACGGGAAACATGACTTAGACAAACAGAGATTGAATAATTTAGAGAGGATAGAAGAAAGTTAAGGAGCACAACACTTGAGAACAACAACAGAAATTAAATCAGGACCAGAAGCCTTAGAATGGTCAAGATCATAAAGAACCCTAGCAACCGTCTTTGGAGTGATAATAACTTTGCTAATAACAGAGAAGAGACTAACAAGACGATACTTAGTTGGGTCAGACCGATAACCAGCATTTTTAAAGACAGGGACATTGTTTATGTTAAGTTCTCTATGTTGCAATTACAGATTCACTATTCTTCAAAACCGTTTTTATTTCAAAAGCACGATGTGTACCAGTCCAAATTATATTGCTTGATAAGGGAATCTAAAATAATGGTAATTCATTAGCTAAACAAAAACATTATTGGCACTTGTATACGTTCATTAGCAACACATAGTATATAGTTTAAAATGTATGAGATAGTTCTGCTGCACGTCGTATAAGTAGACCATTGTCTCTATAAAGGTCTTGTCTATAGTAAAATTATATATATATATATATATATATATATATATATATATATATATATATATATATATATAAGCTCACTTTCCAAACACTAGGAGTCTAGTTACCACATTGAGACGTAAAAAGAGATATTTTGATTAATTTTTGCCCATTGCTCATTATTCCTAATAAAAGACAGTGGTTCGACAGATTCTGATGATGTCTATTACTTTTGTATGGAAATCCTTCCAGACAAGGCATGAAGCCAATGATGTAAGGAGTTAACAAGAACAAAAGATTGTTATCGCAAAGACAGGAGGATAGTCTTGAAAAGACCAAGGCTATATGTAGGAGGAAAATAGTCAGCAGGAAAAGAGTTCCACAAGCCTGCAGTTTTTAGAAAGAAGCTACTGGAATAGAAAGCTGCATTACTGTTAGGACAGCTAACGAAAACGATTTATCTCCCTTAAACCATTTCGGAATTATCGCCCTTGGAAATGAAGAGATGCCTGGAGAGAAAAGTAAACAGACCACGTCTGGAGACTGTGTATATTTCATCTTGCGTACAGCGGTCAATTAACTCATTATTTCATTCTGTGTTCAGTTTTAATGAATATGTTAAACGTTTCTGTTGTAAGTTAATCCATTTTGTTTACGAGTTATTAATTATTATAACCTAAAATACCAGGTTACAAAAGTGGCGACGAAGGATTTTTCAAAAACTGAAGAAAAAATGGATTGCACAATACAGCAATTACTTCAACAGCAATTACGTTGATGGAGTTATTTTCAAAGAGGTTTTCCACACCTACATCGTCGATTTCAGAAACAAATCTTAGGACGTCTACAGATTTAATTTCTCAGACAATAACGGAATTTTGTTACGACCCAATGGCAAATTCGACGTCCGAAACATGGTTCGCACGGTTCGAGGACATTTTTCGAGTGGATTTCAAGGATCAAGCTGACGACTGGAAGGTAAGACTTCTGCTACGGAAGCTTGGGACGTCGGAACATGATCGGTATACAAATTACATATTACCAAATCATGCTCGTGACTTAAATTTTGACAGCACAGTGGAAACCCTCACTCAGATTTTCGGAGAGCATATTTCATTATTCAATATGCGTTTTAATTGTCTTAACATAACGAAATCTTCCTCGATCGATTTTTCAACGTATGCAGGCCTTGTAAACAAAGAATGTGAACGTTTTAAAATCTCTTCCATCACAGACGCTCAGTTGAAATGTTTGATTTTTGTGTGTGGTTTGAGATCGGCGGAGGAGGCAGATATTCGCACACGGATTTTGTCAAAAATAGAACAAAATTCAGACATAACATTGTAACAAGTTACCGTGGAATGCCAGCGTCTAGTAAATTTAAAACATGATTCAACTATGGTACAACAAGCATCAGCATCCATGGTAAAAACAGTCCAAAAACAACGTCAGCCCACCTCACCGACTTCAAAATCTGTCCATCCCCCAACAGCTTGTTGGAATTGTGGCAACTGACATTTTGTGCGATACTGCACCTTCAAGGCACACCGCTGTCGCAGCTGCAATCGACTCGGACATAAAGAGGGATTTTGCACCTCTCCAGGACGAAAACCAACCCATAATAGGCAAACCTCACATAACAGGCAACGACAGCAGCACAGAACAAAAACAAGCAGTTTTTTAAAAAGCAAACAGTCTGATAGCAACTTTTCTCTCAAACCAAAAATCCAAACGAAAATATGTTGCAGTACAATTGAATGGCCATCCTATTCAACTGCAAATCGATACAGCATCATATATAACTATTATATCACAAAAACTATGGGAAGCCATAGGCCAGCCTTCATTGACACCAACAATACAGGTAGCACAGAGTGCCTCTGGAGATTGTGTTCACATCACGGGTCAATTACCAGCTACCATCAAAATGAAAGAAAAAACGGTGTCAGGTACCGTATACATAGCAAATTCATGCCATAATTTGCTGGGACTTGATTTTATCAAGTTACTAGGTCTTCTCGACATTCCACTCAACCAGATATGTGAGGTGGTGTCCAGATCGTCACCTCAGAGCAGCATTATCGAGCAGACCAAATACATCATGAAACAATTTTCTCCAGTCTTCACAAACAAATTGCACTCAGGCAGAGGCCACACTGTTCCTGAAACCATCTGTTAAGCCTGTTTTTCGACCCAAACGCCCAGTGCCATACGCTGCATTGCCACAGGAACTAAAACGAATTGAGGTAATGAAGGTCATCATACCAGTAACATATTCACGGTGGGTAGCACCCATCGTGGTTGTAAAGAAAGCCGATGGTTCAATTCGGTTGTGTGCTGATTTTTCAACGGGGCTCAACGCAGCACTAGAGGATCATCAATACCCATTGCTAATTCCCGATGATCTCTTCACCGTACTTAATGGTGGCACCTGCTTTGCAAAATTGGACCTCGCAGAGGCTTATTTGCAAGTCGAAGTGGCAGAAACCTCCAGGGAGCTGCTTACTATAAACACACACCGTGGATTATTCCAATTCACTCGTTTACCTTTTGGGGTAAAAACAGTCCCTGCCGTATTTCAACAGATTATGGACACAATGCTCACTGGCATGGAAGGTACAGCTGCATACTTGGATGACATCATTGTTGTTGGGCAATCTAACCAGGAGTTGACAAAACGGATCAGCAAGGTCCTAACCCGCATCCAAGAGTTTGGTCTCCATCTCCGACCTGAAAGGTGCCACTTTTATTTACCGTCCATTAAATACTTGGGATTTATGTTTGATTGTCAGGGTCGTCGTCCAGATCCTGCTAATGTGGCAGCCATTCAACACATGCCACTCCCAACGGATATTAGCGGTGTACGCGCATTTCTGGGACTGGTGAGCTACTACGGTAGTTTCTTGCCTTCCCTCCATCAAATCAAATCACCGCTCAACAAACTGTTGATAAAAGACACAAAATAGTCCTGGCCCGAGGACTGTCAAAAATCATTTGACAAAATCAAAGCACTCATTAACTCGGACCTACTGCTAACACATTTTGATCCAAATAATAAAATTGTGGTAGCAGCAGATGCATCAAATCATAGCGTTGGAGCCGTAATCTCGCATATATTCGCAGATGGAACTGAGAAAGCAATCATGCATGCAGCCAGATCCCTGACACCCGCTGAACGCAATTACAGTCAAGTGGAAAAAGAAGCACTGGCACTGATTTTTGCTGTGAAGAAATTCCATAAGATGTTGTTCGGGCGTCACTTTACACTTCTGACAGACCATAAGCCACTACTGTCAATATTTGGCTCAAAAAAGGTATTACGGTATATTCAGTCAGCCGATTACAACGCTGGACAATCATTCTACTGGTCTACTTAAAGTCCAATGTCAACAAATACCTGTCGAGATGTCTTCTTAAGTAATTCCCAATCCTCTCATAGTATTGTTTATCATCCAACCAACAATCTCATTAACTTTTATCCTCGAATGGCATTTCGCCTTGGTAAGTGGTGGCTCGTTAGTATAACAAAACAAAAAAACTTAAATAAAATAAAAATGCGTGTTTGTTTTCAATCAAAGTAGGAATAATAATTGTTTATGACTATTTGAATCTACACAACATAAAGTGATGTTCAGTTATTGTCGGAAAAACTAGCTGATGTACACGCATATCATTATTGCGTATACAGACACTGTATATGCAGTCAGTTCGAGCTTTATTAGCGAACACTTCTTTCAAAATATTGTAGTTCGTTGTTTGGTTTATGTGAAAGCGCGTTTCTTATCGTAAGTTGCAATAGTTTTGCGTTGCGTGTGGGCGATGGAAAGCTGACACCTACGCACGCATCGCAGTTCACCTGGATAAAGAAGAAGAAGAAGAAGAAGAAGAAGAAGAAGAAGAAGAAGAAGAAGAAGAGGGGAGAAAGAAGAAGAAGAAGAAAGAGGGGAGAAAGAAGAAGAAGAAGAAGAGGGGAGAAAGAAGAAGAAGAAGAAGAAAGAAGGGAGAAAGAAGAAGAAGAAGAAGAAGAAGAAGAAGAAGAAGAAGAAGAAGAAGAGGGGAGAAAGAAGAAGAAGATAACTTTCACCTGTCATATCTAGGAATTGTTTTGAATAGACGACTAAAAATCGCATTTGTAAATGCGAGCACTTTTAATGTGTACGACGACGTCTAATATTCCAATAATAAGAAGATGGCGGCGAACGCGTAAACTTAGCAGAAAAGAAGCGCAAAGAAAAATCGATTGTACGTCATATAGAGATTTTTATTTGACTTTTATTCGTTATTGTTGATTTTGCTTGTTAACGCAAGGTATGTTTCTCCTCTCCGCGGTCGCCCGCCCTTTCTTTTACTGGCATCATTACAAGCAAATGAGACAATTGAGGAAGAAACCTCGCACAAACGCAACCAGTCGGCGCATTGTCCGTGTGTCCGTCCGTCTCTGCTGATATAGGAATATGCAAAAACTGTCGCCTTCTTCTTCTCCGTCGTCGTTTTCCGCTACTCCTGATGTCGCAAGCTGCAAGTATAAATCGACTGGAAATATGGACACCCATAGGTGACGCGTATAAACACGGAAAAGAAAAGGGGACAACAACACCAAAACTATGGCCCCCTTTTTATTTCACCCCGCGTCATCTCAATAATTGAAAACTAAACGAAAATAAGAGAAAGGGGAACAAAAACAAGCCTATCTCTCAAATACGATCGCTTTGTGCGATCGCAGTAACCAAATTCTCAACTCGGAAAAGTTTACGTTTTTTTATCTCTGCGTTAAAGAAGAACAACAAAAAAAATACATTCGGATATACAAATAAGCGGAGTTTCTCACATCGCAAATTTAAATCGACGGAAGAAAAGAAAACTCCTAAAAAAAAAGTCTCGGATATATTTTCGCCCTTTCTTTTTAAATAGAAAAAAAAATCCGCATAAAATACGTTTTTATTAATAATTATTATTATTATTATTATTATTATTATTATTATTATTATTATTATTATTATTATTATGTTTTGATCACTTCCAGTTTCTATGTATGTGTAATTCAGCGCTATAGGAGAAATAACAAAAGTGCTCAATTCTTGTACAAGAGCATATATATTTATCATTACATCGGCTGATGAATCGATCACATTTGTATGCAGGTTGCGTTTCCAGTGTTTTTGTGAAACCAAAGGTACCGATGGATGATCATAATAATTTAATAAAATAATATATATATATATATATATATATATATATATATATATATATATATATGTGTGTATTTAGGCAGCATATTTTCATTTAGGCAAACATTATTAAATAACACGGAGTGGTTTTGTTTGATGCGACTTTTTTTTTTTTTTCAATTTTCCGAATTGTCCATCTAATGTTTCGGTCAAATTAACACATTCCGCTAAATCTTCAAGACAATAGTTCAACTATTTTACGCAACCGAAAAATCTTTTTTTTTTCTTCTTGATTTCGTTGTTTTGGTCTGTAGATCTTTTCTTTGGTGTCTTTTTATTGATTAGATCGTGTTTCCTTTACAACAGTTTCCATTTTTTAATGCCATTAAATTTTGACATAAAATTTTTCATTTTATATCTAAACTTTAGATAAGTATCGCTTTTTGATCTAGCATTTGTGTTATATATATATATATATCTAATTAAGCTATTCTTTTTTCCATCCTGTCCCCTCCCTCATATATATATATATATATATATATATATATTATAATGCGTGTACAATAATATGGCAAATGCATGATTATCTATTAATATCTTTAAATGGTCAAGAAATATTTGTTTTCTGTTTGTTTCAAATCCGTTCTATTTCTAAAAATGCGGGTTACGATTCTTCTTTGCAAAACCCAGAAATTCTTCAACACAGATTTTGGAATAATTTCTGACCGTAAAAGAACCACAGATTTCTCGCTTAAAAATAAATTAAAATAAAAACTTGTGCAATTCTATCTTCATGAAAAATTGAGAGATCAACTATAAAACAAGAAAAGGAATACACGATTCGATTGTCAATGAAGGAATGGGTGTTTGCGATTTCGTTTTAAGTTCCTCTACTTAAATCAAAATGACGCAATTTTTGGTCAGGTTTTGAAAGAAACTTTTTTAAAATTGTATTTATGTCCCTGACAATACACTTTTCAGATTCGAAACAGTTTTCAATGTCTATCCGGCTGTCTTTAGTTGTTTTTTTTAAACACAAATCAAATTTTCGCACCAAATGTAAACCCACTTTTCTCTTTGACGATCTTTTCAGAACCGAATTTGTCTAAATTTGATCCTTTATATATTGATATCGTTTTATCCCCTACCTCATAAAGCAAAACTTGAAACATTTTTGTATCAATGAATTCTTCAGTAGATTCACTTGCATAAGCGAGACTATATAGTTGCTTAACTTAGTGTTGATAGCTTTATTCGTATTCATACACACCAGAATGGCAGACAACCTACCTTCCTTGACCGCGGATCAAAAGCCGGCGTCACCCGAGACCTCCCCGGAAATTTGCGTGACCCCAGGCCCGACGGCGTCGACACTAATCAACCCAGCAGAAGAGACCACAAGCCCGCAAGAAAATCGACCGCCAAGTGAAGCACAGGAACCGAGCTTTGCAGTAATAAAATCCGAATTTCTTGGTCGCCGGCGGCGCTTCGAGCGGGAGGTTAAACTCGCATGGCAGGAGGAACCCGACCCAGAAAATCCGCCAACACTTTTCTCTAGACTCTTACTAGAAGAACTTTATGTTGACAAGCGTTTCCCACCCGACATTTCTTCACTTTCCTATGTCTACAGCGGCGAGGACAAATATGAAAACATGCTCTTTAAACGACCCTGGGTAAGTATATCCATTTATTTTTTTTCTAACTTTGGACATTTAAACTGTTACTTATTTGGTTTGCAAATCCTCGTTATTTGTATCGGCAAGTTGTCTAGCCAAAGAAATTGTAGACTTTACACAAAGATTCGGTACTTTTTAGGAACAGGTACCCAAGAAAATGTCAGTAATTACGTCAGCGATTCCGAATTTCACCGGTGACTTTCGAGACTGGCGAACGTTAACAAACTTAACCGGACAAACTGAATGTATTTTTTTTTTTTGTGTGAAGATATTTCACGAAAACTGATTTAATTTTATTTTCTAATGTTGTTTGGGTACTTCTACACAATACGAACCGGACTGATTTCGTTACCTTAACCTAATTCTTTTAGTAAATGAAAAGGTATCCAAAAAATTCAAAATGAGAAGTTGCAAAAGTAAAAAGTGTAGCCAAAAAATTACGTAAAAGTCGCAACTTTATCTGTCAAATTGATTGAAGAATAGTCGTCTGCCTTTTCGGTAAAAATCGAAACTTGATCATTTTTTCTCCGTTCGTAGTCGGAACTGTTTACGTCACTACTGCAAATCTATCGATACCTATTCCTAAAAAGCACCAAATATCCTTTAATTATTTAATATGCTACTTTTAAGGAATGGGCATCCAAAGGATTCCAGTTCTTCTTAAATCAGTTTCGAGTATTGACGGGGAATCCAGAGCCATTCCGCGGAAATAAATGTGAAAGCAGACGACACTAAATATGCGAAGGGTTAGGGTTAACAAAAATTTAGCCACTAAAAAGAAAATCATCTTGGAAAAATTAACATCGTAACTGCTTCAGCAATTTTTTAGACTAGTTCGATATTCTCCAATACTCAAAACTGACTCCATATGAACTTACCTTTGGATGCGCATTCCTTACAACTTGATAGTCGTAAGGAATATAATTTTATCTTTTGTTTCAATATAAATAAAAAAATTGAACTGCGCATGAAATATAAAATAATTGAACTTACAGAATTGAACATTCGGTATCATGTCGTATGGTTAGCAGAGCAGAAATTGGAGAAGAAAAAAACTATATACAACAAATAACTGTTATCAAACCGGCATAGTTTGAAATTCTGAAAATGTTTAAAACTTATTTCAATATAAGATTTCGTCGATATCCCGTCTTTCGGAGAGAGTAAAAAATAGTCGACGATATATTGGTGTTTCATTCCTTAAAAAAGTTAAAATTTGTGTTAAACTTTCGGACTAACCGCAAGTCCGACTGGCAAGCCCCCCCCCCTCGGATTTAAAGTTAGTGCTAGGGTAAGCCTTTTTCTTTCTTTTTACTATAAGCCTGAAATTAACGACCATGTACAAACTAAATCGACCGCCATTTTTCTTTTACTCTTGTTTGGCCAAGTAAAAGTGACGATAACAAATTCGGAGATTAATTTTACAAGCAGTTTCCGTACTTTAAAATTAAATGCCTTAACAAAACCGGTTATGTATTTGGATTATTCTGACTACTGTTTTCCTCTTGGATGTTAATTTCACAACGTTTTAGCCGATGTAACCTTCAGGTGTATCTTGGCGAACTCTAATCTGAACGAAATTTTGAACTAAACTCTTTATTTAATCCACATGGCGGGGGGAGATTTCTCTGGTTTCGTCAGCCATGACCGGATAGAAGTCTTAAGTAACTCGTAATTCTTAGTATCGCCCGATTAAATCATTAATCTCCAAAAGATTGTCACTTAGAACTAATTGTCACTTAGCACTTTATCCGTTACGCTACGGGTCCATGCGGATTGTTAGATAACGTTTTAAAAGATTTAGCCCCTCCTTCCTTAAAAAAATAAAGTTTTTAAACATGTGGCTTTCAACTCGTAAACTGCTTTGGCGATTTCCGGGATGGACTCGGACTGACTCCGTAAGTACGAAAGTCCTACAGATACCCATCCTTTACAAGTGTCGCGTTATTTTACAACCCCCAAAACTGATGAATTGTTCTTCAAACAAACATATCAAACTTTCAGGTGAGACTCGTTTCTTGCCAGTTAAACATTTTTTTTTATTTTGCCAATGTTTTCATCGTAAATAAAGATTATTTTTGAGTTTTCTCTTTACCTTATCGATCGCGATTTTAAATGTGATCGCTAAAGAAACTCGAGCAATTCTTTTAAATGCATCTCATCTTTTAAATGCATCTCACCCCCATGCACTTAAACCAATTTCCCTTATTTTTACCAGAGTGTCGTGAAATATGTTGTGATGTTCATGTTCATACCGATTAAATCTTTTTCTTCAATACAGAAAAAAGATGATAACCTGAGTTCTTCATTTGCTTTTGTTTCTTTCTTTTTTTTAATTGCCTTAGGTAACTTAAATTAGATTTCAGCTATCGCCGTTCGATTTCCCAAGTTTTTCCATATTTTTCTACCACTAAAACTGCCAATGCCGAAACTTTTTATCCGTTCAATTGGCGAGTAATTGGTACCAATGATATTTTAATCATTGCGTTTTATATAAAGACATGATTAAAATCGTCGATTTTCTCTTACAAATAAAAAAAACATCGATTGCTAATTTATCTTTCAAATTTTTCAATTTTTTAATCTTAATGATGTTGAAAATGTCTTTAATTTATACGAACGTGTTCTCATTTTTTTCGAATTTGCATCTAATTAAGAGGAGCCACTAGTCTCAACTGACCCGGTAGACAACATCAACACTCCAATTGCAATTCATTTGACCAACGCATTTGCAGAGTTTTCTCCATTTATCAAACTCTCTAAAAAAAAAAAAAGTTAACAAAATGTAAACATTATAATCGATAAAATGCCTGCCCACGAATGAATATTGGGGGCGTTTGTCATAATGCAGTACTCAGCCTAAAACTTAACTTTATTTTGCCAATGTTTTAATCGTAAATAAAGATTACTGAATATCTCCATTTTCGTGAATGCAACTCCCGCTCTCATACCTGGCCTTTTACTCTAGAGCTTGAAAGTTTATTATAAACTTTCAAGTTTTTCAAGAACGTAAAATCGTTAGATTAAAAAAAAAAAAAAAAAGAAAGAAATAAACATATGCACTTCTCTCAATAGACCAAGTCTATGGTTTCATTTGGATTTGTGGAGATGATTTTACAAGATTGAGCAACATTACTTTAAGTGTGTAGTACTTGTAGGGAATGGACACGCAAAGGATTTCAGTTCAGAATATTGGAGGATCAAAAATCAGTTTCGGAAATTGCCGAAGCCGTTCACAATTTGAAAGTCACGTTGTCTTATTTTTTAAAACTTTAACCTATTCGTATTCTCAGTGTCACCTGTCTTTTTTTTTTCAAGTCATAAACTTTTTCAGTGATTTCAAGGACTGACTCTCGATTCTATGCCGATACTCTGAACTGACTACATAAGAACTGAAATCCTCTGGGTTCCAATTCCTTGTAAGTACTAAGTATGTCAGCTTATGAATGAAACCCCTCTGCCAATCGTTTTCAGCAGGCGAACCGTAATTCTTTGATTGGCCGGAAATCCCGCTATAGCATCATTCTAGTGTTGCTTTCTTCCCCCCCTCCCTGCTACCAATATTGAGTGTTTCTTAAACACGTACACAATGCTATTGCTTTCAATAGTACTTGCGGTATTTTTATATTAATTTTATACTAGTGGGATCCGTGTAAATTACACGAAATGATGTTTTCAATACTAATTATCTTGTTCCTAACCTATACATATTTTGTTTAAATATAAGATTTGCGTGACACACAAAATAACACGCACACTATCTTATAAATATGTGTCTTCCCGGTCGTCCCCTTTCCTACCCCCCCCCCATTCAATGAAGAAAAAAAATCTTAGAGGTTGGTCGGGCCGACGTCCAAATCCTACGTCGCTAACCGTTGCGCCAAAGGGAAATACTTGCATATTACTAAAATTAGGTGACTTGAATGTTTTTCCAAATCTAGATGCGGCACGCATGCGCAGAGCTTTTGATGAAGCGTGACACACGAACACACACGCTATCGTATTAATATATAGATAGTTTATATCCGAGCAGTCTGTGCTTCTTGAGGTCAACCCAATATGTAAAAACTGTCGCCATTCTTAAAATGGGAAGGGGGGGCTTTGTTAACTATTAGATTTATTTGCTCTTAACAGTTCCTTTTTTCTACATACTGAGAAGCACCAATCAGTCATCAAATCACCCGAACTTAGCGGTAATGGCAAAAATCCATTTCCTTGTTACAACTGCTTTACGCGCGTGCACTTATTCTAACTCTGAGAGCATCCACCCTAAAAAAAAACACCCGATTGGAGACTGGAGTGATTTTATAGAATTACCGAACTTCAACATTGAAACACTCGTTCAATTTTCCATTCGAAATAGAATCACATGTTTTTAAAAAAAATTTTTTTAAACCTTTTTACTAATGTGAAAGTAATATTTCCATTTTCTTTGATAAGCTTAGAACAGACCAAGATAACTTTATAATAACCTTACTTCGTAAAATAACTAAGTGGTCGTAACTCTCCGTAATTAAAAATCTTCGTCCTTCTGAATTTGGTCAGGAAATAAGTATTTTTCATTTATTTAATCATGAAATTCTCCCACATAAAAATGGTATTTACCCGAATAAAGGATTCCGGTAAAGTCCAGAATAGTTAACAGTCGGGAATTCTTAAACGAAAGATAAAAACAATAGAATTATTCTCTATCGACCTGTACACTTTTAACGCGTGAAAACTGACTTTATTTCAGAATTTGATTTCGATGTTCGTATCTTATCGACGCACGAAAAATATGGCGCCAATATTGTCGCTTAACTTCGCTAAGGTTAGGCGATTACGTGTGGTTTTACGAAGGGTTTTGTTTGGAAGGGGACTTTCCCTTCTGACTTGGGGTTAGTGGTAGGCTGTGTACTTTTTTTTGTACTATCTTTTCAGCATCCCCCCAGTTAAGCAATAATTTCAGTCGCCATTTTGGTTTCTATATGTCGATAAGATAACTTTCATAAAAATAAAACTCTGAAAAAAAAAAAAGCTTAGTTTCCACACGTTAAAAGTATATAGGTCGGTAGAGAAATTAATTCTACTGCGTTTGCGATAAATTTGTTTTAATTTTTTGTTTATGAGTTGTCGACTGTTAACTATTCTGGACTTCTACCCAATTGCCAATGATTTTCTAAAAGGACCGTGAATTGAATGCAAAAGTAACTAAGTTTAAGCCCCTCCCCCGCCGTTCATATATGGTGATTATTGCACATGTCGACCCCCGCCCCCCCCCCCACACACACACGCACACATACGCCCCCGATTAAATTTCATCTTTGAGAAACTGTCCGAATGATTATCTTGATTCATGGACATCAATTGTAATTTGGTGGCAAACTCTGACAACTGCTGCTTGATAACGTGTCTCCAGCCATCTACGTAAGATCTGAATCGCTTTCTCCCCCCCCCTCCCCTTCTTCCCCGGAATCGATTTCCAAGCATACGCCGTTGCGTAGGAACCAGGTGTTTGCGTAATCCATTTACCTTTCGAATGTGTGGACAAGATCGATCTCTGATCCCATTGCAATCGTAATTCACTATTCAGATCTGATGAACCCAAACAGCTGTATATGGCTTCCCAATTCCTCCTCCTCCTCTTCCTCTCCTCTTTCCAAAGATTTCTTACATTCTTTCCAAATGCGAACCTTGTAGACTTTGCTACTAATTATCAAAATCAACTCGACCCCCCTTCCCACCTAAAAAAATCCTGATTGTAGACTGGAGTAATTTTATAAAATTACAAAAAAAAAGAAGCTTTTTTGTTTTAAATTTTTTTTTTTAAAGAAATTGATTCCGTAAGCAAATAGTTTTTTGTTTTGTTTGTTTTTGCTTCTGTTAAGAGTTGAACTTCTGCATAAAGCTAACGAAGATCGTTTCAGGATTGCCTGGGCTGGTCTGTATCAAGTCCTCGTTGGTAGTTATTCGTTAACCTGCAAAGTTGCATCAAGACTCAGCGGTTGCATGCTAAGGTTTGTCCCAGAACACAAAGGAATCGCGTAGAAGCAACATTCCATTTCACCCAATTGACACGTCTTTGCGTGCCACACGCAGACTCTTCCTGGATTTTCACCAGAGCCCTGTCAGCTGAGTAGTTCTGACACTAATACATTGCTACGGCCCCTACCTCGGTGGGGAAGAGTTGGTCTTTAGAAGTTGCCGCTTGTTGACTAACAATGTTAGTCTTTAGATTTAACTGGATCAGCTTTTAAGATTCAGTTGACATAATACACGCGAGTATTTCGCCGATACTTATAATTCGTAAAGGCAGGTACTCGTGCAGTATAGTCATCTCAGAATTTCAATAATTACGGCGATTCCCGAGTGGTGACGTACGTAGCTACCCGAATTCCGGCGACCAGAGCAAAGTTAATTATTTTGTTCTTAATTGCCTAGGAGAGAACGATGGAGGACGGAGGCCGATAAATTGGTTTCATTTTATTCTTTCGGGGATTTGTTTCTACCTGGACTCTGGGTTAGTTTTTCTGTGTGTTTATTTTTGGGGGGGGGGGGCTGCAAATGGGTGACAGAGGCCGATAAATTAGAATTAGGCATATTTACGAAATACTAGAAGGCAAAAAAGTATGGTCATTTTGTCGAAATAGAAGGTGGGTGATGGTCTTTATCTAAAAACAGGTACAAAATTAGACATCTGCGTAAGTAAAGACGGGTCGGTTTTTAAAATTTGTCTCCCCATTTTATCGTCTGTATGTTTCGGCAAAGTCCGTAATTTGCCGGCGAAACTCGAATCTCCATTAAATTATTGTTTGTTCTGCCTTTGCACCATGTCAGATTTTCGCCGGTATTTTCTACTTGTCAACAATAAAAATTCTCTAAGAAGTCGACGGTTCTCTTACTGTTGCTAAGGTTACTGGAAAAATTGTTGGATCATTCTACCGCTCCAGAAAGTGGCTCACCCCTGACGCAATCCTCTGCCTGTATGGGAACTAGTACGTCATAAGATGGAGTAATGCTATCATATCTGGGGAGGTGCTGCTCAAAGCACTTTTTTGGCAGAGTACAAAACCGACTTCGCAATCAAGTGAGGAGGGTCTTTTCTCGTCCCTTCAGCCTCTTTTACACAGAATAAATGTTGCTAGCCTCTCCCTGCTGTATCATCGTTAATGGTTAGTGCTCGACTGGGCTCCAATTCCTGGTTACCCTCACCCCTCTGCAAAACTTTCACAGCCAGAACTTGTCTAGCTTCAACAACAGCAAAGAACGTCCCTTTTCCTCTCTTTACCAAAATCCAAACGAAACTTCCATGAACAAAGTTTATTTCCTGTGGAACAGGAAACCACGAGTGTGCTTCCCAACCGACTACAGCATAGTTATCTTCAAGTCTAATGTTAACAAATACTTGTTGAACTGTCATCTTAGATAATAAATTCCTATAAAGTAATCTCCTGCCAATCCTACCCATTGTTTCCGGTCCTCTAGTGGAAGCGACCATCGTCCAACTGACGAGCTCTTTATCCTCGAGTGGGTCCCGGACATTGATAAGAGGTGACCTATTAATTAAAAAAAATCTCAAGAATATATTCTAGAAAAACAACGCAAATGGATCCTAGTGTAAAACAACGCAAATGGATCCTAGTGTAAAAAGTCAACTCAATCTTGGCGGTTTTTTATTCCAAATCTTACAAACTAGTATCTATTCGTCTAAAAACAAATTCTAAATGAACGAAGATAACAAAGCTGTGGTTTTTATAATTTAAACGCTGAAAATGAATAATGAATGTAAACAGTTTTATAAGCAATTCTAATTACCTTTTGCATACTTAAAAGCTTTTAATGTGTTCAGGTCTTACAATAAAAATATTATTGTTTATCAGCCCCTTCCCACAAAGGCTGGGCACTCTCAAGTAGCTTTAATAACAAGCAGTACAAATAGCTATATGCACGATCCGAACGCTGTTTCGTAGATCACTCTAACTGCCTGGTAAATAGCCGCCGATTTCGCTATTTACATTTAAAGTTCCTCTATATTTACTAACTAATTGGCTATGGGCGATGGATAAGATCCCCGACTACGAATCAGTGGCGATTTGTGATCGGGGTTTGCGCCTACCAACCGTTGAGAATTAGTTCCTAGAATGAAGATTGCGTTAGCATGAAACATCGATGTCTCTAGGTATTTAACTAATTAATATTTATTTATAAAAATATTATTGTTTATATATATATATATATGTGTGTGTGTGTGTGTATTGAATGTTAATAATCAAACAATTTATTTATAGGAGAAAGTTTTTAAGGAATGTATGTAAATGACTAACCTTGGTCGAAGCACGATCGGTCGGGATGAAATTTATCGCATACCTATTTAAGCTGATCTCTGATTGGCTGTTTTACAAATTCTAAATCGGTGAAAGTGGAACGCATTTCCTCGTGAATAGATTGCAAAGCAGTGTCTGAGGAGTGTAAGAGTTAATAATTGATAGAGAAATTAGCGTGCTACCCTCTCTTTGGAGCATGCACTTAGGAGTCGTAGTCGTATGGGGTAAATAATAGGAATTAATTTTATGTTAAAAATGTGTAAATTGCTGGAAACACGGTCGAGGTAAAACCGTATAGGTAGTGTTGATTTTCGATGCGTTTGATGCATTAGTTTTCTTGACTACTCTAACTAATTTGGAAGGGAGCAAACCAACTCTATTTTATATATATATATCTTAATCGAATAATATAAAGTTAAATATTTTATTAGATCTTATCGTGATAGGGAAATGCTCGATAG
>OY744515.1:82078776-82136276 GCA_963556195.1 Sepiola atlantica
TTCAAATCCACCATAACGTTGAGAGATTTACTCTTTTTCTCTCTCAATCGTTTTCTCCAACTTAAACAATTTTCCCCTCATATCTCATTCGATTTTCTTAGTTTTTAATTTATCATTCTGAGGTTTCCTCTTAGAGGGTCAGATGATTAGGCCTTAAGGAAAATTTTAGCAATTTTCTTTTTTTTTTCACCCGCCCGTTTCATTGATTAAAAAATGTTTCCTCTGAAATATATATATATATATATATATATATATATATAACATATATTGAATTCGGACACTTACACGGTGGACTTTGCAGAGACGATGCGCTCTTTATCTCTAGGGAGAGACCCAGACAATACAACAACACCAAAAAAAAACTACACAATTTCTTTAAAAACTTCGGATTAACCATAACCATAGAACCCGAGAAAAGAATATCTAATTTCCTTGACCTAACACTGGACCTTAACTCCGAATCATTTAGCCCTTACCACAAACCTAATCTAACCCTATTTTACGTACATAAGCACTCTAACCACCCTAAATCCATTATTAACTCAATAGTCCCTTCAATTTCAAATAGAATTTCAAGACTTTCAGCTAATAAACCTATCTTCGAACAAAATTCTAGTTTTTATAATAACGCACTCCTTAACTCGGGATACACTGATAAAATTAAATATGAAAATAACCCCCCTCTCCAGGGGAATAAACCTTTAAATGTTATTACCTACAAAATGGCTACACAAGATAGACAACGAACTAGCACCACGATACCCAAGAAACCTAAGAAATATGTAAATAGACACACTAAAACTATTAATATAGTTAAAACAGCTAACCCTCAAGAACACAGTGAAAATAAAAATAAAAAACTAGAAGAAAGGATAATATTTGGTTTAACCCACCCTATAATTGCAATGTAAAAACTAATATTGCTAAGGAATTTTTCAAAATTTTAGATAACTCGTTCAAGCACCCACATAAATACAGCATTATTTTAAATAAGAACTCTATTAAAATTTCTTACTCCACAATGCCCAATATAGCACAAACCATCATCACATCTAACAACAAAAAAATTAAATCTGCCCAACAAACAGCACCTAGCATACACCCCACTAATAACTGCAACTGCCAAAAATCTAGAGAATGCCCATTACGCGGTGATTGCATACAAAGTAACGTTATATATTCCTGTACCGTTAAACAATACACTATTACACAAATTAATACCAATATGCAAAATAATGCCAACATACAATCTCCCCCTTTTCCCCTCAACCATCCCCATCAGCAACTCTCTCCACTAAATAACACCCTCCACACTGACCAACAACTACCACTAACTAATAATGGATCCGATCTCATCCCCCAAGACACCCCATTTTCCCCAACCAATAACCCTAACTTAAACTTCGACCTGAATCCGAGCATACAAACCGTAAGCATCCCCAATAATATAAACAAGACAAATAATACAACAACAACCCCCCACAAAATTCATACCTATATTGGTGCCAGTGCTTTCTCCATAAAGACTCGAATCTCTAACCATATCTACTCTTTTAAACACAATAATAATAGTACCACTAGCACCTCTCTTTCCAACCTAATAAAAAGCTTTAACATCAAAAAGATCCCCTACTCCCTAAGTTGGTCTATATTAAAAAAGTCAAACTCATATACTCCTGGTTCTACCTTCTGCCAACTATGTACCTTGGAAACTTATATGATAGCTACTGCACACAAGAACTTAAATGTCATTAACTCCAAAAATGAACTTATTTCAAATTGCAGACACAAACGAAAATTTAAATACATTAATTTCATCACTCCCTCTGACACTCCTCCTCCCAACCAATAACTCCCCCCGTTTTTTAGCATCTGACAAATCTCTAAACTATATCCCAGGGTAAACTTGTAACTTCTATTCTTAACGCCCCTAATCTCACCAATTAACCCTCCCAATAAATTTTTCCTCCCCATTACACCTAACAACTATATCTACCCGTTACACATTTAGTAGATTGAACTAACATTACTCCTCCTACTTCCCACCGATCATTAACATATCTAATATCTAGACATTTATACCTCATCTGCAATATAGCTCCTATTATCCTTTTACTTCAGCTCCACTCCTAACCTCTTATATTTATCACATTTTTTCTCCTGTCCGTAAACCCACCCACAAACTCCTTCATGGCCTCTTATTCTCACCCCCTTATTATCTCCCACACTTCCACTATACCGTTCTTATATTGGACTCTTCCTAATTGCAACATATTCCCCTGTAACTTCTTTTTGTTCTCCTTTTAACTACGACCTTTGAATTCCACTCCAATTGGGTCCTTTTATATCCCCCTGTAATTCTTATCAGATCTCTAACACACTAGCTTCAAAACGCAAGTCTGCTTAATTTTTCTATCCAACCCTGGCCCATAACACTTATATTATTTCAACTGTTACTAGCATTTCTGTCCTATCTCCTAAATAGCCTCCATAACCCCCTTTGTGAAATCTTTTTAACTAATTGATTGATTCAAGCTAGTTACATAACTACTTATTTTGGCCTATTTTGAATAATCCTAATCCCTCTAACTACTCGCGAGCCATTTTCTATCGGTCTATTCTCCTTTTGCTCACCTTATCTTACCTTTGACCAATCTCACCCCCATCCCCTCAAATCATATTTCATACTACTTGGAAACCCCTTGCAAGCTTCCCTTATATATCTAATTTAATTTTAAACTGTAAGTGTTAATTGTTACCCTGTTACGACTCACTCACCATTTAAACCATAGATTATAACAATGACACTGCACTCAAGTTTTTGATTGAACCAACCCAATTCCATCCCCTATTACTTGTAAACAAATTGTTTCAAACAATCTATCCTTATCCCTTACACTGTTCCCCTCTCCTAAATTTCAATAAAACCGAGTAGAACAGACTTGATCTTTAATTTCACTAACTCTCTTCCCTTCAATTTATTTCCCCCTCTTGTCTCCTTGGTCATTTAACGTCCCTCCTAATTATTCATCTAACCCTTAATTTGGGGTTTTTAATTAACTATTCCCTAGCTTCTTTTTAAATTTAATTTTTAATTTTTAATTTTTTATATTTTAATCTTAATCATTCACTCTCTCACATTCCTCTATTTATTTTACCATGCTTTTAACTAATTCTACTTTAACCCTTTTTAAACCCACAGTAACCAAAACTGGTATTTACAATTTAATTTGCTCTTAGCTGCCTGAAATGTTAGAAGCTCACTCATTTGATTTCTATTTTTAGAATCAACAATTTCTATACCCACTTCCCACTTCAGTGTAATCCCACCCCCTAAACCTACATCCTACCGACTGCCCGCCCACACCCTTAACCTACCTGTCACTTTAACTGCATCCCCATACCAACCCTTCCTCCTTTTCCTTTCCCTTCTTTTTTATTTCCCCCAAATTCACAAAGCGGCTTTTTAAACAATCCCGTACCTCATAAACCCCCTACCCCAAATCTTTAACAATTTTGCCTTTTTGTCTCATTCGGGTTTAAACCTTGAATGAGATTCATCTGTTTTATTTGGCCCTGGAAGTACATTAAAAAAATGGCCTGTTTTCCTCTTCTCGACCCCCTTTAAGTGCGTCTGGACTTACCTATATTTTGAGCACTTTCTCCAATCTGCTCCCTCGCAAAGAGTTTTTCTTCACATTCTACAATTCACCGGACTTCTTTTCAACGGAAATTTACCACCCGGACAATTTGCATATCTTTTTCACGGAACTTTTCTTTTCATTCAATACGTTTTTTTAACAAAAATTATTTTAATAATTTTTAATAATAATTTTCATATTTTTCAAATATTTGAACTTTGGTTTTTTCGAAAGCCAACTTATCCATCTGTATTTCTCCTCTGATAAGATTTCGATCTTTGAAAAGCCTTGGCTTAAGGAAAGAATAATAAACACTAGTTTATTACTGAATACACCTTGCATTGAACAATTGAAATTTGAAATAAATTTGGACAATCGTCACATATTTATCACTCTTTTTTCTTCTCTCTCTCTCTCTCTCTCTCTCTCTCTCTCTTATATATATATATATATATATATATATATATATATATTGGCTTTCATGGTGTATATTGGTTGCAGCATTGTCTGATTGTGGAAATAATCATGTGAATGTATGTATATGTGGTATTAAAAAGTGATATTGCTTCGTAACCATTGCTTCGCTATAAATCCATCGTCGCTAAAGATGGAAAGAAGCCATCAACTTTATAACTATTCTGTTTTTTATAGAAATCTATATGTCAACAGTTAGAAATTTCAAATTTATTTTAATAAGAATTATATTTTTCATGACGACAGTCAAAGTTTCCTCCGATTCTATCTAGAGTTATAGATTCCTGTTATCGCTTATCAGAGGATGCAATTGTAAACAAAGATCAAAAAACTTTTCTCAATTAAAAGTTGAAGAATACAATAGTGTCAATAATTTTGTATTAGTTTTTTTTTTTAGAATGTCAGGATTCATGCTGGATATCCATAAACAGAAAATATGTCTTTATTTAAGAAATAAAAACAATAATAAAATATAAACATTATAGGGGTGAAACTTCACATAAATCAAGACATCGCCTATCCTAAGCTGTAAAAAAAAGGATCGGTAAAGAAAGGAAAATAAGCCCCTTCTATAACAATTTTATTGATCTTTATATGGCAAATTTGAAATCTCTCTTCAAAAGAATGGGCCAAATAATATCGCAAACAACCGCAACACTTATACCAAATTCTAAAAATCAAACAAAAACGGTCCTTATCAATAGTCAAATCCCACACTCTAAAAACACCTTCACAAAGAAGAAACATTGTAACAACTGTCTGACTCGAGATAAAAAATTGGGTAGGAAAATTTGATCTAAGATTACTTCATAATGGTAGAAAGGTCATAAAATACCAAACACTTTATTTGGCATACAGTTGAGTGTATGCGGCCAGAAGTTACGACAGCGAATTTTTCTTTTAAGTGAAAGAGATTAAAATTGGTAAATGTCGTCTGCCGAAATTATTTCTTGGAGAAGGCGATCTTCAAGTGAAGATCGCCGTGCTCAGTTTCTAGTCAGCGGGTGGCAGGAAACTATCTACGTCTTTTTTCGTGGATGCCGGGAAGATCTCTCACTGCTCTGCGAATCCCTAACGGTTTCAAAGTAGAGTCCTTAAAAGGTCCGGTCGAAATTACTACGCCCTGTCGTCTGATTGGTCATCGTGTGACCAAACAACCTCACTAGGGCTGCTCTCCATCTTATCGGGTTGAGAGCAGAAGCCCACGAGATTGCCATTACTTCCCGAGGAAACAAGTTAGTATATTTAGAAATTTGACATTTTATTTAATGAAATGTTCGATACAATGTATCAAATTTTAGAACGTTTCTTGTGTACGCATGCGAGTCTAATTGAACAGTTTGCACAAATGTCGGTATACACTTCACCCCGAAAAGCTTATATTTTTCTTTAAATTCTGAAGTCTTTCATTTACGCGTAGGCTAGACTAAATTCTCATTTCATGCGAAAGGAAATTTTTTCCAGGGAATTTCTCGTTGGTCTTCATTCTTTCCAGCGTTCGTCGTCGCTGTCGTTTTCCAACAAACGGTGTATCAGACCATCTTTTAATGAAAGAGATGAATCCAACCGATAAATGATCGCATGTGGTCATATTTGCAGCTTCTGCTGCCGCTCCTGCCACTTGAGATGAACGTGAAGGGCTGCGATTGCGGCATGTGCTTCCATTCCCAAACACTTGGCGTCGATTTCTTCTCTGTCCACCATTTTAGTGTTGTTGTTGTTTTTTGTCGCTTTCTGTTCTTTTCTATTGTGCAGAATTGCTTAAGTGAGCATTCACCCCCTCCCCCCCCCCGCTACGAAATGCGCAATATTGTCTCTCTTCAGCATTGCATTTGTGCCAATATTAGAATTGGCAAGACTTGTTTTTGCTTTTCTATCATTCTTATAGTTAGAATCCGTTATATTCTTGCCACTTTCTGCTTCTTTGGATATCATATTTTCAACTTTGAATAAACACTTTTTAATACATACAGACATACTAAAGTCTAGTTAATCAACGTTTGTTTTCCCAAGGCTTTTCCCTAGATATTTTAATTGCAGAAGGCATGTTAAAATGTTCCTTGATGTTGGATTGAGTTAGATCTTTAGTAACACATCTATTTTAATTATTCTAATTTGCCGTAATTTACTACTTACTGTCTGTCAACTATCAAAGGTAATAAAACAAACTACAACAGATTGGATTAGTTCAATTGAAGGTTAGTACTTTATAAAAAAGGGTCGTATGGAGTGTTTATTAATGGCACCATCTACATATTCTCCGAATTTCCGTTTCTTTGGAGTATTCTAAAGGTTTTTAGGCGGCATAATGTGGACATTTGTTATTGTTTTTTTAATTCAATAATTGTTTTGTTTTGTAATATTGTTTTATTTCCTAGACAAATATTTAATATTTATGTTCAAATGTTCTTTTCTTTAGAGAGACCGACTTGATTTTCAACAAGTTGCAATCAATTTCTAAATTGCAAAAGTCACAGTCGGATTTTTTAATCTCTGAATAATCAACAGACTTTAAAATAAGTTGCATCTTTTGGAATTCTAGGAGTTGGACCTTCCCACTCCACAACTCTGCTGGAGGGGGGGGGGAGAAGTTAGGGTATTTGGGGGTGATATTAATTGTGATGAAAAGTATGCTAAGTTTGGAATTTAGTGAAAAATGCGTTGATGGAATCCAAATTCTGAGTAGTGGGTCGATTTAGAATATAAACAAATGTAAATTGTAAAAAACAAACAAATTTGAAATGCTATTGACAAAATGAAAATATCTAAGCAGATTTTTTCACTGGGTAACGAGGAAGATGTCCTCAGCGCATGCTCTCAATGGGGCGGAGGGAGCTTGGAGCCCACACAATATATAAAAATAGAGAACACTTTATAACATAGATTTTATCCATGGTCACTAGACCCGAATGAAACGAGATTCCTAGAATTTCAATTTCTTTAAGCTTAAGCCTTACATTTGAGACTTTTTCTTGAATGGATTTTCAGACCCTTTTCTAAATGGAATTTGATCAAAATTAGAATCCAGATTAGACATTAGATTTAGTATCATATCTTTATTTTACTCTTCATAAAGAGACAAAAAAATGGTACCGGACTTAAGGGAATTAATTTACCCGTCCTTGTATGGATATTCTTCTAATGTGTGTGTATAAATCCCCTTAAGGGGAGGGGTCACTTTTGGGAATAATTGTTTCGCTTACGCAGTAACGCAAAGGTTCCCTCCCTTGGTTGAACCCTATGATAGACAATTGAACAGTACTGATAAATGCAGTATTTACCTTCTCGTCTGTTGGGCGCATTGATACAGAGGTTGGGCTATTAGTCCTAAGGTCCAAGGTACGATCGAAGAGTTCAGCGGATCAGTTGTATAGCAACACTTCGCCTTAGAAGACTAAACAAGCGCTTGTCTGTGGATATACATTTTTAATTATTAAATTAATAATATATATTAATATATATATATATATATATATATACACACGCGACTAATATATTAACATATCAAATTTTCTTATATATTTCCTACACCCAAAATTTACAACTATTTCGGAATCTATCTAATTGTTTGCCATCATCCTATTTTAAACCTAATTAGGAAATTTCTCATTACACTATTCAAATATAGGAATGTTTAGTCGTGAGTTGGAAACGGAATTTTCCACGCTAAGTCGATTTAGTAAAAAAAAAAGGGGTGATTTTCCATTAGAGGTTAGCTGACGTTTACATGAATTTACGATGTGGCAAAGAGGCCATATCCCGCCTCTTGGACGTTCGACGTCAAAATGAACGGACGTCTCTTTCGGTACTCTTCCCCCACTCCTACAGAGAAGATGCATTCATACAGATGTACTTGTTGTAAAAACAAATCCAAATAAATTAAGCAGATATTGGTAGGCAACTCAGAGCAAATAATGGCGTTACTGTTTGTAATAAAAACTGGACGCCGAATATAACTTAAGGATAAGCTTTATTTAACCATTTGTTGCTTAGCTAGACAAATAGTGTTTAACATTCACTCTTTAATATACACGAATGTAGAACATTCCATTATTACTCCAAGGGGGAGACAGGCATCAATTATCTTTGTTACTACATTCTCCCCCATCTATCTTCTTATTCGTAGGGAACAAAATCATCCCATCGACCTGGCCTCCTGCGGGTTCTTTGAGGGCGTCTTGGTTGTTCGTGCCCGACATCCATTTCTAATCTAGGCTCCTCGGGACCTGACGACGTTTCGGGACTGTCTTGTGTGGCTGGTTTAGGGCTAAAATATCTTGCTCCAAATCGCTCTCGTTTTCTACGGCGCTTCGGTCGCTTGGTGTCTGAAGATTGAGTATCTGTCTCAGATATTGGGTGAAACCGCTTTCGTGGTACCCATCTGTCGTCCGAACTAGAGTCAGAGACGACTCTGTTAGTATATTCAGATTCGTTTTGTTGGGACTCTGAACTTGACGTATCTGGCACACGATCACCTAAGAGGGTCGGACTTGTTCCACGAACCGGAGCTCTATATCCATCTGAAGCAGTTCTACGTTCATATACATTTCCTGCTGGGGCTAGATCCCTTAAGGAGACAGTAGATTGCCTTCCTTCTGAATTTCTGACCAGTGCATACTGAGGGTTCGCTTCGATTAATTGTACCTCGCTTACCAATGGGTCATGTTTACTATGACGAACATGACGTTTTAATAAAACTGTGCCAGGTTGTGCAAGCCACGAGGGAAGTGATGTGCCTACTGAGCTTCGTCGTGGGAACGAGAAGAATCTCTCATGTGGGGTAGCGTTTGTCGCTGTACATAATAGAGTCCTAATAGCGTATAAGGCCATGGGGATGAGACTTTCCCAATCGGAGATCGGACTATTGCGATTTGCTGCCGCCAACTGTACTGTCTTCCATATTATGCCATTGTATCTTTCGCACTGTCCGTTTCCTTGAGGATTGTGAGGAGTTGTTCTACTTACAGCTACCCTTCGTTCATGCAGAAACTGCTTGAGTTCGTCCGACATAAAAGCAGACCCACGATCTGAATGTATATATGCAGGCACTCCAAAAACGGCAAAAATGGAGCAGAGGCCTTGAATTACTGTTGCAGCCGTTACGTCTGGGCAGGGGATGACGAACGGAAATCTTGAGTACTCGTCTATTATTGTGAGCATGTATTTATTTTTAGTTTTAGAGGGTAAAGGGCCCTTAAAATCCAGGTTAAGTCTTTCAAAAGGCTGTGTGGCCTTAATGAGTGTTGCTGGAGGAGGTTTGTAGAACCTGGGCTTATTTTCTGCGCATATCCGACAAGAGTTCGTAATTCTTTTTACGTCTTCAACAGAATATGGCAAGTTTCTGCTCCTGACTACGTGAATCATTCTTGTGATACCTGGGTGACACAATTCCCTGTGTATATACTGAAGATCATCTGAGCCAGTTACCAGGCCACACACCCTTGAAAGCGCGTCGACCGCGGCATTCTCCTTACCAGGGCGGTAAGTGACGTCAAAGGAGTAGCAAGAAAGCTCCATTCTCCATCTCGCTATTTTCTCGTTTTTTATTTTACTCGTTGTTTTTGGGTTAAACATAAACGAGACCGACTTTTGGTCAGTGATTAATTCAAAATGTCGGCCGATTAAGTAATGCCTCCATTTTCGTAATGCCTCAACTATGGCGTACGCTTCTTTTTCTATTGCAGAGTGTCGTCGCTCGGATTTCGAAAGTGTTCTTGAAAAAAAAGCTACAGGACGACCGGATTGTCTCAGTGAGGCAGCTATCGCACAGTCGGAGGCATCCGTCTCAACTAATAGAGGGATAAAAGGATCCACAGCAGAAATGGCAGACTGAGCAATGTTCCTTTTCATGTTTTGAAATGCTCTGATGGCGGAACAGGACAACGGAAAAGTAGATACTTGTGTCAATGGGTGTATTTTTTCTGAAAAAGACGCAACCCATTGGGAGTAGTGAGCAAACATACCGAGGGCTCGTCGTAAAGAGGGCATGTTTCCAGGGATTGGTAATTCCATTAGCGGTTTCAGTCGCTCGGGATCCGGCGTCATGGTGCCATTTTTGACAATGTATCCCAATAATTTGATGCTTTTCAAGTTGTAGGAACATTTTTCACTGTTTAAAGTCAGATTATATTTCTTGACGGCAGCCATGAATCGTTTAAGGTTGTGGTCATGTTCAGCTTGGTTATGTCCGCATACTGTGACATTGTCTATATATGCAACAGTACCCTTCAATTTTTCATTGGAGATTATTTCATCTATTACCCTCTGGAAGCTAGCCACACCATTTGTTATCCCAAAAGGAATTCGGCAGAACTGATATAGGCGACCGCAGGCCTCGAATGCCGTGTAGGGCTTATCCTCTGGCTTGATAGGTACCTGATGGTAGGCACTTCTGAGATCTAAAGTACTGAAAGTGTGATATTTTGCAATATTAGAAATCATTTCGTCAATACGAGGCAGTGGATAGGCATCGAGTAATGTGTATCTGTTGATGGTCTGGGAATAGTCAATGACCATCCTTTTCTTGTGATTTTCAGTGGCTGTTACGAGGACCTGTGCTCGCCATGGAGATTCACTTGGCTCTATAATTCCTTCCTTAAGTAGTTTTGTTACTTCTGCTGCTATGAACTGTTTGTCCGTTTCTGAATAGCGTCTTGATTTTATTGCTATTGGTTTGCAGTCAGGAGTTAAGTTTGTAAAAAGTGACGGGTGCCGCACTTTGACAGCTGCTAGTCCACATACGCTTAGGACTGGCTTGGGGCCACCAAAAGGAATTTCAACGCATGAATGTTGTTTTAGAAAATTGTGACCCAAAATCACTTCGCAGCAGAGGTTTTTCATTACTGATAATTTGATCCCTTGATAGGAGTTTCCTTTTAGTTTCAGGTTAACCATGCAATATCCAATTACATGGGACGATAAAGATGAATTTGCCATTGATATTTGGTTGGAACAAGGAAATATTTCCCATTTATTTGCTTTTACAATACTGGCATTAATAAAACTTTCGGAACTGCCTGTATCAATAAGCGCATGAATAGTCAATCCATTGATTTTTACCCTCACGATTGTTTTTGAGAGGCAGCCGGGGAATGCAGCTGATATTGTAATTGGTGCTACAGTAGCAAGAGTAGCCGAACGTTTTTTTTGAGAAGCTGACCGGCAAACTTTCGAAAAATGTCCCTGCTTATCACACTTGTGGCATCTAACATCTCGAGCCGGGCAGGACGAACGAGCATGTATACGAAGGCCACAAAAGTAGCATGTGGATCCAGCTGAGGCGGCAGTGATAAGTTGTTCGTGATTGTTAGAAAGGGGGGTGGCAGCATCTTGGACAATGGAAGAATTTTGAACATGCAGAGGAGGGGCTACGATAGCAGCTCCCAAAATATCGGGTTGTAAATAGAAGACAGACTGCTTCTGTGCCATGTCCAACGTTAGAGCTTGTTCATAAGCTGTTGGTAAGTCTAGGTTTTTATTCTCTAGTAGTCTTTGTCTTATTTGGTTGGACTGTATTCCATTAATAAATGCGTCCCTGATAAAAACATCTCTCGCTTGGTTCGCAGTTAAGGCTGTAAATTCACACTCGCGACTTAACGTCTTTAGAATCTGAAGGTATTGTTCAAGGCTTTCTTCTGGTTGTTGACGCCGGATAGCAAGTAAATGTCTAGCAAAAATAGTATTTTTTTTCTTGACAAACATGGCTTCTAAAATGTCCACCGCAGTTTCATAATTTTCACATTCAGATAAATTTCTATAAATAGCAGTAGAGACATGATGTAAAAGAAGGGTATATTTCTCAGTACCTGTTAAAGCCGCGTTTGAAGATAACTGTAGAGCTGTAAGGAATCCTTCGAATATTTTTCTCCAATGCCGCCATTTGTCAGTAGATTCCGAGTCGGCCGTATCAAGGTCTAGACGATCGGGTTTCAAGTAACGTTCCATAACGAATGGTTAAATAAATTGTAATAAAAACTGGACGCCGAATATAACTTAAGGATAAGCTTTATTTAACCATTTGTTGCTTAGCTAGACTATATTTATTTGTAAAGAATACAAAATTTGGCACAAGGCCTACAAGGGGGTGGGGAAAATGTTGACCTAACTAACATTTTTAACTTAACTAGTCACAATCACCAAAACAAATTTACTCCATGATATACCTACTTAAAACCCAAAAATGACAATATATACATGGAATTGGGAGTGGGGGAACAAGAATGATATATATATATACAATGAAAAAATAAATAAAATTAAGTGTTAGTATAAGAACCTCCCACTAAAGAAATGTGGCCGATAAGTAGTTTTGCCAGTCGAAAAAAGGCGATGCAGGTCACGAAAGTTTTATTCTCACACCTCCTTCGAAAATTACGAAAGGAGACCTGCATCTCTGACAAAACAACAGATCAGTCACCTAGTAGGGGTCGGGAATGGGAATTAGAAAATAAAAGTCGGGGTAAAAAAAAAAAAAAAAAAAAAAAAAAAGGGGGGGGGGGGGGAGGACGAAAAAAAAAGGGGGGGCCTATGACAACTTACGTACCGCTAGCTAAGCTAAAAAAGGGGAAGAAAAACAAAACATAACCTACTCTTGCCTAACCGGGTCAAATAAAAGGGTCAGTGTTCGGTTCGGCCACCCAATATTCTGTCTAAGGCACGTCCAAGTACCACTCAAAATTAGCTCCATTCAAACGACACAAACGCGCAACTTTCACCCACCTTTTGTTGAAATCTGCCGGGGGGAGTTTCACCTTCTCCAGCCTGACACGCATTTTCAAGCGAGACTGGAAAATGAGGACAAGCTGGGGAGCAGTGAAGGTCTCTTCCCCGTAGACTTCCTTCTGTCGTGTCGACCAAATCACTCCTCTCATGACTGCTAGTAAGCAAAGAAACACATAATGCTCCTCCCACTTCATGATTGGTGCCCAATTGCAGCATGTCGAAAAAGACTCCAAAACGAAGAACTGTCCGTTCAACATGCGAACCGTGTAGCCTTCAACTAACTCACACAGCGGGCGAACGATGGGGCAATGAAAGAAAACATGACTGGTCGTTTCCTCCCAGTCGCCGCATCGAACACAACTTGGTGTCTCTAATAATCCCGCTGCGTAAAGCTTTTTGCCGACCCAGAGTGCATTTCGTATTATCAGCCAGGTGAGTGATGCCTCGTAATTATCGAAGCATTTCAACCCAGGCGCCCAAGGCCAGATCAAGCGAAGTTCTCCCTTCGTAAGACCGAGCTCCTCAGTAATATCGTCACGAACAGATCCCCTCACCATAACCCGATATAGTGCTTTACGAGACAACACTCGGGTGTCAGAGAGGCTTTCTGACACCCTTAGAAGGTACTTCAAGGACTGTCGACACTCGCGATAAAAGGAGCACTCGCGTCGAGGTAAACGAAATGCCTCACCCCCATGCAAGTGCACACTTTTCAAAGCCGGAAAGGCTTTCTTGGTGTCTTCCTTCCAGAATTCACCGTTTCCCTCACAAGGTGTACACATTCGGTCTAGGTAGTGTAAGCGAAGCGTATATTGACGAATCTCAACGCTTGGCATACCCAGACCGCCTTCAGACGGATGCAAGTAGCAGATCTCCCGGCGAACCATGGGCTGCTTTCCGCGCCACAAAAACGCGAAAAGAGCCTTCACTAGTTCAACTAGTGTGATCGCCGGCAGAGGGAGCACAGAAAGACGGTAGAGGATGAGAGGATAAATGTGAGAATTACACACCTCCGCTCTTCCTTTTAAAGTAAGATTTCTCAAAGACCACAGACGGGCTGCAGCCTTAACCGCTTTCAACACTTCCGACCAATTTTTCTCCAACTGGAGATCAGGACCAAACCAGACGCCGAGTATCTTGCAAGGCCCATCCGTCCAGCCAAAGGGCCCCTGAAGGGGAACACCCCTCCAGGCACCAATGCGTAAGCCAACAGACTTATCGCAGTTGATTTTGGCCCCTGTCACTTGTTCATACCGTCTTATTTCCATGTCGACGACCCTAATCTCAGCACTGCTCGTTACAAGCACAGTGACGTCGTCGGCATAGGCGGAGTACTTAATCATGGGGCAAGCACCAGACAAAGTAATCCCACGAAGGACCGGATTCACCCTAAGCCTGCGAAGGAAAGGCTCCAACGCAAGCACATAAAGCATCGGTGAAAGCGGACATCCCTGACGAATAGATCTGGACAAATCGAAAGGCTTTGACCTTATTCCATTCACTTCAACCAACGCACCGGGGTTAGCATAAAAGAGGCGAATCCAGGAGCGGAAATGGGGACCAAATCCAGCCGAAGACAAGACAGCCTCCAAGTAACGATGATCGACCCTATCGAATGCTTTGGACTGATCTAAATTGATCAGCGCGGCCTCAGTGTCGACTTTCTCTATGATCAAGCGTATCATGTGCAAATTATCTTGAATAGTCCGGCCCTTAACAGAACAAGTCTGTTCGGGACTTATTAGACGAAACAAGACAACCTGCAGACGATTAGCCAAGATCTTGGCCAAAATCTTTAACTCTGTATTTAACATTGTTAAGGGCCGGAAATTACCTATACCATCCCCACCACTCTTGTCCTTGCGGAGCAATTTGATGATACCCCTGGTAAAGTACTGGGGGATAGACCCGTTCCTAAACCAGGAGTTAAACAACACAGCCAGCAGGGGGACAAAAATGGGCGACAACCTCAAATACAGTTCGTAAGGCAGACCATCGATACCCGGAGACTTATCAAGGCCAACCTGCCCTAGGGCCTCCAGGACTTCATCCTCATTTATACACCCTTCGCACCTAGCTGCTTCGGTCGCCTCGAGACGAGAAAAGTCAGCTAAATAGGCGTCGAACTGAGCCATTGTCAGACCGGGCTCCTTGGTAAAAAGATCCTGAAAATAAGAGCGAAAACCCTCCAAAATCCCGTCGTTTGTAGTCACGAGACGCCCATCCGATAATGTGACACTGGCGATGTGTCGATCAGTAGACCGTCGACGTTCCTCCGCACGCAGTGACGCGGCCATGTTTGTCGCCTCGTGCGGCACTCTTTTTAACCTAGACCTAACTATCAATCCCTGATCTGCCTTGTTATCCAAGGAGTTCAGTTCCGTTTTAGCTACAGTAAAGGTAACGCTATCCCCCGCCTCCGCCGCCCGACTTAAACTAGTTTCTAGTGCCACTTTCGTTGCCCTAGATCTAAGGTTGAGTCGACGACTATAATCGGCAACGAAGGACCTAATAACGTTCTTAAGGTGGCCCCACCACTTATTCCCAATGATAGCACCCGTCAATTCCCTCTGTAATGTTAGTAAAAGCTGTTCCCGGAAGTCCTTCAAATCGAACAACGATGTGTTGAACTTCCAGTAACCAGCCAATCTAGGCTTAGGACTATCTAAGTTTACCCGCACCCGGACAAGCCTATGATCCGAGTAAACTATATTATGAAAACTTGGACAATCTAAAAGCCCTAAATCGACTCTCCTAATTAAGAACCGATCAAGGTAACTCGAAAGTTGCCCTAAATCGGAGCCGCGACTAGCAGTCCAAGTCCATACTACTTCACGGGGTTTCTCATTTCGGAATTTATCGACAAGATCGAACTTATCGATAAAGTCCCGAAATGCCTTAGCATCCCCGTTGCTGTTAGTTCCCCTACGTTTTCCCAAGCGATCTAAATCGGGATCCAAGACCGCGTTCCAGTCTCCCGCTAGAATTATCCGACGCGACGTATCCATAAAGGGCTCGATCCGCCGAAAAAAAGGAACCCGCTCAGAACTGGCGTTGGGCGCATAAACCCCAATAAGCCGAAAAGCCACATCCTTTACGGTAACATCAAGAACGCACAGCCTTCCCTCAGGATCTGCATAGATTGGGTCACACGTCGCATTCAGTGTGCGCTTAACTAGCCAGGAAACCCCTCTTGAGTGAGTATCAAAGTACGCTGAATAGAGCTGAAAGTCTCTAGTCAGCGCACCCTGATAATCACTGGGAATAAAGTGGGTCTCCTGCAAACAACATACATCCACGCCGAGTCGCTGAAGGTCACGTACTACTCGAAGTTTACGAGCGGTGTCCCTCAACCCTCGGCCATTTAGGCTTGCTAATCTGAGTGCCATTCTAGTGCTCTTAGAGTTGGGAACCCGAAACGAACATTGATGCATTTAAGACACCGACAGATGAACCCAGAGAACCTTGTCCCAATTCATTTGAGACGAGACCGTCCGGGGCCACACCGCCAATGTCTAAGGGGAAAGTTAGTTTTAATGCCCTGTAGAGTGTAGGATGGATACGAATAGGGACCCTCCCAACACAAGATTTTTGCAGTAATACTACTTCTTCATCGTTAAAGAAAGCGAGAGGAGGCGATATATTAAAGGCGTTATTCGCTTCCTCCATCATATTCCAAACCCCTTTAGCTTTGTCTCTTGATCTAACCACAGATAAAAGTCTTTGTGCATCCAAGAAATTTTCCGGGTTGGTAATGTCTTTTTTGTGTACCATCTTTAGTGTAGCTAGGTTTCGATAGTTCTTCTTATGATGGTTTATCATAAGATTTTCAGTTTCGGGAGTAATTTTACAGACATCCTTGCCTGTGTAGAAAGGGGTCTTCTTTTTCCGAGCCTCTAGCGAGGGACTTCGATGGCGTTTCTGGGATGTGGATGGGGCGGTGGGGGAGGCAGGAGGCGGCATATCGGTCTTCATTGGAGAGGGGGGCGGTGTACTTTTAGGGGTGTTGCACGGGGAACAGAAAGGAGATGGATTGGGGGTAACGGGCTTATCTTTTGATAAGGGGGTCAAATTAGATTCCCTTACTGGTGGGGATGACTTTAATGGTGGGGGTGCACCTTTGGCTGGAGAGCGACGTTCTTTGGCTGGTGGAGTTTTTTTTCCCGTATTAATAGTAGTATCGGCAACCTTTTTTTTTTCATCGTTTTTTTTCTCTTTTTTTTCCTCAGTTTTGCGCTCCTCGTCGAGAGACTTTTTCAAATTTAGTATTTCTTTGTATTTTTCACCACCAGGATTGTTGCTGGTTTCTATTTCTAGTTGTTCTTCTTCGGTCATTACTTGAGCATATGACTTCGGCGATTTTTTGCCAGTCACGATATTCCAAACGACTTTTTTTTGGGGCGATTCATTTTCGGTGTTGCATAAGTCCTCGAATTCCTCCGGGGTTACAGTTTCAGTTGTTGGCTTTGAGGAGGGAGTCTTCTTCTCCGCTGCAACTTTAGGTGTCAAGTGTTCTAGCACTCTGTTCTTGGGGTTAGGCTGGGCCGGTTTGATCCTTGTTGGGCAAGTGAAAGTTAAATGCCCAACCTCATTGCAAATCCAACAAGCTGGACGTCTTCCAGCCACCACCACAGGTAATTTTTCTCCATTTGCTTCTATGTAGTACGGAACTTTTTTGAAAGCCGACTCGTTAAGCCACACGTCAAAAGACCATGTTCCGTTGAACTTGTCGACCGTAATAGCTGTTATTTCTCCGAACTTAAGTAAAAAGGCGCCTAAGTATTCGCCAGGAACCACAGCCGGAACTTCAAAAACTGAGATGGTCGTTCTCCTTCGACCCATGTATTCCATTCGCAGAATGTAGTCTTTAGTAATTATTTCTTTCTTCGAGAGTTCGATGCAGACTTCCTCGGTCTTAAAGAGACTATTCCAGGTGTTATAACCTTTACATTTCACGATACGTTCAGCACGTACTCCGGTAGTTGCAATTAATTTTGCGACAGTTTCTTTTGAGGACCTAATCAGTTTTTTGGACTTTCTGTCCACTACGAACATTAATATCGTTTTTTTCTGGAATTCCTCCAACCTTGGTAACTGTATAATTACTCCAGTTTCAGTCACGAAATCCGTGCAGTCTTTTGCCTTGGCGACAAAATCGTCAACGTCAATTTTAAGGGCGGGTGCCTTAATCCAATCCGTTTTATCCGTAGGCTGAGATGGCTTCTCAACCACTTCAGTGGTCTCCGAAGGCGCACAGCTGGCAGTAGCCATGGCCGGAGAACGGTAGAAAAAAAATTAACAAACTCCAAATAAATAAAAATATAAGGAGTAACAAAAAGCAAGCAACAAATTTAACAAATAACGGTAGTAACAATAAATAACAATAATAACAATAATCACGGACTTACTGGCAGAGAAAAAATCACACAGAGCTTTGTTGCTTAGCTAGACAAATAGTGTTTAACATTCACTCTTTAATATACACGAATGTAGAACATTCCATTATTACTCCAAGGGGGAGACAGGCATCAATTATCTTTGTTACTACACTGTTCTTTATTGCTTTCATCATTACAGCCACAAAAAGAAAATATCAACATCTCTATGACAACTACTCACACTACTACAAAGGCGACACTACACGTTGAGCTCCCTACTTACAGGGTATCAACGTGATGCGCCACCGTCCGGATAATCTGCTAGAGTTAAAGAATTGGTCTACCGTAGTACTGCACACAGAAAAATCGCATTGTAGATTAATACCCTCGGCTAAATCACCCACCTTAAGAAATGAGATTCTACTTTTTAGGCGAACACCCTGAAAAAATTGGCGGAAAAGAGGAATAAAAGCAAATTTCAGAATTTACACTTAAGGAATCGCTTTCACATAAATTTATTGTAAAATTACCCCCCCCCCCCATTTCCAGGCTATTCTAGCATTTTTTTAAATTTGCTATGAGATGTGTCTTGTGCATTTTTTGTTTTTTTATTAGTTTTAGTTTTTAATCTTCTTTAAGAGATTACGTATGGTTTTACGACGTTACCACTAAAATTTAGTTAGTGGTTAAATTGGTTAACCGCTCTAAAAGATAGAATGGTCGGGATGTGGGGAATCATTTTACATTAAATTTATATACGAAACTGATCCTGTTATTTCTTTCAGCGTTGGAAAAAAATAGAATCTCATTTTTATCTTTTTTTAGAGCGGGGGTTAATTAAGCGGAGGTTAGGGTTAGGGTTAATCTGTAAATCTACCGAAAAAATAACTTATAGTTTTAGTTGGCGTAAAACGAGCCAATCTTTCTTCCTACCCTTTTCGAATTCGGAGGGAATTGTTTTGCATATTGTTTTTCATTAATTTCTTAGTCTTTCGTGAGGGGGAAAAATGCCAACTGATCAGGAAATCCTTGCAGAGGCCACACTGACAAGTTTAGCACTCTAGTTTGGATCCAGTGAAACCTTTGGTGACACTAGTCGAGTCTGTCCCTACTCTATCGACTGAGCTCCAACCCTTGCCCCCTCTCCCGTAAAATCTTCTCGGCAAGAACGCGACTTTCTACTTACACTGCAAAGAACTTTCTTCCTTTTTTTATTTTTTATTTTATTTCATTTATTGAAGAGATCAAAGGGTTCCTTCTTGGAGCTAACACTTGATTTCCTTTATGATTTAAATTCATATCCGAGGGCTTTTTTTAGGATAGATGTTTCCCTTTTAAGGCTGATATCTGTATTTCGCTACAGATTGTGTCGAAATATTTAATGTTCTTTTTCATTAGGCCAGTAACGCTTACCACAACCGGTATAATGTTTATTTCCTTCAGAGACCATGTTACTTTTCTTGAGGTCCTGATATTTGATCTCGCGTTCAGCTCTATTGAGGCCATAGTCATTCGGAACGGTTACATCTATAATAAGAGCAGTCATTTCAGGTTTATTTCAGATAAAAATGTCTGGATTGATGATTCTTTTATCTTCTGTGTAGGAACTTTTATGAACAGTTTCTTTCTGGGAACTCTCCCACCTATGCAACACAGTATCACGGGAATGTGTTCCTACATACTACAACATGGTCATTTTCAAGTCCAATGTCAACAAATATCTGTCGAGTCGCTCTGTGAATTAATAAAACATCGTTCTGTCATTTCACAGTATTTTTCCATCGTTCAACTAAAAATCTCATTAACCCTTAAACTCGGGTGGTTTTTGGAACCATTAGCATAAAAATAATTGGATAAAATCTGGTCATATTCAGTTGATCAAAATATGAATTATTTTCTAGCAAATGAATACGTTTAGTTGTATCTTCGAATAGACTGAGAAATCTGACACTCGTTCACGTTATGGTCATTATTATTAAAGATTATTATTAAAGATTATTATTAAAGATTATTATTAAAGATTATTATTAAAGATTATTATTAAAGAGCACACACACACGTTTATGCCTTTGCCGAGACCGAAAATATTCGAATCTTTGATTCCATCTTGACATTTGGTCAATTCCTCTCTTTAAACCTTCGACTAAAACCATAAGCAACTCGCTTGAACAACTGCATAAACTGATTAACTAGACCGTGATCTCTTCTGCTTAATAATACATACATTATATATACATTATATATACATTATACATACATTATATATACATTATATATACATTATATATACATTATAGATACATTATACATAGCTGTCCGATGATCGCCTTAGCCATTAAACTATGTCACCATTGAAATCTAATCTCGTGTTTACACTCGTATTAGATGAATACGACACGAAAATATTCGGTTGCGAATCCTTATTTTCCTGTTTCCGTTTCTAACTGCCTTTAGACAGTTTCTTCGTCTGCTGTGTATCTTCCTGTTGTCCATTGTCCGAAATAATCTCATAGCAGATTGACGCAACACAATCTTCCTGTTCTCATCTGATCAATAACTTATGTCATCGTCAGGAATAGTAACATTTTTTCCCTTGTTTTTTCTCGTAACATGATATCACCAGAAAATCTGTGTGGTCTTGAAATGGTGAATTTGTCATGACAGGAGCGCGGAAATGTATTGAAAACGTTGGGTATTATGGATAAGAAATTGCGTTTTGGAGCCAAACAGCGCATCTATTTTGTTCACTGCTGCAACAACCTAAGGATTTCCTAATGATACAAAAAATGTCACAAAAGAAAAAGTAAAAAGTGTTACGATTCCGGAAGATGACTTAAGTCGAAACTTATTTGAATTTAAATAAATAAATATCTGTTTAAACTGTTTGGCTTCAAAACACAAATTCTTATCCATGATACCAAACGTTTTCAAAACGAGGACGAACTTCTAATACATCAACACGCTTACGCGCTCCCCTCATGATAAATTCATCTAAAAAAAATTCACCGTTGCAAGACAACACGGATTTTCTAGTGATATGTCACGAAAAAACGACTTTATCTTGACGTAAATGTTTTCTCTTTAATGTTTAAAGTTTGTTTAAAAAAATTACATATTTCTCCATTAATTTTTCATTATTTTTTTTCTTCGTAACTAAAACAAATAAGATACTTCTGCAGTTTACGGACCATGCTATTTTTTAGATATGATTTTCAAGTTAAATCCAATTTTCACGATATCGTTTGTTTATTAAAGTGTTATTGTACAGAATAGTGAACTAAGCCTAACCCGCTCGGTTAAACAATCCTCTTTTCTTCACTTTAAAAGATGCTTTTTTTATTTTATGCATTTTTTCCTTTGGTACGTTTTACATTTTCCGTGAAAAATAATCATTTTTAATCAGCTAATTAAATGCCTTATTTGTAAAGTTTGACAATAAACGTCGAGTTTTACGTTTACATATCCCCTTAGTAGTATTCTTCTAGTGACCTGGTCAAATTATGAAAATAAAATAGATTATTAAGGTTAATAAAGTGAAAATAGCTCAGTTGGTAGAACGTCTGGCTGAAGATCTCGGGGTTTCGGTTTCGATTTCCGGTCATGTCATCCTCTTTATTTGTTGCGAATTTATTATTTACTATTGATGCAATATTTTCCATTTCTAAAAGTAGTTAAGATCTCTCTAATTTCTAAATTATATAAATTACGCAATGTATTACGTTTTAAAAAATTGTGACTGACTGACAGAGACGGACGGACGAAATCCCTATTGATATAAGATATAACTTTCTACAAATACCCCATTTCATCAAATCGAAATCATGTTCAAACTTTGATATACATAACGTTCGCTCTTTCACTTTCATTATCTTCTTACAAGTAGTTAGGCATGTATTCGCGGAATGAAGGAATATTATCACACAAACGTGTATTATTCAACGTAGAATTACCGTTGATGGATTATCCACGAACTGTATGAGGTATTTATTTTGGGTGCTTTTTCGACTGTTAAAAACAGCCTCTTTGATAATTGCTTCAATCTAAAAGGATACGTCTTCCAGAACAGATGACATGCAATATCGCAACAGAGCGTTAACAGGTTACAGTATTAGTCCCCGTCGTTGACAGAGGGAAATATAATTGAATGATTCAACTTTTAAACAATATCTTTTTACTAGTCTCGAAATGAAGACCTGAAAAGATAAGAGCGTCAAATCTTTTCTGCGAGCCTTCGTCCGTTTTACCAATTTATCTGATATACCAGCTTGCGTATACAGTGATAATGTAAGCACTTTTGTGGCTGGAATGAAATGACCACGTAGAGCACTGGCCGCAAGTAAATTTCGCCAAAGATTTGAAACTTGTGATATTCTGCATAGTAACATCCCTCTTTATTCTTATTGGTATGAATGTGCTTAGAAGAGGATGATCAAAACTGAAACCTCATTTGTAGAATTCGTGGTGATCAAGCTGCTGGTGGCTATTGCCATTGATTTACGGTCCTTTCTGACGTCCAACGCGCCATTAATGACGAGCCTTTAACATGTAATAGTTTCTCGGATACTCAAGCATGTCTTGTCTCAGTGTACATGACCTGAAACGGGATGAAACGGACCCACCTACTAGAGTTAGCGCTTGATTCTATTGATGAAAGAGGCAGGCTGTGTCCAGATCTCGCCAAATGTTCAGCTTCAGGGAGAATAACAGATTTGCTTCTAATAATATCCGATTGGCGGAATCAAAACTCCTGATAGGTTCTTATCTTTCTGAGAACTTGGCGGGGGTATCCACAAGTTTTACGGAGACGATAGCTGGTGCGATCCGCTCGGGTCAAGTTAGTAATGGGTTAGAGCAGGTCCATAACCGGCGTAAAATAAACAAAAACAAAAATTTAGCTAGTAAAAATAGAATCATATTGGAAAAACTTCTTCGGAAAAGTTGACTTTCAAATCGTAAACTACTTCGGCAATTTTCGGGACTGACTCTGTATTCTCCAATACTCAGAACCGACTCGTACGAACGTAAATCCTTTCGGTGGCCATTCCTGACAAGTACCATTTGTATAATCTTTCCTTAAAAAAAAAACACCCTGGTTTCTGTTGCTTGAATTTTACTTTCTGACTTAAAGGGAAAGAAGGAAAAGTTGTAGAATACAAACATTTTTTCCTGAATGTTTTTTTAAAAAAATTATGAATTACGAACATTTTCCGAACTGTTACGAAACTCTTTAATTTTATTTCTTATGTCATTAATTAGTGTATGGATTTAAGTCGAATCCTAACCCTAACCCTAAACCTCAATTTTTGCTTAAAAACCCCAATGCTAACATTCTTTTTCTCTCTCTTAGCCAGGAGGATTTGAGAATTCTCTTATTTTATTCCTAATTTATATCATGCGGCTGGGTGGGCCGAGATGGGTTGTCGGACTTTGTTCCTTGCTTTCTTCTTGCTTCACTGTTACCACATGAAAGTTTCGCCCAGGGGATGGAAAAGGCACGTTTTCTTGCATCTCGCCAGTTTGTTTGCTGTTGATTTTTTTGTTGTTTTTTTTTACCTCAACTTTTTCACGAACTTGACCAACTCTTTTGTATAATTTACCTACACTGAGTCTCAACACACACTGCGACAACCTTCTCTTTTTTAACCGCTCAAAACTGGCTCAGCACGAGAGTGAGTCGCGAGAATTAAGTGAAAAAGCGTCAAAGCCGACGAAATTTACAACCACTGACAAACATTGCCAACAAGCCGGGCAACTATATACATTTTTCTGCTACGCTCTCTGCTGGACCCCTTAAACCCACCACCCCGTTATCGAGAACATACACCAGTATGCTATCCTGACACGATCGATTCTATATCTTTCGTCTGTATATTAAACACCAAAGAGTTGGTATCTGTCTGAAGCCGACACTATACTATTACATTTATTGATGTACTATTGTACTATCTTTCAATGCTAAATTCTGGAGGTAGTGAAGTATCTGTTTGTTGATCATCCTCACAGGTATTACCTACTCATTAAGGGGTGGTAGCGTACGTCAACGAGAAATCGTCACAATTGGCTGTTCATTAGCAAACTCCAGACTTATACTTTGAGAAAAAATTAAATTGAAGATTCAAATGTTGCTACTTTGCGAAGTTCTCTCCCTTTAGGAGATTGGAACACAGTCTGGATCTCATTACTTTTGTTTACAAATAGACACAAGACTATTTCTCTCGCAATTTAAAGCGTGATTGTCACAAGGGTTCAAAATAATCGGGTCCACGATTCCACTCATCCGACTGAGGGTATGGTTACGTCATCCATACTGAGGAGTGTAAGGTAACACCCAACATGTCTATGGATATTAAAATATTTAAATATATAATATACTACAGTGCTAGCTCGAACTATCATATCAATATTATTGAGGCGTTAGTGATTAGCAATAACTAACAATTATTCCCTCATTTCTCATCCGATTTTCTCAGTTTTTAATTTATCATTCTGACGTTTGCTTTTATAGGGTCAAACGATAAGGCCTTAAGGAAAATGTTAGCATTTTTCTTCCATCCGCCCTGTATTATTAATCAATAACTGTTTCCTCTGAAATTTATCTTACCATTTAGTTGTACTAGAAATCTACTTATACAGGGTGGGCAAAAATAAGGGTCCTATTTTAAAAAATTCATAACTTTTTTATTTATTGATTTAAAAAAAATTTTTTTTTTAGAATAAGTAAAGGATCCCTTCCGAAGCAAGCATGAGCCGTATTAGCCCTAAGGAACGTACCCTCATTTAGAAAACATTATTTTTGCTTAAAAAACTCAAAACAGTGTAAAAAACAATACTTTAGTTTTTGTAAGTTTTAAGAAGTGTTTTTCGGCTAAAATTTTTTTTGTTTATTTCAAAAAATCTCGGAAGGGTCAGTCTACACACACATAAAGTTTGGTGAGTTTAACTTTTATTTTGTGGAAGTTATTCAAATTCAAGTTTTTCAAATTTAAAGATAGGACCCTTATTTTGGCCCACCCTGTATATATATATATATATATATATATATATATATATAAGTAAAAATACGCTACCGAGGGGGGGGGGGCATATCATTGCTAGTATTATTAGAAGAATGTGGCGTTAATAATACTGCCAATTTGATTACATAAACATTTTAAAACAATTTTAATAAGCTATCTAATGTATAAAAAGAAGTCCGTCTATTCATTTTCATCGATACGTTCCCGCTTCCAAACTAAATACTTAGATCTTTATTGCTAAATAAATATGTTTTTAACCTTTTTTTCCAAAGTAATATTTTTATTATCTAGGTACTTCTATACTAGAGGAACCAATTCGGCTATAATATTTCCTATTTCAACTTACGGAACAAAAATGTCCGAAGCAGTTTACGATTTGAAAGCCGCGAAACAATGTAAACAATTTTTTTAAAGCAGACGACACTAAAGTATACGACTGTAAAACCAAATCTCAATCCAACCGATGAAAGCAGCTGTTCGGTTTCCACCCCCTCCTCCAAAATCAGCCTCATTGCAAAAAGCCAAAATTGCAGCAAATGCGAATAGAAATGCACCATTTTGGTTCGGGTTTTAAAAAAATGTTTACCCCTTCAAAAATAAAAATTAAAAAACACTTTAAAAATAAAAGTTGATTCACTTAACGATTTGAAGAAAATTATTAAACTCATTCTCAACATGGGGGTAGGGAGTAATTGATTTGAACCGTAAGCCAGAAAACAGTTATTTCATTTAATATCTGTACTAATGGACTGTTCGGCGACTCGGACACTTCCGGTCTGTTCCTTAAATCGAAAACATTCAGGTCAGTGTGTGTCTCTCTATAGAAGTATCGATTTACAACGATCGTTATTTCTTTAGATAAGATGCAGTATTTACGTGCATCGGTCTTGAGTTGAAGAAATTGATTTCGAGTTAAAAATAGTTACAAAAAGATTTATACATTTATCTTTTATTTCATACGTCTTGTTTGCTTTATGGTTAATCCGGAACTGCTGCGAGTATCCTATTATGTAGCTATCTTGGTTTTAGACTTCCGCCTATCTTGGTTTTAGACTTCCGCCTATCTTGGTTTTAGACTTCCGCCTATCTTGGTTTTAGACTTCCGCCTATCTTGGTTATAGCGTTATTTCACTAGTTTCTAAGTGAATGTCAACGCCAAACCACAAACACCTTTAAAAAGATGGCACTTTTATAGAATTTAATAGACTGCCAGAGTACCCCTACCTCAAAAAAATTGCAACATTATGTTTTATGTTAGGCTGGGTCTAGTTTGTAACATACAAACAGTTCGACAAGATCTGAGTATGGGAAAGTTTCAAATTTCGAATATTACTTTTTGGGTTTACAAGTCATTTTCCATTTACATGTGAAGCACTAACTCGGTCAGTTTTCATGATAAATCAAATCTTGGATTTTTACTTGTTTTCGGGGTCAATCTTTCACGTGAGCAGGGTTACCAATGATGCCAAATAAACCCTTATACTATATCTAGGGGTACCGGACCCCTAAACCACTCATTATATCCACATTGGTACCCGTACCCCTAAAACAGGAATATGGGTGATTATTTTTATGTGTACTAGTGGTGAATTGTTACTTTCTTCAATTAATCAGGCCCCTTACCTCCATATATAAATGAAATTGTTTTATAGGGTATAGGATTGCGGAGAAAACAACTGAAACACCCAAAGAGACCACGTTTACCCCATCAAAAACTGCCCTCACAAACAATTCACTAGCTCTATATACTAATACACATATATTCCCGCATATTTTCAGGGGCAAACATGAGTTCAGTCGCCAGTAGATAAACTTGTCTTTTATACGAACGAGATTTTGACTGTGATGAGACCCTGGTACTTCGAGAAAAGGATGCTGAAGGTGTTAACCGTGCAAGTATCGAAAGAGGTGTCAAAGTCATTGATGAAGCCGGACCTAGTGTTCACATAAGTAAAAACGATGATTCTGCTCGGCCAGTAAAAAAGGGGCGCTCGTGTTTCTCTGGGACGATATGACAGTAAAATGCATTGCTTTTTTCTGTGGATATGTTACTACAAAAAAAGACTATAAACGAAAAAGTCAGGGAAAGATTTTCTATGTGAAGACATGCATTTGCTCAAACTCTCCTGGTGCATTGCAAAACAAGAGGGGATGAGTTGGCCACTGCTGTTCAAGGTCAGATCGAATATTTTGGTGGGGATCTTCATGCTGCAGACTGTGTGTATCATCAGTTATGTAACGTCAACTTCCATACAATGCGAAGCATTCCAACTCGAATTGAGTCTTGGGGACTGCGTCACAGTGCCGTCTTTGCTTGCCTGCCAATATTCGCAGCCACTCGTCATCCAAATTATCTGAAGTCGGCTCGTCTATATCTCCAGAAGATGTATGTCTTGAAAGATGACAACCCTGCAGTACATCAAAAGTTCCAGTTTGGGTTTCACGTAATCAGACGCAGTAGACAATACTGGGCTAGTCTTGGCTCCGATCTTGTCATCGAGCAAACACTTATGCGTTCACTCAAAAGCCATGGTGAGCTCACACGGGGTAGTGGGATGTCCGAGCACCAGAGAACAGTTTGGGCCATGTCGTCCACTATGTCATCCGCTTACAACGTTGCCATGAAATAACTTACCGCACGAAGTTACACGACAAGTGAACAACACAAAGAGTTGTCTGCCTCTCAGGTGAGAAGAGATGAGACAAATCTCGGGAAAGTTGCAGAGCAACTAGACAGCTTTAAGCCGTTTTCGGGCGATGAATCATTACGCAATATTATCCCAGGGATTACTGCTAACGAGGATGTCAATGTCAGGATCTTTTCAAAATCGGAAAAGCCATTGTACAGAAGATGGATGGACAATCAGTTTCTCCTACTCTTACAAGCTGAGTTTGAAAACAAAGACTTTAGCATCAAGCAAGAATGTCAAAGTTTCTGCAGATCGTAGAATTGACCAAGTACTTTTCTTCCAGAGGTTTCTCGTGGTCTAAAAGATGGGCGATCTAAGGCTGGATGATCTCATGTCCTATGAAGTCTGTCTCTACCCGATGTCTTTGTTTGAAGGAAAGAGCATCTTACGTCAAGCGGACAAACCGCAGCTGGCAGCAGCTGGCAGAAATTATGTTGAAACAAAATTTGACAGTGCTGTTACACAAACCGTTCCAGTCACAGAGCACAATGTACTAGACGGGGGATCTCTTCTTCACCGTCTGAAATGGAAGGCGCAGAGTACCTACAGCTCGATTGCAAATGATTATGCCTCATTTACTGTTGAATCCTATGGGACAGCAACTGTCGTTTTTGATGGTTATGAAGTTGGACCAAGTATAAAGGACTGTACTCATCAGCGGCGAAGTTGAAAGCTGAATGCAAGAAAGGTGAACATTACCGAGGTAACAAAATGTGCTGGAAAAAAGGAGGACTCGTCAAATGTGGCAAACAAGCAGGCGCTGATCAAGACGATCATGGAACGAATGCGGCAGAAATGCTGTGACGTTATTCAAACGGAAGATGTCGATGTTGAGATTGCAAAGACAGCCATCAATATGTCTGCTTTCAAATCAACCACCCTCATTGGAGAAGACACGAACCTTCTCTTTCTGTTCCGTGCATATGTTTCTAAATGTACTGCATTTTATTTTTGCTCTGACAAGGCGAAATACTACATCTACAATATCAAGTTTCTCAAGCAGGTGCTTGGCGAAGCAGTTTGTAATGATCTGTTGTTCTTGCACACCTTTACGGGATGCGATTCGGTGTCCAAGGTATTCGGAATAGGAAAGACGTTGGGGTCAAGAGAGAAAAGACAATGGCAGACTGTTCAAAAGCATTTCCTATACCAAAGCAAAGCCAAAATGTTGTACGGCAATGTTCGATGCGCATAGAGAAAAACTCCCTGGCATCTATTAGATACAATATGCTCTGCAAGAAACTTGTAAGACGTTCGTCACGCTAGAACGACTCCAACCAACGCCCTCTGCCTGTAAATTTCATTCTTTGCGGACTTACCAGATTATGGAGTGGATGGGATGTAGTGATGAAATGGTGCCATCTGAGTGGGGGTGGAAAGTGGAAGGGAGCAAACTTGTTCCTGTGATGACGGACAAAAGCCCCGATCCAGATGCACTGATTTAGATACTTCATTGCAACTATTGAGAAGGATGCAATAACCTAAGGTGTACCTGCAGGAGGCATGGACTAGAATGTATAAGTGCATGTGGACATTACCAAGACGGAAATTGTGACAATATGAAAAATGATCCAGTGGAAGATGATGAGGAGGAGTTAAAAGTTTTGAAAAAGTAATGTGATGTAAGTGAATCAGGGTGGATACAACAAGGGTAATGGGTGTAGGGGTATCAATTGATATTGTATAAGGATTTATTTAACCCTTTCATGTGAAAGATTGACCCTGAAAACTTGGGTAAACATCCAAGATGTATTGATTTATCATGAAAACTGACCGAGTTAGTGCTTCACATGTAAATGGAAAATTACTTGTAAACCAAAAAAAGTCATATTCGACCACCAAAAAACAAAATATTGCGAGTTTTTGGGGTCAATCAGTCAATTGACCCGTCTATAAATCTGTTTTTTGTTGTTGTTGTTGTAACCCTTCCCTTAAACTAAACATAACCTAACCGGCAAAAATCTGTTTGGTTCGGTTCAAATTTGGTAGAAGCAGCAACACGATTGCATGCTACTTAAATAGTAGAAATTAAAAAAAAAAAAAAACATTGAAATTTGTTTTACAAAAAACATTGAAATTTGTTTTACAAAAAACATTGAAATTTGTTTTACAATAACTTAGATCGAGTATTGCGTTGTCTCTTTTTTTTTTCCCTCTGTCGGTATCGTATTGTTTCTTGTTACCTCAATTTCGTGTCGTTAACTTTTTCGTCGCTTCTCCGAATCTTCTCATTTTCAGCTTCACTCCGTCGTATTCCTTTGCGTTCCGTGTTATCTCTGGTTCGAACCCGTATAACTTCGTTGATTTATAGTAAGAAGAATTAAGACAGTTTGTAAATGGAGGTTTATTGAGAGAAAAAACTGAAATGCTAAAAGTACAATTTACAATTAATTATGTAGAAAAGACACAGTAATATTAACCTAGGTAACGATAGATAGATAGACTGACAGGCAGACAGCTAACGCCTATGGGCGCGTGCGATTCATAACATTTCTGTTAAGACATTTTTTAACGACCGGTCTGATTCAAAATCTAACCGTTCCTTCTTGCTTTCGTCTCACGTGACTTCACATCCGTGGACCCTCGTTTTGAGTCATGCCATTTCTTTACCCTACCTGTCAGATCACTCCAGAATACACCCTGTGAACTTTATTGTTTCACGCACAGACAATGTCATTGTGGCCGTACTTATTCACGTGTGCTAAAATCTATACTAGCAAATCTACGCATCCATTATCCAACACGAGTACGAATTCGGAGTCGGAACTGCTTACGTCACGATACGTCACGCCTGCAAATCTCTGGATGCCTATACCTAAATAACACCCGAATGTGATTCTGCTTTTTATTAAATTCAACAGAAAAGAAAACCCCTTCCACATTTAACTAATACATTGTTAAATATAATTTATACTTTAGAAAAATACTTTGACTTAATAACAAATACTAAAAGATTTATGCGATTTCTTTTTCAACATTTCATAAGACGCGTCCCATCGATGATTAAAAAATATTTAAAATGATATAAAAATACTAACAATAACGATGATATAATAGTACTTAGGTAAACATGGAGTTTTCCGACGTGATAATCTTATCGGAAAGACGATATGCAGTAGGTAAAAATTGTATTTTTTTTAGATTGTCACACGCTAAATGTATTGGCTTAAAAAATCAATTTAGTATTATGTATGAAACAGGAAAATAAAAACACTTTTTAAATTAGTCAATTGACAGACATACTGGCATCTTTCCGATATAATCGATCTATAAAAGCAGTCGATATAAAAATTAGAACGTAGAATGTCAGACGAAAAGTGAAATAGTAAAAGGAGTCAAGGTAAGTTATTTTTGAATTGTTTCGAAAACAATTGTTATGAAACAAATATTTTTTATAAATATTTTAATTGTTTTAAATTATTTTTATAACTCGCTAAAATACTTTACTTTTCGTCTGACATATTCTACGTTCCAATTTTTATATCGACCAGTTTTACAGACAGGTCGTATTGAAAATATGCTAATATCTGCTAATTTACTAATTTAAAGTGTGTTTCCTATTTCATACGTAATGCTAAATTAATTTAAACGCTAATACGTTCAGCATGTCATAATCTTTTTTTTAACTAGTTTTTGAACTACTGCATATCACATTTCCGATAAAATTATCACACGGGGAAACTTCATGTTTACCCTAACTTATACTAACAGAAATTGTGTTATTTTTGTGCGATGACGAGAGTTCACTTATGCAAATGAGCATTATTTTGATGGCCGAATTCTCGTTGACATAAAGAGAAGGCACTTTCCTCCCGGTAAGTCTCGACTTAATTCTCGGTAACATACCAGTCCATGATTCGATCTCGACAATCAGTCCGGCAGAGACTGTGCCATTTCAATGGCCTTTTATCTGTCGGGCTGAGGTATTGGGCCTGGGTAGTCTTAAGAGGCCTACCCTCCCAGCCCTTATCTTCCCTCTTTGGGGTGTAGTTTATTGATAACTGCTTGATGCGCCCTGGCCGGTGACTGCCGACGGGGCTGCCTAGGCAATTTTAAGAGACCAGGGTGCACCTTGTGCCACATCTTTCTACGGTAGGATGAATTAAATATTGAGAGTAAAGTTGACGTGACTAGTTGGGACCACGTCGAGAGGAAGCGTTAGTTGGCGTCGTTTATGTCGGGTTATTTCGTTGAAGAGATTCGTGTTTTGGAGAATTGTTAACACAATTCGAGAGTCAGACTTTATTTTTATTTTTTGTGTACGCGTTTTCAACATTCACTACTACAAAAAGTCGGTTTTGCTTTGTTTAAATTCTGTAGAAGCCAGCACCTAATTTTTTTTCTTGATACAGCTTTCGCCATCTTGAATACTAAGCTTAAATTTCTTATATATTTTTGCTCATTAATTGACGAAGACCTACATTGCCCCTTTCTTTCCCCTGGCACAACTATTTTTCGCAAACAGTTGACTTTCTAAAACTTCAGCAAGATATTTGATTCTAAACTTTGTTTAATTGGAAAAAAAACCCATTGTGACGTTGTATTCACTAAAATGCGCGCCTTGACGGGGGTCTAAAATTCGAAGACTGCAACCCCATGCGGAGGAGTAAGAGTCTTACTTTGGCTAAATGGGGAGAGGGGTGTCAGAGAGGCTCGATCTGATCAATCAGCTGTTTACGTATCTGTTCATCCCTAACTGTAATATTCTCGTCAAAATATCAAAACCTTATTTCTCCTTATTTATTATTATTTTTCTCTACAAATAGATATTGAGGGTCGGTCACGTTGAAAACAAAGATTATCAATGGCAAAGAGTAATGTTTCCAAAGAAGTAATATTTTTCTGAGAGTGATGCTGCTCTCTCTCAGAGTTCCCTTCTAAGAGTAATGTTTCCGCTTTCACTGTAAAATTTCCTCCTGAAAGCAATGTATTCTGGGAATATAAATAGTTGCCCTACCTATGGAATTATATTTGACAACTTTATTTCAAACAGAAAACTGGTGGTGTCGATCTGTGTCTTGAGAGATTGTCGGGGTATTTCCCAGCTTTGGTCTGGTTGTCTACATAGATCAATGTCTGCTAGGCATATAAATAATTATAACTACAGGTTCACAAAGGTAAGTAATCCGTTGCTGAATTAGTTTTCCTAATTTTGCGTTTAGAAATGTAAAGGTACATAACTCTAGTATACCGAGCCAACAAAGGAGTTAACTTGGATGAAAACATTGCGTTTATTAAGAACGGTCAATCTTCTTCTTTCGTGTGAATCAGATGATTCTTGTGTTGGCATTAGTTTCCCCGATGTTTTTCTAGTTAAAAATCTTTCTGGGAAGGACCACGAGAAGATTGCCAACATCTCTAAGTGAAAGTGGTACTGTGGAACCGATTGGTCTTCAGTCCGTGTCGTTATCCACTTAACCACCTCCCAGAACGGTCAATAATGTGTAGAAATAAAGTTCACTCTGCGGTGCCAAAATTAAAATGCTTAAACTCGTTTCTGCGCATATAGCCCGACGCATGCACTCGCCTGAATTAATAAAAACAAATAACATGTTAAGCCAATCAGATACATTTCTCTGAATTTATGAAATTTTCTGTTTTGATGCACCCCGAGTAAATAAAGACAGATTTTTTTCCTTCAACAAACATGTTGAACCTAAATCCACGACAGAGCTAACATCGACATTCTTCCCCCCCCCCCCAATCGCCCCTCTGTCAGGCTTTGGGAAAGCTGAGATGCATTTCTCAACTCACGCACACACAGTCATAAGCATACACACTGACACTAACGTACACACGTACATAATGCAGTAACTCTTTCATCCTATCGTCTGCTAATTGAAAAAAATGTATAAACTTAACCACTGTAATACTCTAACATTTCTCAATGAACTTTCTACAATGAAAACAAATGAACTCTTATTAATAACTTTCAATCAAATGAACATTTTATAATTGAGTGGAAAGTTTTCATTACTATTTTTCAGACACGTGGATAATTCACAGCTCTTAAATTATCGACTCAGACTTCCTCGATATCTTAAATAATGAATCACCCTTGTTCTGCAAAGACTCTCAAAATATGAACAAACATTTGATCTTTCCTATCTATATAAGCTTCCATTTTAAACATATATAAATTATGTCTTTGAGCTTATGCTTTTGAATTTATTATTGTTTATCATATAAAATTTCTCTTGCTCTCTCATATTTGAGTATCACCTAAAACTGTTTTATTAAAAATGTCCCCCCCCCCCCAATCTTCTCTCCAAACTGCACGTGTCAGAAAAAAACAATACTGTTAAAAACCTATGATGGACAAAAAGATTTACTTTAATAGTTCGTTTAAGACAAAATAAAGACTGCACTTGTAGATTAAACATACAAGTAAATACATTGTTCCCAAACAGTAACGGAAATTGAAATAAATTAACATAAACTAGACCCGAAACTTAATTGAATTCTTAAAAAATAGCTGATTTATCTACATATTAATACGATAGCGTGTGTGTTCGTGTGTCACGTTGCGTCAAAAGTTCTGCTAGATTTGGAAAAGCATTCAAGTCACCTAATTTTCGTAATATTTTCAAGTATTTTCCTTAGTTAGTGACGTCGGTTTTTGACGTCGAAGGGGAGGGGTAGGAATGGGGCGACCGGAAAGACACATATTAATTCGATAGCGTGTGTGTTGTTTTGTGTGTCACGCTTACATAAAAAGCAACGACCTTCCGAATCTTTGTATGCTACTCATGAATTGGAGCCAAATTTAATTTAATCTAAAGCATTTACAAAGTAAGGTTTAGTCGTCGAAATATTATCTTCACTAGAAATAGTGTTTATAAAGAAGTTTTGTAAATTGTATTGTTCATTTTAAAAAAATAAATATACAAGTCAAATCTTATCCTATTTTATTTAAACATGTATAGATTAGGAACAAGATAATTAGTATTGAAAACATCATTTCGTGTAATTTACACGGGTGCCGCTAGTCAACATTAGGGCACTAAGTAACTTTTATTGAAATATATAACTACAAAACTATAGCTTGAATCCTAAAATCGTGAATGCCAAGACATTCTCCAAATTAACAGAAGAGTAACAAAATACACTTACACATAATTTACGTATTCTATTTCTTTTACAATTATTTCATAGTCGATTAAACTAAATAAAACTCTTATTAGCACCGATTTTTCTTTAACCCACGTTTAAATATATATATTTTGTTTAGCGTTTACAAGTTGTTTGTATTGCATTCTTTCTTCGCTTAGTTTTATTTCGAGTAAACAATGACATTTTTCTATCTTATGTTACAAATATTTTTTATGTACGTAATGAATTCTAGACTTGAGCAAAAGATTTTTTTTCTTAAATCATGACCTTCCTCCTTAAAATGTGTTTCTCTCTTATAAAAAATAGTTCTACGTTGACAGAACACGAGTCCAAAATATCAGCAGCAACCGCCACCGAGACCTTTTCTGCTTTAGGTAGCTTACAGCGTCACAATTTCCTCTTTAATCGTTAGCTCGCCATAGTTAGAGGTTTTGGGTTCGAACCTCAAACGGAGCATAAGTATTTTTAAGCTGATTACTTTTCAATATGCACTGAAACATTTCAAATTGCAATATTAAGAACAGTGTATAATTTTAGTTTTTTCTACGGGAACTAAATAGGTAAATGATCTCACAATTTTAAAAATAAATTTATTATTACTTCAAATTGCAATTTTTATTTTTTAACTTTACAATTAAGGCTGCAATTTTCAACATCACCAGGGAACCGTTTGATCTGCTTAACAACCGAAACTCAAAATGCTTTCCAAATTTCAATCTTTGGTAGACGTTCTGGGAGATCGTAACGGGATTAAGTTGAAGTGCCACGTATTCTAAAACACGATGTGACTATTGATCTATTTTGGATTAGTTTTCTCTAATCCCTTCTACCCGACACGATGTCTCTTTTCGTACGTATGTATGTAAACAAAAAAAAAGATTGGCATCCCTTGCTATTCCAGAAGAAAGTGAATCCATAGTATCTGATCGTTGGCAGTGGAGGGCGTTGAACGTTTTGAAGCAGCCACGGTTGACCGTACAAAATTAGAGCAATCAATTGTGGATCTGTGAGGTGTGTGACCGGACTCATATTCACATGAAGTCACATGGAAGCATTTCATCTACAAGCGTTTCTTTTCCAAAACAGTCGCAGCTTGTCATGCTATCGATACCCTAAAGCCGGGGCGGGCAACCTTTTTAGAGTCAGGGCCTGATGAGACTTTTGGAAGGAGATCGTGGGCCGGAGTGAAAAACGAAATCTCAGAATTACTATATTTTGTTTACATGAATAAATTGTACAAAAATTGCAAAAATCTGATATTTTTTCTCAAGAGACTTCTGTATGTGACGTTATAAAAGGCGCCGACGAAGAGCCATTTTGGAATCATAAAAAGTAATGACGGGGAAAGTAGCAAGTTGATCCAGCATTCGTTTTGACACACTTCACATAATTTCTATGTTTCATGCCCTTTCCTCGGATCTCGTTTCCTCTTTGCCTCTCTTTATCTTTTTTTCTATTTTTATCTCAGGCTAAGGATTTGAAATTAATAGTTAAAGAATAATGAAATATACATGCATCATCGTTCGCTGATATTTATACATTTTTATCCCACTGTAAATCTTAATTGAAACCTACTTTTACGTCTATGTCACAAAATGATATGAGTTTTACTGGGAGGTCCGCGGGCCGGATTGCAATAATAAAGCATAGCAGGGTGGCGGGCCGGACGCTAAGCCTTCGCGGGCCGGATGTGACCCGCGGGCCGAATGTTGCCTGACCCTGCCCTAAAGTGTGCCGATCAGCTGGTGACCTTAAATGGCACATGAGGGTGCACAATGATACAATTTTTACGCCATCTGGTTTGATCCAAGCCAATGATCGACACGCATGCCAGATCTGCTTAAGGATATGTAATTCGTTGGGAAAACTGAAGAGCCATCGGCGAACCCATAGACGGGCATTTAATGAAGGAGCGACACTCGTCTAACAAGACGTTGTAGTCATGTATGTATAAAACTAACCAAATTAGGGGCCTATTAAGCTAGTGAGTCACAGCATAAGTAAAAAGATATCGTTCTCGGATTCTTACTAGCACTCATGCGAGAGAATTATACTAACAACATACAAGATATTGGCATCCTTTATCTCGGACGGAGTACATCTTCAAGAAGGCCGATTTGTCACCGGGCTTTTGACATGTGAAACTGGGCGATGCTTCAGTGAACTCACAACATTCTAAGGCTGTTTTGGAACGTTTTCGTTGGCGCTGGACTGTCATTTCCGGTTGTGTTTAGCAGGAATCATAACTTGCATGACGGGCGTTTTGCGGCATTACTGGAAAGATATCTCGTGTTCGGGGTTCAGCTCAACCTTGAAATTCAAAATTTTTGAATACAATAATCTTCGTGGTATACCGCATCACTAAAGAAGGCATTGTAGTCAATTCAATTAAAGTCGTAAGCGTCAGAGATGCGGCAGTTCTGCAGACCTTGGGAATCCTCTGGATTTCTGATCATGACCATTTTATGTGGGAAGCTTATCCCAAACATGACTGAAAAACATTGTCAAGTACCGACCAATATTTTACCAAGGATGCCTCATTGACGTGGTCGGATCTTCTTCAGCATCGTGAAAGATGTTATGATAAGCTTGCCTATTCTTGTGTACCAGAATTTCCAAATACCTCATGCGAAAGTGTAGAACTTCCAGAGAAGATCCATTTATAAGGTTACTGAATTTCTACACGAACCCAACACACTCTTTAACAGATGAAAAAGGTCGACAGTTTCAACGGCAAAATTAAAACTAAAATCCCACTTTCCATACTCTACTGAAAAAAATATGGAAGAAATAATGCTGAGAGACTTGGCACAGACAAAGAACTAAAAGTCCTCGTAATAGGCGACAATATCTGTTTCCAGCTTAAATGGACGAATGGAGGGAGGCGACAGTCAGTGAACGATTCACTGACAAGTCACGAGAATTGTGGAGGGAGTAGATATCTCCGAAACAGACGTGTTTTGTGTCAAACCTCTAGATCAACACTCCTCGATAGAACAGCGACAATTCGCACCAAAGACAAGCACGCGTGGAAGGTCATATAATACTTAAAGAAATTTCCAATAAAATCTAAAAAGCACTTGAAAAAGACGGACAGGCGGACAATAGGTCAGAGTAAAAACGCTGTCCAAGAAATGTAATATCCATAAATGATATACAATTCATACAAATATTAATTGAAAATTATTTAGATTTCGTTTTAAAAACAAGAGTGAATAGTAATTAGTTCAGTGTCCATGGGCGTTTTAGACGAAGAGTTGGTTTATCTGTAAGTTGAGCAGACATGTTTATTTTTACTGTTGTCGTGTGAGATTGCGTATGGCAATGTGTAAGTTCAGTAAATAATGCGGTGTTGTACGTTTATCTTTTGCTTAGTCCGTATGTGTGGACTTGTGAGTTTATTCATGTCTATAGTGGCGTCTGTCGAGATGCTTGTGGCATAGCGGACAAAGCTAGAATTTGTTTAGTCCGCAAGGAGTTTAGTTAACGCCCTGGTTTGAGTGGCAAGGTTTTGTGTAGCAGGTTGCGTCTCACTACTGACTGTGCTTGGGTTCTCGCTTATGTAGCCAATACCTAACGGGTGCTCGGCTCCCATAGCAGCTTTCCGATTGGTGACTGAAATCGGACTTTAACCGATCAGAATTAAGTATTTTACATAAATGGTTTTGCTGCTCCTATAACTCTCAGGGTTTATTATACAGCAGCCAGTCCGCTACATAAATGAATAGAGAACTATATTTCTTCCGCTCTTCTCAAAAAGTTTCCTCTTCCCACCATATGTTAGACTGTCTATCAAAACACGGAAAATGGATAAATTAATGCCATTCTAAAGGGGGGAAATGTTACGTGTATGACTAATCCCTGGAATATTTGGGTAAATCGCATACTAAAGCGGGAGACTTAATGATGACTGTACCATAGTTATTGGAGCTAGCACCGTTATCACGTTCATATGCCTTGATCAAAACATAGGGTAATAATAGACGAAAACTTACTAGGATGAAAACGTCAGATGTTTTGCGTGTCAGGTAACCATTTCTAGAGAAAACTAGTGCTCATAATTGAATGCTTATAGTTAGAACTAATTTTAATGCGAGGGCAACAGGTTTCAATGTGTAGAGGCCAACCGATCTTTTCAAAGACAGATTAAACGCAGACGGAAGATTTTTTTTACAGCTGAGAAAACGTTAGTTCTGGTCATTCTTGTCAGTGTTACGGTGTTGCAGGTGCTCCTTCTAAAGTTATGACCACAATAGTGACCGAATTATGGGTACAGGAGACTTGCATACATTTTTTGTTCTCAAATTACAGTAGATGCTCGTATTTCGAATATAATTCGTTCTGAAAAGTTGTTCGAAACTGAATCATATTTGCCCATTAAAAATAATATAAAGAATTTAATTCGTTAATTCTTATATATAGACTATTTAAGGTATTTAATGGGTTAATATGCAAAATTATGATTCATCAGTTAAATTATTGTTTTCAAAAATATAAAACCTTATTTCGAAAAAAATATTCTCTGAACTTTTTAATGCTATAATCTATAATATAAAACCTTATTTCAAAAGAAAAAAAATTCTCTGAAGCTTCAAATGCTATAATGTATAATATAAAACCTTATTTCGAAAGAAAAAAATTCTCTGAACTTTTTAATGCTATAATGTATAATATAAAACCTTATTTCGAAAAAAAAATTATCTGAACTTTTTAATGCTATAATGTATCATATGAAACCTAATTTCGAAAAAAAATATTCTCTGAACTGTTCAATGCTATAATGTATAATATGAAACCTAATTTCGAAAATAAAAATATTCTCTGAACTTTTTAATGCTATAATCTATAATATAAAACCTTATTTCAAAAGAAAAAAATTCTCTGAAGCTTCCAATGCTATAATGTATAATATAAAACCTTATTTCGAAAGAAAAAAAATCTCTGAACTTTTTAATGCTATAATGTATAATATAAAACCTTATTTTGAAAAAAAAAATTCTCTGAACTTTTCAATGCTATAATGTATCATATGAAACCTAATTTCGAAAATAAAAATATTCTCTGAACTTTTTAATGCTATAATATATAATATAAAACCTTATTTCAAAAGAAACAAATTCTCTGAACTTTTCAATGCTATGATGTATAATATAAAACCTTATTTCGAAAAAATAAATTCTCTGGACTTTTCAATGCTATAATGTATAATATAAAACTTTATTTCGAAAAAAATATTCTCTGAACTTTTTATGCTATAATGTATAATATAAAACCTTATTTCGAAAACAAAAATATTCTCTGAACTTTTTAATGCTATAATGTATAATATAAAACCTAATTTTGAAAAAAAAATATTCTCTAAACTTTTTATGAATTAAGACTTGGTAGTGTATATTTTGGTTTAGTGTATATTTTGACCATTTTTACTACACATTTTATAGTATTCTTTTAATTTAGCAGTCATTAAAAAATATAGTACCAAAAAGATACAAAGTGACAAACCTGCACAGAATTGTAAACGCTTCATCAGACGATATGCTTCGGTTGCCGTCGGCGTGATTCGGGAATCGAAATTTTGTTAGAAAACAGACATTTTCAGCTTTCATTTTTTGTTCGAAATCCGAATTGTTCCAGTTCAGAGTTGTAATCAAAATCATAGTTTATATAAAATGAGTAACCGATTAAATAAAAAGAATTTCTGTAAACGATTTCCTTGACTTTTAATTATACGAAATTTTATTTTCATAATAAAATTGAATGTGATTTAAAATTTCGCTACTCCACTTTTCGAGATTTTTTTTCCATTGCAATTTTATTATTCCGGTCTTGACAATACTAAAACATCATTTACTTTTAGTTAGAGATGAATAATCGGCCCATTTTTGGAAGTCTTATCCGAATTCTAGAGAAAATGGTTAAATTACAAAACACTTTCTACATGCATTTTTTAACAAATGTAACACTTTATTTCTGTATTACCAGACAAGGTTCACAAAGTGCTTTCAGCGGTTCACAACCTTATTTTTCATGTGGACACCATACACTTAAATTCTTAAAAGATACTTTCAAACGAACTTTTTCCATTTTTAATACCGTTCTAGCGGTTACGTTCTATATATAATGGTTTTAAATCGTTCAAATAACATCGAACGGACGCTTCGATAACACCAAGATGGACCATACTAATTAGAACAAAAATAATGATAAAACTTTTTACTTTTTTGTTGTGAAAGACTCGTTCTCTGAAGATAGATATGTTATCCGAAATTTATAAGATAAAATTGAAGAAAAAAAATTCAATGATTTTTTTTTTAAATAAAAAAATAATTGCATCTAAAATGTGGTTTCCAAAAGCATTTTGCCTGTTTTTGTTTTCATGTGTTATATATATATATATATATATATATATATATATATATATATATATATATATATATATATATATATATATATATACATATATATAAACACGAAGTTTTTGTAATAGCTCGACAGTGCACAACTAGAGCTGTAATAAAATATTTTAATATTATGTAAACCTCAGCAAATAGAGGAAACAAATTTTCAAATTCATTAAAGAAGGCAGTTTTTTAATTTGCAGACAATTGTTTCAGTCTACCTCAATCACATATCTCATAGTATACATAATGTTCGAAATGCATAAAGCATTTCTTGAAGAAGAATCTTCAGTGCTCATAAAAAAGTTAACCCTCCTGGCTGGCAAAAACTGAAGTGCATTCATTTATTTTTTAAATATTTTTTGTTTCTCCATATATTATTTCTATATAATATTTTGTTTTTCATATTCGTTTGATACTATTATTCAATGGGGGGGGGGTTGCATCCGAACATACGAGTATTGATATCTTCGTACCATGTGCGTTATCCATCCAGCGTTATTGTTTTAATCGTTAGCCACCAATGAAGATTTCTGCTCAAAATTCGCCCAAAGAAATGTTAGTTTTTTACTAACCGTAATTATTTTAAATATTACTAATACATTATTAACACATGAACAATGCGTTCATGAACATAAGATACATTTACAGCGGGTTAAAATGTTAGGCTATAAAAATCATAAAACCTGATAAGAAATGAAGAGTTGGAATGCAAAACGCGATAAGCGCCTTTGTAAAAATCACGAAACTGTCCCTACAAAAAGTTTTGCATTTCAACACACGATGACACCCAAAAACTATGTTTTACATAATATGCTACTGAAATAATTTCTTTTTGATTTCAATTGAAATCAGATTTCATTCGAAGTCTAGATTTAATATATTCGTGTGTTTATTGTATATAAGGTGTCAATTTAAATGAATTGGAATTATCGCGTTTTGCGTTCCAACTCTTCAAATACTTGCCTATATGAGCTCAGAAATAGCGAGGATTGAGTGTGACATACGCTGTGATCGTACGTCTGGCAGTCTGGCTATACAATACAGATTTCCATATGAACTTCTTACTACTTACCATAGACCTTCCCCACCCCCAAAGTAAAATTATTTTTTAGTAGGCTCCCTAAAAGCTTCTGGGGGTTCATTTGTAATTAAGGTTCGTATGTAAAACTGTAACATGGCTAGCTCCATTTCTTTCCTGGTACCACCTGGAAACGTATTTTATTCTGAGGTTGACTTACAATTGAAATAAAAGACAAAAGTAACGTTCATCTCTTACTTTATTTGATGTTACCATGTTTTCCGCGCTGCTATTTCATATACTGAGAGGGGCTCCGAGCCGTCACCCTTATCGTAAGCCAACGCTGAAGACACTTCTTCGCTGTATTGTCACAAAATTCGCTGTGGCGTTTCCCATTTTCTAGCTATTCAATTGTTTTGTTTTTTGTATCCATTTATTGTTTGTTTTTTATCATACCTAAACTAACCCAGAACTCACTCGTTTATTTTTTAAATCTCACAATATTGTATTCGCATTCCATCAACGCATTCTTGACTAAATTCCCAAACTTTGGCTAAAACTTTTCCACATAATTAGTATCAGCACTACCGATCTCGTTATAAAACTTCACTGTATGAACGTATGTGTAATAAGCGACTGAATGATGTGTCTGTTCGCGCATGCAGTGGCGGTAAATTTAACACAGTGTAAATACTAATATAATTAGGCCTTTTGGCTAAGATCACAGTGTAGTATCTGTTCCGATGGATATTACACTATATAGACCGGTGTCGTCTTGGCCTTCGGGTCTTCATTCCGCCGGTTTGTGGGTTTGTCCTGTGCAGTTCTAGGAGGTCCACCCTCCCAGGCTTTGCCGTGGAGTAAGTTTATCGCTTACTGCGTGAAGTGCCCCTACTGGGGAATGCCGACGGGCTGCCCAGGCATATTTTGTAGGCCAGAGTGCTCACCTTCTCGGGCGCTGGCTTTTCAAATCCCACTTTCCCGACCTTGTGTCACATCTTACCGCTGTGGGAGGAAGATAAATAACATCACTATAGTTTACTCGGGTTTTTTAAATTAAACAGTTGGAATTTTTTACAGTTCCTGAAAACAATTATACATGCAAGCTAAACACAAGTTTCTTTTATTACATTTATTCTCGTAAAAAAAACGAAATCTATTATTACTTATGGTGCATTCAGTTCGTTCGGCAAAGTTTGTCAATGTTCGCCAGTCTCTGAAGTGTTCGGTGTAACTCGTCTTGATGAAGTAATTATTTTCTTGGATGGCCATTAGGAAACTGTACTGTATTTACATAAAAAGATAGTTTCCCTTATAGTTCTGTCACCACATAAACTCATAAATAGCTATCCACCATTCCGCGATGCTTTCCACAGTGGCGTTTATTCTGCATTTTGTAGAGCCCAAGCTATGGCATATCTAGATAGGGCTCCTAAAACTTTGTCAAGAGTACGTGTCTGCACACTGCGCATGACACACACACACACATAAATATATATATATATATATATATATATATATAACAATATTTTTAATAAATATTAATTATTTTTTACCTACAGACACTAGTGTTTCTTGCTTTCGCAGCTATCAGTGTAAGATTGATGATAATTACTGCTGGTCGAAGTATTCAATCCTGATCACTAACTCTAAACTGTTTTTGTCCATAAGTGGTGGGCTCTTCTACCAGACGCCAAAGTTGTTGGCTTAACAAAAAAAGGAAAATAGGGAATCCATTTACGTAATAACTTAGCGAACTTTTTCTTTCTTTAACATTCAATAGAGGAGTCAATCCCAGTCGCAACAATGGTAACCCTTTTTAAATTATGTCTCGGTCTGCAGAATCGGTTTCTTTCGCTATTCGATTTGCTTGTGAATCATCTACGACCATTCTCTCTCCGGCGTCGTTTGTCTGCAGCGACCTTTTGCCCTTTCTATTGCCTAAACAAGCGGAAACGCATTTGGAAAATGATGGCTGAATTGTCAAGACAATCAGAGGACCATGCAAAAAAAAAAGCCGAATTGCCCACTCTGACACAAGAGTTTCATTTCCGTTCAGATGACTTGGTCAAACTCCTAATGAAAACTCTGATTGCTTTCTGCTAAAATGAGTATTCTTTTTTCTTTGTTTTTTTTTTTTTATTAAAGAAAATGTTTTTAAAAAATGGAAGTCGTTAAAATTATCTCCAAAACTTTTTTTTTTTTTCTTCTCTTTGTCTGTTGGAAGCGTTTTGTTTGCAACAGGAAGATTATTTGTTTGACACCCGTTGACCTCCTTTTGTTTGACCAATCGTCATGTAGAGACTGGTCTTTCCTGCCGAAGGTTTTCACTCGACAAATCTTTAACAACGGTTTAAGGAACACCGATTAAAAGATGGGGAGGGGGAAAGAAAAAGCAAGGAAACTATCTGTGAGCGAAATGCTTTGTGAAACATTTTTACACAACGGATTCTTTTCTTTTTTTTTTTTTTTTTTTTCAAATCCTGTTTTTTGTATGTTCTTTTTTTTTCTTTTTTTTTTTAATAAAAAAATAATTTGCTCCCAAACCTAACACGTTAAAATGTTCTTTCAAGTGAAGCAAATTGCTCTGAATTGAATTCTTTAAACAGAGATCTTAAGAGTCGTCTTGATTTGATGTTTCGGAATTTTTTAGATGAGGATTGATAATTGGCATTATTTTGTTCATTCGGACTACTGCTCTCATCTTCGATGTTATTCTCACCACGTTCCGGTCGATGTAATTTACAACCTTCTTCAGGTGTATTTTGTCGAACTCGGGAATCTGTACGGAATTTCGAACGGAACCGAACCCGTTATTTACTCCTTGGAGGTAGATTGCTCTTGTTCTGTCAGCTATGACCGGGTTAAAGTCTTAAGTAATTCGTAATTGTGTTCTTAGTATCACCCGAACTGAGGATTGAACCTTCAACCTCCAGAAGACTGTTACTTAGAACTGATTATTACTTAGCAATTCATGTGTTACGTTACTCAGTTCTAAGTGAGTCTTCTGGAGGTTGAAAGTTCGAGCGGTACTAAGATGCGTCTATTTTAAACTCCGCGTTTATGAATTAAAATGTAGGTCTTTTCGTACTAATAGAGCAATGAGTTTTGCACTTTTGCAAGTCCTATCTAGCAATGCGTCGAGTAAAATGTTACGCTATACAAAATGAAGGGTAAACGCTACTGTAGACCGCATTGCGGAAATATAAGGAGAAACAATATTTTTGTGCAAATATTAAATTACGTAAATGGATCCCACCCTCTTGAGAAACTCATAATTTTTTGTTTCTTTGTCTTATTGGGTGGCGGGGGTCTTCCACAAATAGTCCAAAAATGTTATTTCAAACTGCAGTGTGACGTACCAACCCACTCGGACGCATCTAAAGAAATGAAACTCATCCAATCCGCCCTCGTGGATCTAGTGTCTGACCTGTTCACATTCAAACAACTTCTACATAAAAAATTCCCCCATGCTGAAACTAATTTTTATGCTAACTGAGTTCTGATTAAAAATAAAATCTATTTTCCCACTTGGTATTCGTAGTACGAACTCCCATCCCCGCCCCTAATATTCCCACCATCAAAAATAAAGACAATGCGAGTTGTCGAAAAAAATACTACATGTCATTAAGTATTTGCATAAAATGACCATTCCTTTATATTTCTGTCTCCACATAAACTGACAGCTGTCCACTATTCCGCAATCCGTTCCACCGTGGCGTTTATTTTGCATTTTGCACAGCCTAGCCGTACGCATCTCCAGACAGGACTAACAAAAGTAGGTTATGGTCATGAATTTGAATTTCTAAATAGGTTTTCCCCCATATTGTTTCAAACAACCCTTCCCTGATTATCGAGAGTATAGATATTCTGAACAGTTTTTTAAATCCCAAGTATATTCGGTATATCACTGAAACTAAATGTATTAGCCTGAGACTCTTCATTTGCTGATAATTTCCTGTTTTCTGTGTGTCTAGAGAACTTTTAGTTCTTTTTACAGTGTGATAAGCTTCGCTCTGGTTTTTATTTCTAAATACGAGTCACTAATTTTTTCTTACGCAATTGTGCGTTTTAGTTACTATTTTCAAAATTTAAAGTAAATACTTTTTCACTAGTATTTTCTGGATTGTGTTCAAAATTCCAAATTGAAACGGATACTGAGAAAAATTAACTTTTTTCTAATGAATGTAAATTATTTCATTTGAAAGCAAAGTTTCACTTTACTAAACTAATGTAAATGAAAGTTTGTCATAATCTCTATATTATATATAAAATTCAATGTTTATGTGTTCTCTATAGAAAGAAAGGTTAGAGAATCTCCATAAAATCTAAGTGTATTATGTAAAGACAAGGGAAGTGGTCCCTAATCTCTACGTTACCTTCTGTGTGTCAAATATCTACGCCCGCCTTCCACACCTAAGTGATCCATGTGTACAGAACCCCCTTAAAACTTCAAATACGTTTATCGGATTTTGATGAAATTTAAACCATATGTATAAGACACTAATTCAAAGAGGTTTCGAACATTTCGGCTTCTTGCAATGATATTAGGGGTGTTACAGGATGAAAGGGGTCAGTAAAAAAGAAAGTAATACGGTGTTATGAGCATGGTGAAAGAGGACATAGTAGTAATCCTCATTCAATCCCGAGCAACGTCGAGTGCCCCTGCTAGTTTACAAATAAACATAGATTTTATTTTTCCTTCAAGTATATGCGCACCTACCTACCTCGGGATAATAACAGGATAAATTGCAGACCCATATAACTTCCAAAATATTGATATTTTTATATAAAAAAAAATTATCGAATTCACTTTATCAGATATAAAAGATGTAATTAAGCAAATAAAACACTGCCTTGAACAGGTAATTAAAAAAAAGGGAAAGGGTAAAATATTTTTTTAAAACCTGAAATTTCGGAAATATTTAATACTTAACCTTACATATTCATCAAAATCAAAGGTATCTAAAATTTCATGAAGGACTTCCAGTCGCTCTTTATCCGATTTTGCATAAAACTAAATATAGCTTACATTACTCACCTTTACGTCTATCAGCTGTTTCAAAATTAATAATCGGTTAATTAGTTTGAGAGGTACCCCCCACACACATTATATATACTAGCAAATATATGCTCCCTCCGGTCGCATATTTTTGCTAGGCTGCCGCGTCAGAAATGAACGCTCACCCGTAAAGCGATGGAACCCCAGTCATATTTCTTGGGTGGTTAGACATTGATTTTCTTTGTTTCCGACCAAGAATATTTTTAGCTAAAAATATTTGTTTACCCTCCCCATACATAGCAAAATTTTGAGTTGAAAAAAATAATAATTTTTACTCCCCCCCAATTTTTTTTTACCCTCCCCCATACATAGTAGTATTTTCAGTTAAAAAAAATTAATTTACCCCCCCCCCCAAAAAAAAAATTGTTTTACCCTCCCCCATACATAAGAATATTTTTAGTTATAAGAAAAAAAAAATTGATCCCCCCCCTAAAAAAATCTTTCCCTCCCCCATACATAGTTAAAAAAGGAGAAAAAATAGGAGGCACCTCGGTCATATCAAAGAACTCATGTTTAAATATGCTATTGAAGGCGCCTACGTCATATCAAAGAACCAGTTTTGTTATTCTTCCAAAATGGTTACCCATTTAGTAATGGCCGAGATATTTGTTGCTTAACTTCAATTTACAACAAAACACCTTGTCTTAACAACGTAATGAAAATAAAGTATGATAATGTGAAAAATTCCTCTCACAATGACGTCACTTTCGGAAGGAGGAGTCAGCAATTGATTTTTCCAAAATGGTCACCCATTTACTAATGGCTGGGATATGCCTTGCTTAACTTTAATTTACAACAAAACACCTTGTCTTAACAACGTAATGAAAATAAAGAATTATAATGTGAACAAAAATCCTCTCAAAATGACGTCACTTCTGAAAGGATGACTTTGCAATTTTAACAGTATTTGCCATTCAAAGTATGATTTAAAAAACACGCTGGTGTCTTAATGAAATGTGTTTAATTAATTGTATGACTAATTTTTATTAATATCACCTCATCGGAAAATATTGTAAATACATATGTAAATTTGATAATAGCAGTTATAAGTGTATATTTGTAAATATGAATTTAATTGAAGTTTAAAAGGAATGAATTATGTAAATCGCAACACCCATCTAGTGTCTGAACGACTTTTTATAACAGTATATAAGGAAGTTGAAAAAGTGACACGTTTTCTGTTCTAATCGCAGTCTCGTCTTGAAATTTATTTCTACTTTATTTATGTTTATGGCGGTTTTTTGTAGTATTATATATAGAAGCTCGAGTTTCGGCTTCAGACAGGCAGACAGATACATAATCTCCATTATTAATATATATATATATATATATATATATATATATATATATATATATATATGAATATTTTTATTAAATATTAAAGTGTATTTACCTACAGACGACGTTGTTTCGGACTTACGTTCTCATCAGTGGAGGAAGTGGTTTCAGACGGATTCGAACACAGTTCGTAGATTCAGAAGAGAATTACGATCCTACACCCTAATTCATTAGGCCAACGGAAATCACCACATACATTACTGAAATTAAGATATATTTAAAGCCAACGGCAGGGTTCAAACGTTCCGAGATCAAAGAGTGCTTAAACACGCGAGCGTGTAAACTTTGCCTCCATAGCTTAACGACCTCAGATTTTAATAATTTCAGACAGTGCTCGACAATTAAGATTTATTTTATCTTAAAGGTGGTCATTACTATTTATATTTTTATTAAACATTAAAGTGTTTTCACCTACAGACGACGTCTGTAACTAATAGGTTATCTTAAAAACAATTTATATTAAACAAATTCACGAAACATTTCATGATTTTAACTTCATTTAAAAACTGACGAGGTTTACTCTTTTAATTCTTTGATTGAATTCAAAAAAATGTCTGGGCGATACATTTCTCCCATTTTTATGGGTGCTAAATTGAGTACTTAAAGCTGAAAAATCAAGTAAAAATATTGCCTATTTTAGGTTTTTAATTTTGATACATGCACGAGAAGAATACCCGTCCAGTGACTAGTTCAAGTAATATGCATGGGATGTTGAGCTACACATTTTTATACTTAGACATATAAGAGATTCATGTGTACTCTGTCCATCCCGTAAATGACAAAACGTAATTTCGAAATAGGGATGTCTTCCTCCTTAATGATCTTCGTGGCTCCCATTAAAATTGACGTATAGTAGAGAAAGGGCATCCAAGTTCAGAAGTAGGTGACGTAATTTATTTTTGACAGCTAAAGTAACTAAACCTTATTTGTTAGGAAATCGTATCTTGCTTTTTTATTCTTATTTTTTTGCGTAGGATGCGGTTTCAGGGGATACCTTTTAAATGGTAAAGTTACAAAAAATGTGCCTCACGTTACTAACTGTGTCCTAGAATACATATCCCATAATTCATAAGTTCATTAGTTCAGGAGTTTACCTCACACATGCATATTGACGTTCATGCGCGCGTAGACCGATCCGGTTAAAATTTTATTACATAACTCAGTTTTATGCAAAGCAACTTTCTGTATTTTTTTTTTCTTTTGCGGAAATCGCTCCAGGCAAGGCATGAAGCCATTTGATGTAAGGAGCTAAACAAAAATACTTCAATGTCAAAAATCAACTAACGATAAGTGACAGATGGATATTCTGACCTAGAAAGCAGCAATTTTTCTCCCTTTGTCAGAAACTTCGCTCATGGAATGTGAGGACTAAAGGACAAAATAAGGGAAGCGAGAGTTACGAAGCTGCCAAAAGTAAAGCCACGGTCAACTAATTTTTAATTTTTTGTATCTCGCTTATTTTATTTTTTGGCGGCGTCCGAGTTTGAGGTCACTCCCTAAATGGTTAACTTTACCAACAGGTACCCGTGTTATTCACCACGTTGCCTAGAGTATATATTCAATAATGATTGGTTCATTATGATTTGCTCCTCAAGTAATGTGCGTGAGTGAGAGAAATATTTACATAGAATTTTTTAAAACAAATGTTGGTATAATTTATTTCTCGTTCGGTTTGCGTCATAATTTGTTTTAAAATATTGCATTTCATGATATACCAAAAAAAAGAATGGTAAAATAATTTTAAAACATTTGAACAATTTTCGTATTTTTATAGTACTGGATCTGTTTTTAAATACCTGCCTAAACGAACGTCATTTCTCCATTGCGCAGAAGCGCGGGCATCACACAATTCACTAAACTAAAATGATCGTCTGCTCACAAACTGACTTGAACTAATTTCAAAACTGTATAGAAAAACTTTTGGTTGGTTTTAAGCTTAAACTGTATAAAGCAACCTTAAATGTATACATTTACGATATGATAGATGTGGACGGTGTTTATATGTAAAGGTACTCCGGACACCAATATATCATTAGGCAGTATACTGATCAACATTCCATTGCTTTCGTTACCTTATATATATATATATATATATATATATATATATATATATATATAAAATATGAAACTAAAAGTATACTTTTATTAGATAGAACCTATAGTGAAATGGTTTAAGCTCAATATACGAGATAGAGCAATTATAAAGATAGATGAAAGAAGAGGGATAAACATGTACGAGTTACAAATTTATTTCAACTTCGATTGTTCAATGCAAGGTGTACTCTGTAAAAACACGTTTATTATTCTTTCCTTAAGCCAAGGTTTTCGAAGATTAAAATCTTATCAGAGGAATTACATAGATAGATAAGTTGGCAGTGGAAAAGTCAAAATTTAAAATTTAAAAAAATATTAAGTAATGGAGAGTGAGAAAATGCGTGTAAAAAGATATGGGGTCTGTTCAGTTGGTACGTGTCTGTTGATAAGGTGTCCAGTGAAAGGAGATTTGAAGATGGAAAAAAGGGTTTTCGTGAAGGCAGCATTGAAAAAGTTCACGAATGAAGTAAATCCAATAGAAATCGTAGGTGTAAAGCACTTATTTGGTAGTAATTTTAAGAATTCGGGCCATTTTTAAATACTTCCGTGGACGGAGAATGAGAGTAGTTTTTTCGAAGTTGAAGTTGAACTGTGTATGTTAAACGCAGGCAGTCTGGAATTTAAGTAGTGACTTCGGTCAAGTCTGAGGAGAGTGAAAACTTTTAGTTGAAAAACGAGGCCAAATGAGGAAGTGGGGGAGGATGTCAAAAACATAAAAATAAACAAATATTTCAAGTGTGAACAGATTTAATTCAGAATTTCAGTAGAAACTTTAGCCTTGCTTCATAATTTCAGGGCAATAATAGTTCATTAGAATAATTTTTTTGTAAATTACTAAGAGTCCATCAAAATTTAGTAAAAGAATTTTCAATTATCTGAATATTATGTAGACGCAGTAATAAGTCTAAGGGGGTCACTTATATATATAGTCATCCATATACAGACTGTTTCGCTGTATCACAGCTCTTCAGTGCGACTAGACCAGCTAGTGCCTCAAACCAGAATCGAAACTCAACTGTCGAGCTGACTGTCTGCGCGTCTACCCCTGCGCTATCACGCGTTTTATGTTTTGCGTTGTTTTGATGAAGAATGATTAAACGCAGAATTTCACAATAAATTTGAAATAAACACTCTACTCTTATGCGATTTAATCGTTTAAAATATTGGTCATTTTATAGAATCACTCCTGTCTGAACTTTTCCTCGCGTCACGTCAAGATGTCAGGGGGTTTTCACAAAAAAAAAGCCCTTCGTTGATCCTACTACTGACTCTGTCCGCGTGGCAATACCATAATTTTTAAAAAAAACAGATTTTAGCCCGCAATGTTGAAAATAGGCGGCAAGAGATACGAAAAAAAGTCATTTAAAATGTAAATATCTTGAAAACGAATTATTAGCGGTGGATTTAAATTTCATATTCGTTTTTAACGGGCCAAAATGCATAGGAAAATAAACGATTTGGAGACTAAAGTGATTGTATAAAAGATACCAAAATCTTGCTTTAATCATTGAAGATACCATAATCGATTGTCGATTTTGTTTTCAGTAAGTAGTGAGTCTCTAATCGGCTGTTAAGCTTTTGAGTTGTTGTTTTTTTTAACAGATCAATGTTCCATTTTTTTACCTTTATCAGCGATTTTTGGATACAGATTATAAAAGTTCTTTTATAAGTTTATATTTAACGATTTAATTGCGTTGTTCAGTTGAAGAATACAATTTTTGTAAGGGGAGGTAGTAGGGTGCGGTTTAGGAAACGCCTTTGAATGTAAAATGTGCTCACGTTACTCACCGTGTTACCTAGAATACGTATCTCATAACAATTTTGGCATTAAAAACGTAGGCCCCGTTTGGAAACTCGAGTGATTCTATAAAAATATCAAAAGGAAATGAACTAAAAGCTACGAGATGAGCATTCCCCTTTTCATCCATAAAAATTGTTGAATGATAATTAGAAACAACTTGTAAAGCGATTTTGTTATTTCTTTTTTTCGTTTTTAAAGGAAATCTCAACGGACGCTGTTTTCTCGGGAGTTGGTGGCACTTGTCTGTGGCCGTTCCCATGGATCCATTGGCGGGACAAAGGCTGGTTTCAAGGTGCCATGGCAATCGCTTCTCTCAGCGTAAAATGGTTAGAAAAACTGATTCCTGGTTACAGAAACTTCCAGGAATCTTTTCAGGAAGATTATTTTGGTAAGATATAGAAATCTATTTACGAAATTTAAAAGGGTGACATTTTTTGTCATCTCCTGTATAAACTGAATTTTATCAGAATAAATTTTATGTTCAGTTGGGAAATGTAGTCTTAAAATTAAAGATGCGTACACCTTAACTGTAAAGAAATTGCAATTCTTTCTCCAATTGCTGCAGGTTTTAATCCGTTTTGAACCGGAAGTTATATCCCTCTTTAGAGTTGCCGTTCATCAGAGGTGAAACTATTTTACCCATTACAGCTCGGGCTTAGATTTAAATAATGCGTTTTAATTCTTTTTTGTTTTTGTTTACTGCGAACCAAAAATAATCTCAAGGGTTTTCTTTTTTGAACTCATGAGGGAATCCGTTACTTTATAAGATCTTAAAACATTTGGATTTGGTGTTTAAAGTTAAATTACTACTTCCTTTCTTTGAACGAAACAAATATAATTTTCAGAAAATGTTTTCAACTACCCCATGTTACCCCATGGTTTCACACGCGATCTTCAGACGGTCTAATCTCCGAGGGTGGAGTCGAATTAACTTTATCATTCTCCATTCAGCATCAAAACCGTGTAATAATGATAAATAGTTAATTTAATCTCGGTCTCGGAGATTTGACCGTCTGAAGATCGCGCGTGGAACAATGGTAACGGTATTTAAAAAAACCTTATCTTTGTGTTAAATCTTGGTGTTTATACGTTTCGGTTCAATTACAACTCAGAAAAATGAAGGAAGTACGAAGTAGAACCTTTAACAGATTTATTTAACAAACACACTGATTAATTTAAAATGTAGAAAAACCGCTGAACGCGAGATGCTTGTTTGATTGTGAGACCGTTCTATTTACTTTTCACTGTTCGGCAGACAGTTCCTCCAATCCCAATCTTCAAGGGAAATAACTCGATTTTGATTTGTTAGGTTGACCTAGCACTTTGCATGTAATAAGTTCTCTGAGAATGCATCGAGCAGTTTATACAAGTGCAAATCAAAACTCTGAATCAGAAAAGCAGATTCTCACAGCTACCAGTATATAAATTAAGTTAGAATTTATTTTATTGTAAAACTTAGAAAATCTAACATCTCAAATTATTTTACCGAATTTATTTGAGATTTTATACGCACTAAACTCAATAAATTCAATAATTCAATAAAATCAATAAATTTGAATTATTATATTATTTTAAACAAGTTTTTGTTACATTTAACGTCTGTTCAAACTTTCATCAACAGCGGCAGAAACAAAACAATTTCTGTTAAATACTTCATTTTTATTGGTTACCGAAATCTGAATTCAACCAATCGGAAAGTTGCTCTTGGAGCCGAGCACCCGTTAGGTACTGGCTATATAAGCGATAACCCAATCAGTCAACGGAGTGAGACTAAAGCTGCTTCCACGAATCCTTGATAGTCGTTTTCATAGCAACACGGCGCAAACAAATAATTTGCCCACTTCTTGTGGGCAGCCCAAATCTAGCTTTGGCCGCGATACCAAAGGTTCTCGACAGGGTGAGAAGGCAAAGCCTGGGAGGGTAGACTTTATAGAACATTACAGGACCATACCTAAGACCGTCAGAGAACAAGTCATCCTCCAAAATGGCAGACACTTTGCCGGTAAGAATGGCTTTTTCCTTGAAAGTCCGAAAACGTGATTTTTAGATGTTTCTATTTAACCACGATCTGATCACAATGTTTTGCTAACTTAGCAGACTTTTGTTTTTGTTTCCTTTTAGGTGCTTTTCTGTTTCGCTTATGGCGTTTTGGTCGTTGGCAAGAAGTAATTATTGACGATTATCTCCCTTTGTTAGCCAATGAGTTGGCGTATTGCGGCCCGGTCGGCGAAAGGAAAGAGTATTGGGCCCCTCTATTGGAAAAGGCTTACGCCAAGTGAGTAAAGAAGATTTATTTAATGTTTCATGTGCATGAAATTGTGTTTCAATTCGTTTTTCTTATTCTTTCGGATTTTCCTTTTTTTATGTCTAGTTAAATTAATTTGAAAATGGACAAATTGTATTTATTGATTACTTCTCCAGCCGGGGATCTATATCGGCCTGAATGTTTGCGATTTACGGAGCAAACCGGAAATGACCGAAGCCGTTTAAAATTTAAAAGCCGCGAAAACAATGTAAAAAAAACGAGTCGAATTGTTCTGATGACGTCATTGATAGTGGGAGTAAGAACCACTATCAATGAGGACCGGAAGTGCCCGAAGGCGCTAACGCGCATGTATCTATCTGTAATCGAAGCTAGCAGACTCACGTTCATAGGATTATTCATAAACTTGGAAATCATTAACTTGTTCCTTATTTCAAACGTATTTCCTTTTTATAAATGTCAAGCGTTAAAGAAAATAAGATTGCAACATGGCCGCACTGCATTTAAGTTGGATTTTCAAGTCTTAAAAACATAAATTTGAACTAGAATTTAAGACTAATTTATTAATTAGTCTTAAATTGTATTTTTTATCCCGAAAATGCGTGCGAAAATCCAACGAAATAATCGAGATATTCAAATGATATAATTTTGAATATTTTGTAAATAAACTGTCCGTTTTGGAAAAAAAAACACATTTTAATTTATTTCAATAAATGTTCTATTAATTATTTTGAATTGTTTTGTATTACTTTACTGAATTCATAATCTTTCATGTTTGATTTACTTTTTTTTAAGTTACTTTTAAGTTAAAAAAAATTAAGAAACATAATTTTTTTTTCGGAAATGAGAGCAACTCGTATCAAATTATTCAGATTAATGAAATGTTCATATAAAGAATAGTGATTTGTCTTGTGTTTATAAACCCAGATATTTTCATACAGTATAACTGATACTAGCCTTTTCATTCGATGTAGATCAGGTTGTCATAACAATCAACTCGAACATTAAAAATAATCCGGAAAAAATGAACATTTTTGAAAAATGAATATTAAACCAGACAAATTATTTTTCAAAGAAAAATGTTCATGTTTTAAAAATTCAAAGAATTTATGACAACACCATTTTATTATTAAGTATTAATTTAATGTTTTCTGTCAAGCCTACGGAAATTACACGAAATAATACTTAGTTCAAAACTAAGATTTCTAATAAAGTAATGGGTTAATTATATTCCGTGATCGTTAATTAATACTGAAAATATTCATTAAAATTGGTTTATTTTCTGAATTTTGATAAATTTTTAAGTGAAGGGAGGGGACAAAATGCCCATAGTCTGACTGTTCGACAAATGTCGTTTGTTACTTTATAGCATGACGTCATCTTTCAGTTCTCTGGCCTTCTTTGCGACGGCCGTGGGACAGCAGCTGTTCACTCTCCCAAAGAACTCCTTACATTTTGCCACAAAAAAAACGGACTCATAGCAAAAACCGAAAATTGCAACAAATGCAAACAAAAATGCATCTTTTTGCTAAAACTATATCCTTTAACTGATCGTATTTTGCCGATAAACAGAAATCAAATTTTAATATTTTTTTTACCAAAAGAAAACATTATCTGTAGAGGCAAATACAAGTAAGGTAGGTTCGGGTTAAAAAAAGACATTTAGCTCCTCAAAAAGGAGAAGTATCCATTGTTTTTATCGTTGCTTTACAAGAAAAATGTTGTTATTGATAAATCGCTCATTGTTGCATTTCCAGAAAACCCAAGGAATCGTAAAATTGCAATGTTTTTTTTTGTTTTTTTCTATCGCTAGCAAGTCTAATTCTGTATTCTAGCCAGAAATTATTCTCTGCACATTTTGTTTCCTACAAAAATATTGATACTTCTACAGAATTTGAGCCATACAAAACCGACTGAGTAGCAGATTTACGTAAACAGCCGGAATAATCCGAATCAATCCGAGCCATCGGCAAACAGTCAAAACAAAATTTTAAAAACTAGAAAAAGAAACTCGTTGTATTTTCTTTATGAAGAAAGATTTATTTCGGACAATTTAAACAATAAAACTACTTTTCTAATTCGTCTGTCAGAAATGTTGTTTAGTCCTGTAAAAAATCACAAGGGTCTCTGTCGGCGACTAGCAGTCAATTAGTTAGGGTGAAAAAGTAACAGTCAACCAGTCGTCCTCTATTTGACGTTGTCTTTATTTGTCTTCTGCCATGTTTTTTTTTCTTGGCTTCCGATTGGATAAACGCTTCGGTGGTTTCCGGCTATTTACACAAATCTGCTTTGGAAAAAGTCTTTGTTTGGTTCAAATTCTATAGAAGTACCAAATGTATCTTTCAAACAATCTAATATTTGTAGTTGCATGCGTCCTAGGAAAAGCCTGAGTGACACCAACACTTGTAATGAATAGGTATCCAGAAGATTTTAGTACTGACTGAGTCTGTCCAAATTACTGGAGGAGAACCCCGAGTCGGTCCCTGAATC
>OY744515.1:82148776-82153776 GCA_963556195.1 Sepiola atlantica
CCAGGCTTTGCCTCTCCTCTTTTAGGAGGAGTAAGTTTATAGCTTACTGTCTGATGCGCCCCTACCTGGGAATGCCGACGGGGCTGCCCAGGCAATTTTTAATGGCTAAAGCGCTCACCTTCTCGGGCGCTGGCTTTTCAAATCCCACTTTCCGACCTTGTGTCACATACTCCTATAGTGGGTAGGTGTTAAATAAAGGACATTCCTATTCATGTTTTACCGCATGGTGGGAATCCGGTCATCTTCTACCACATTTAGTGGCGTTACTGTATTGCTATGAATAAATACATTGTATAGTTTAACCTGTCACAATTTGTGGTTGTTATCTTTGTGACCCCTAGCACGGGTCTACAACACTAGCGACAAGAAAATTAGTAAGAACAAACGTGAGGATTTTGATTTTATACCAGTCACGACAAACTGGCTACCAGGATTACTCAAGAAAGTTACGGGATCATTCGACAAAAAAACGTCAAACAACAAAAGACGGCGTCAAAAAAGTCTTATCTTGCTGTTGGAAAAAAAAGCCACAAGAAGCCTAAACTACGAGTTAAAACAGAACTCATAAATGACGTGGATTTACGACAACTGAAAAAAAACGACTCAAAGTTTCAGTAAGTTCAAAAAAAAAAGAATTTGTTCGTTCTAAAAAGATTGTCTTAAAAAGGCATTAGCATTGAAAAAAAAATTACGAAAATACAGCAAGTAAATGATAGTATATTTTATTTTGGCTGAAGCGAGTGTACGCAAAATTAAAAAGTTACGTCGGATTTTTCCGATTAAAATAAATTTTTCTCTGACTGACTGGCACGTTGAAAAAAAAAACACTTTCGACAAGCAGGTACGGCATAACACTTTGTGTTAATGAGAAAATATGATATTCTGTTACGCACTTAAAGCTGAAATTATGGCCAATATTTAAATAAATGCTATGAACTCTTTTTTTTTCACAAAAAAAAAACTAATTCTTTGTAAAAAAGAAAAAAAAAGTGTACGTTCAACAAGGATTTGAACTAAATACTTACACGTTACGAAAAGAAAATTGAAGAAAAAAAAAAGGTCAAACTTTTTTCTGTATAAACACAAACGCTGAATTATTTTCTAGTGGAAAATTGCCACACAAGGAAAAAATAAATTAAGGAAATACTCGTCAATATAACCAGATACAAAAATTGTAAAAGTTTTTTTTGTAGAGTTGGTACTATAGAAAAAGAATTGGTTTGTTTCTGAAAACGCTTTCTTGTCATAAAAAAAAATGGAGGATTTTTCAAAACAGATGTTGGAAATTATAAAACTTCAACAAAATCAACGATTAGAACTTGAAAATCGGTTTCGAGAAGAACACTTGATAGTACAGAAACAAAATGACGAGAAGCAGTTAAGTTTAATGAAATACTTCGAGGAAAAACAGGGGAGAGAAAGAAAAGAAATGATGAAATACGCCGCAGAAGAAAAGAAAGAAATGAACGAACAAATATTGGAATTGAAAAAATTACATTTAGAGCATCAAAACCAATCAGATAAAAAAATGGATTTGTTAACGCAAGTTTTAATGAATAAGGACAACGGACAGGAAAACAGTACGGCTTTTTCGCAAAATGCGATCTGGTCAGCCATTGATACATTTCGCTATGCTCCTGAGGTAGACCTAACGTTTGAAGTATACTTCAGAAGATTTGAAGACTTATTCAAGATTGATTGTGGTTCATGGACGGATCAAAAGAAGGTTCGTTTATTACTACGGAAGTTGGGTGCATCCGAACATAACAAATTCGTAGATTATATTTTGCCAAGAAAAACCAACGAATTGTCGTTTGACGAGGCAGTCAAACTGTTAATGGAGTTATACTGTCCAAAGACAAGCCTTTTCCATAAAAGATGGAAATGTATGAATATTACACATAAGGAAAATCAGGATTATACGACTTTTGCGTCTATAGTTAATAAAAACTGTGACGACTTCAAGTTGTCATCATTAACGGCAGATAATTTTAGATGTCTAATATTCACACAAGGTTTGATAACACAAAAGACGCCGATATAAGACGTCGTGCTCTAAATAAACTGGAATTAGAGCCTGATTTAACGCTTCAGAAACTGGCTGAAGATTGTCAACGGTTCGTGGCAGTGAAACAAGATTCCCGAAATATAGAGGAAGCAGGTATCGCTCACATTAAAAAGATACGCTCCAAAAATAAAGGACACTTACCCGCCAGCTATTACCAACCAAGAGGCAAAAAGAACCCTTCACAAAATTATCAGGATAGACAAAAGCCTAAGACCCCTTGTAGTAAATGTGGAGGACCTCATGGGTACAATGCATGTTGGTACCATAAGAAAATAACGTGTGACCTATGCAAACGAGCAGGGCACAAGGCCTCATATTGCAGAGCAAAAGTAGGAAAAAAGAACAACATAAAAACTGCAAAAAGGGACCCATCACCAACAGAGAACATAAGGAAATATGTTACGGTGATAATCGGAAATAGAGAAGTAAATCTGCAACTCGATTCAGGGTCGGATATATCGATTATAAATGTTCACACGTGGAAGAAATTAGGTAAGCCCACGATGATGAAGACGAATAAAATCGCAAGATCGGTAACTGGTGAAAAGATACATTTTGAGGGTGAATTAATTATTAATGTTTCACTAAAAAGAAAGACAAAAAAGCTAAAGGTATTCGTTCTTAGGAACACATCAAATTTATTTGGATCTGACTGGATCCAAGAATTTGAATTATGGGACTCGCCAATGAGTGATTTTTGTCAAAAAGTCGAAAATTTAACGGCCGAAGCCGACAAACTAAAATAAGATCTAAAAAAATCTTTTCCAAGTGTTTTTTCTGAAAAGCTTGGATGCTGCACGAAAATAAAAGCGAGATTCGAATTGCTGGATGAAGCAAAACCAATATTCAAAAAACCACGTAGCGTACCGTTCGCCTCAAGAGAAAAAATTGAAGAAGAATTGGAAAGACTAGTTAACACAGGGATTTTGACCCATATTAACTATAGTGAGTGGGCAGCCCCCACCGTATACATAAAAAAAATCAAAAGAAATCAGAGTATGCGCAGATTTCTCTACCGGATTGAATGCTTCGCTCAAGGACCACCACTATCCATTATCAAACCCAGAGGAAGTATTCGCTAAGTTAAATGGCGGAAAAATCTTTTCCAAAATAGACTTAAGCGAGGCGTATCTACAGATACCAGTAGAAGACGATAGTTCGAAACTTTTGTGTATATCAACACGCATAGGTCTTTTTAAATTCAATAGATTAGCATTTGGGATAAAAGTAGCACCTGCTATTTTCCAACGGATAATTGACACTTTGCTAAGCGGTTTGGATTTTTCAATAGGCTATCTGGACGATATTCTCATACGTAGTCAAAATGTTGAACAACATAGAGATCATGTATTTCAAGTGTTTGACAGAATAAAAGAATACGGCTTCACTTTGAAGGAGGCAAAATGTGAATTTTTTTTGGAACAAATAAAATACCTGGGTCATATATTGAATAAGGACGGGAGAAAACCCGACCCGGATAGGTCCACAGCAATAAAAGACATGCAAGAGTCTCAAAATGTAACTACATTGCAAAGTTTTTTAGGGCTCGTAAACTATTATCAAACTTTTATTAAGAATATGCATAAATTGCGCGCGCCTTTGAATGAACTATTAAAAAAGGACAAAAAATGGAACTGGACGCCGGAGTGCCAGTCGGCATTTAAGCAGTTAAAAGATGTACTAACATCAGATTTATTTCTGATTCATTTCAATCCAGAACAAGAGATTATTGTCGCAACCGACGCAAGTGCTTATGGAATAGGGGCATGCATTCTACATAAAATGCCAGATGGGTCCACCAAACCGATCGCCCATGCGTCGAGAACCTTACTGTCAGCCGAGAAGAATTATTCCTAAATTGAGAAGGAAGCACTGGGGATCATATTCGGGGTTACAAAATTCCACCGTTTTTTACATGGTCGAAAATTCAAATTACAAACTGATCACAAGCCGCTTATAACCATTTTCGGTTCAAAAAAAGGGATACCAACTTACTCAGCCAACAGACTGCAAAGATGGGCGACCATCCTGCTAAATTACGATTTCAGTATGGAATTTCTTGCATCTGCGAAGTTAGGTCACGCTGACGGATTGTCGCGATTAATCCCGAAATCAAGGGAACCGCTGGAGGACACAGTAATAGCGTCACTACAAAGTGAAAAGGACTATACACAAATACTGTGCAATACGATCAGGGAATTACCAGTGACATTGAAAGATATAATAAGGGAGGCTGAAGAAGATAGTTTCATCAAAGAAACGAAACAAAAAATGCAATCAGATGAATCGGCGGCGGGAGTTTATTCTATGTGCAATGAGGTACTGTTGTACCGAGAAAGGGTGGTAATCCCAGCCACGCTGAGGAAAAAAATTTTAAAGGATTTTCATACAGGGCACCCTGGGGCTACTAGAATGAAGAGCCTCATGAGGTCCTACGTTTACTGGAAGAGCATGGACACTGATATTGAAGACATGGTAAAGTCGTGTAAGGGATGCGCATTGGCTGCAAAAGCGCCCCCAATACAATTTAGCCCGTGGCCTAAAGCTGACCATCCATGGTCAACGATACACGTGGACTTTGCAAGTCCATTGGAGGGAAACTATTACTTAATAGTTGTTGATAGCTTTTCAAAATGGCCTGAGGTATTTAGATGCAAGAGTCCAACGACGGATTTTACAATCAGTGCTCTTCACGAATTGTATGCTAGGTTTGGTGTGGTCGATTGTTTGGTGTCGGACAATGGCACGCAATTCACGTCACCAAATTTTAAAAGTTTCTGCGAGGATTTCCAGGTCAACCACATAACAACGCCAACCTATCATCCTCGATCGAACGGTCAGGCAGAGAGGTTCGTGGACACGCTAAAAAGTGCCCTGAAAAAAGCTAAAGGAACGCCCTCAGGAAAGGCGTTACAACAGTTTATACAGGTGT